>PISW01000441.1:286784-595058 GCA_004023785.1 Mungos mungo
TCCCATTAAGCCTTAAGACCATTAGGGTTGCCTCAAGTTAAGCCGACTCAGGACAGAAACTTCTAGGTAAGAAAAGCTCGCAGTTTCACGTGCCTGTTTCACGAACACTAATGCCTCCACAAGTCTGGTGAGGTGAAACTGCAAGCTTAATTGCTACAAGGTTTTAGAACGTGTCCGGCTGGGATAAAAGATCTTTTATTTGGTTTTATGTACTTAAAAATAAACCTTGACTTCGTGACAACTTGATTTTCCTTCACTGCCCAGCTCAATCCCCCCTGGTTGGAGGCCACAGGAAATGCCTCAGCTACCAGAGTCCTGAAGGCACTTTGCCGTCCTTGCTGCCAAGCCACAGGTGGGGTCTCAGGTGCATCCCTGGGACAGGGGGCCTCCATCTGGACACTCAAGGCTCTCAATGGGACTTTGCCAACATCAGCCTAAGACAGTCACCTATGAATTCCACACCTGCATCTTGACCATGTTCAAGGGTCACACGCAGTTGAAGAATTTCCTGCACAGAGAAACCCTGACCTGAGCTTGGGGAGTTCATTTATTTCATTACTTGGGAACGTGTCCCGTGTAGGTCCTTCGGCTTGGCCTGGGAACATGGTGGACAAAACAGGCCCAGGCTCTGCCTTCCTGGGACCACCACCTAGTGCAGAGGTGGAAAAGGCAAAACCCACACAAATCTGTCAGTGTGATTGTAGACGACAATAAGCCCCGTGGAAGGAGGCAGGGGCATGGGAGGGGGCAGTGCTCTGGTCACGAACCGTGCTCCACGTGCACTGCTTTGGGCCGTCACAGAGCTATGCGTTCGTTTATTTTTTCCTAATTTAATCCTTACCGCACCCTATTTGGAAGTCTTATCTCCTCTTGATAGATGAAAAAAGGCAGGTCCAGGAGTTAAAAACAGGCACCTTGTCTTAAGCGAGGCAGGAGTTAACACCCACATCCGCAGCGCCAAGCTCAGCACTTCCACTGGCCTTCCGGGTCCATCTCCAGGGCCTGACCCAGTGGGGTCTCTGCGCTCACGTCCTCCCACGCCTGCCCGTCTTCCCAGGTGAACCCTTCCCGCCTGTGTCCACTGCGCTCCGTGCCCTCAGTCTGCCTCCCCCTCCACGGGCACAGCCAGCAGTGCAGACTACATTTTAAATCTCTGTCTACCTACCTTCCTATCTTGAGACGGAGGGAGCGATCCCAGAGCTCCATGTCATGGCTCTGGGATCATGACCTGAGCTCAAAGCGAGAGTCAGATAGATACTCAAATGATGGAGCCACCAGGTACCCCTACACTTTTTATTACAAACCACAACATATTTATCATTACATTAGTTGTCTCACTTCCCTAAAGGCCTACGTTCGGTCTGCTCTCATTCATTTGCTCATTCGCCGAGTACTTAAGCAAACCTCTGCTCGGGGCCAGACCATGTCACGGGTCCTAGAGATACAGGCGAGGGAGACAGGCCTGGTCTCCTTGAAGCATTTGTTCTGGGAGAGAGGAGGAATGAAACGGACCATAACTCATAAAAAGGAGCGAGTCAGGGCTGCTGGAGAGAACACTGAACGCGGGGCGAGGCTGTGTCCAGGGGGCGCCTCATTAGAGGGTGGGAGGGCCACGTGAGCTCCCACAAGCGCTCCAACCTGCGAGGGAGGCCCGGTGCATGGCTGGCCCACTGCAGACATCTATGCAATGCAGGGGTGAGTGGGGAGAGCCAAGAGCCCCTTAAGACACTCACGGGCTTTCTGAAAGGACGGGCAATTCAGGAAAGGGAGGAAATGAACCTCAATCCAGGTCACGGCCACGTAAATGAAAGGTCAAAATTTTGGTTTTAGAACTCTCAAATTTCTAAGAAAGTCCACATAAAAAGCATAGCTTCCATGCCCTGACTCATAGCCTGCCACAAAACCCACGCTGGCTTAAGGCCAGAGACTCAAAGAGGCACCAAGAGGGGAGTCATGCGTCACTTTCGGAGCTGAAGACACCGAGTTCCTGGGTGAATCACAAGACTCCGTGGGCTGGGGCAGAATGTGCCCACCGGGGCTGCCCCCCGAGGGGAGGTCAGAGGCGGCCCGCAGCTCCGCCCCAGGCCCCACCCGGGCTGGTCAGCCCCCTTCCCTGAGCGTCTGTGTGCCCTGGCCCTGCTCAAACAGACTCGCCGCCTTTGAACACTTCCCCCTGGATCCTTGGGCCCCGAGAGAGGTGCTGGCACTTCGAGATCAGGAAACTCAGAACCTCTGCAGCTCAAAGTTACATTTCTTTTCATGTTTTAAACATCTGACTTTTCCCAACTGCTTACTCCGGTCTTTCTCCTTGGATTAAACTTCCTACTCTCTTGTACATCTCTTACCAGCCACAGCCGGGCCTCTTCCCAGAGCTCAGAGCCGGACTGCAGTGGACGCCGAAGCCTGGGGGTCCCATGCTGGCCACAGCCCGAGGAGGAGGGGGGACAGGACAAAAACATGAGAGGCTCACCTGGTCTCTTACAGGCACCCCCCCTGGCTACGAAGCCCCCTTTTCTGTCCATAAATTATCAACAGAAATGGGAGTCAGAGAAACTGGTGGGTATCTGCTTGCCCGACCTCTTCTCCCGGGCACAGTCAGTACGAACGCTTCCTGGGGCTCCTGTGCCATTCTGGGAGTTACTGACCTTGGCTTCTCAATCAGGCCAGGAGTGCTTGCCTACTGGATGTCTAGGTGGGGCGGGGGCATTTTGACTGGCTCAGTGAATAGGGGGTGCCACTGGCATTTGGTGAGGACAGCCAGCTCACGACTGGTGTGTCTCGAATGCCACACCTGTGTGTCAGCTCTGCAGACCCATGGGATCATAACCTGGGCAGGTAGAAACAATCCACAATCCCACCAATCAGAGAGAACCACTCCTCATTTTACATATTCCTTTCCATCCTTTATTTCATGTCATTTAAATTTTCATTTGATAAACTCAGGTGGAACGTTTATAGTAAGTATCTCCCTTTGCTATAAAGATTCTTGGGAATGCCTTTTTCTAAGAAATGCAGACAAGTCCCATGTGCGGATAAATTTCAATTTCCTTAGAAACGTCCCACTGTGTGTGGGGCAGTCAGATCGTCTAGCATTTATGATCGTGGTTATCACAGGGGCAAGTAAGGCATCCCTGCCTCCCCTCCCCCGCGCACGGCCCTGCGAGGAAACCATCTCAGGACGACGTCAGCACTGCATTTTAATAAACAGCTCTGTATTCCGCGGGACACCCGTCCGGGTGGAAAGGCTGATTTCACCACTCGCTAGTTTGGTCCTGCCTAACATGGGTTCGCATCATCTATTAATGGTACTAGTCTTCAAAAGTGCCCCGACCAGAATTAAGAACAGAGTGCCTAGGAGAAAATAAGCCTTCATTTGTCTTGCAAATTAAACTCTATTAACCCCACAGGCTGCTCCTTGAACATGCTTCTAATATTAGTTATGCTGCATACATTATGTAGATTTCGTGTTTTCAGTATTAAATGCAAAATACTTTAACATCCTAGAATGTTTCTAAAACCAAAAGAATTCTAATGTTCCAATATGCAGAAAGTTGAGAGAAACAACACGTTAATTCTGAGTCTGCATCATGCACAATTACAAGTTTATAACTGTCAACTAAATATTAAAAAATCAAAGACTCTGTAATCCAATGAGTCATTTTCTTTTCCTCCAAAAGATTTATCAGGCACAAAGGTAAAACTACCTTAATTTGAAAATTTTAAACCTGGTTTCTTGTGGGACAAGACCTTAGAGAGTGAGAAACACAGACTTTACAACTTCTCCTAGAAGAATTACACAACAGGCTACTTTCTCATAAAGCTCTCAGAGAGCTACCCTCTCTGCTGATGGACTGAGGACAACATCAGAGCACCTGTAAAACTGGAACTTTTCCATGCAAATTTGGGAATATTTTGTCAATCTCTACAAGAAGTTTCTGCTGTGACTTTGGGAATAAATTAAACCAAATGGCCAATCTGGGGAGAATCACACACCCTAACACTACTGAGTCTTCCAGTCCAAACACACTCTCCCCACCAATGAGGCATCTTTCATCACTTTCAGTAGGTTCTGTGGCTCTTAGCATATATATCCTGCCGATGTCTCATCAGCAGAAACACAGTTGTTCTCTTTTCCTATTTCTGTAAATGGAACTATATTTTTGAAATTTCCAATATTCATTGTTTGTATATAGAAATACAGGTGGTTTCACATGTTCAGTGGTTTTCTAGAAGATAGAGATCTTTTATGTTTGTATTTAGACAATCCTGTCTTTTTCTAACTTTTAAAAAATGTTTATATATATATATTTTAGAGGGGAGTGGAGGGGAGAGGTGGGGAGGGCCAGAGAGAGGGAGGCAGAGGATCCAAAGCAGGCTCTGCACTGGCAGCTGAGAGCCCAATACAGGGCTTGAACTCATGAACCTGGAGATCATGACCTGAGCCGAGATCAGATGCTCAACTGGATGAGACACCTCGGTGCCCCAACATTCATGTCTTCTACAGAAACAGTTTTCTTTCTTTCCAAAATGTTTTTTCTTTTTCTTTTTTAAAAATGTTTTATTTATCTTTGATACAGACAGAGACAGAGCAGGAGAGGGGGAGGGGCAGAGAGAGAAGGAGACACAGAACCAGAAGCAGGCTCCAGGCTCTGAGCTAGCCGTCAGCACAGAGCCTGAGGCAGGGCTCGAACCCACGAATGTGAGATCTGACCTGAGCCGAAGTCGGAGGCTCAACCGACTGAGCCGCCCCGGCGCCCCTGTTATTTTCTTTTTCTTATACTGGGCCGGCTAGGGGCTCTGCTTGAATGGGTACAAGAGTGGCCTCTGTGCATTGATTTTGATTTCTGAGGAGAAGTATTCATCCTTTATCATTAGGTAGGGTGTTAGCTGCAGGTATTTCATAGATGCTCCTTTGCCAGGTTAAAAAATTTCTTTCTACACATCTGTTGAGATAATCACAGCTTATCTTCAGGGTTTTGTACTGGTAGGGCAGATTAACTTTAAAATACTGAGTAGCACGGGGGGCCTGGGTAGCTCAGTCAGTTGAGTGTCTGACTCTTGATTTCAGCTCAGGTCGTGACTCATGGTCCTGAGTTTGAGCTCCACATCAGGCTCGGCAGGGACAGTGAGAAGCCTGCTTGGGACTCTCGCTCTCCGCCTCGGTCCAGCTTGTCCTCTCTAATAAACAAACTTAAAGAAAACCCTCAAATACTGAATAGTTTTACATTCCTAAGATAAGCGTAACTTGGCCATACTATATCATCCTTTTTATATGCTGCAAGTTTCCACTTGCTGATGTTCTGAAGGATTTTCCCGTCTGTGTTTATGGGGCATACAGTGCTCTGTAACTTTCTCTCAATACCTTTACCTAGTTGTTGTACCAAGGCAGTGGGGGCGGGAGTTGGGAAGTGTTTCCTTCTTGTACATTTTCTGGAAGAGTTTTTGTAGAGTTGACATTATGTCTTCTGTAAAGGGTTGATAGAATTTACCAATGAAGCTATCTTGGTCTGAATCTTCCTTTATGGAAAGTTTGTGCTTTAAGTTTGGTGAGTATAATAGGCCATGAGACCGTGCAGGCTCTCTGTGCCTTGAGTGAGCTGCGGTAGTTGTGCTTTCCGAAAAAAAAGCCCATTTATTGACGAAGTCAGATGTGTGGGTATAGTTGTCAATGACACGCTTCTTACCTTCTCAGTGTCAGTAGGATTTGTAGTAATGCCCCCTCTTATTCTTAATATTGTTGATTTGTGTCTTTTGTTTGTGGTCTGGCTAAATATTGATCAGTTTCATTGAAAAAATCAGCTTTTAAGATTCATGGATATTTTTTATTGTTTTTCTGTTTTCGATTTCATCAATCGTGGTTCTTACTTTTATGATCTCCTTCCTTCCATTTACCTTGCCTTTAATTTACTCTTATTTTTCTGGCTTCTTAAGGAAGTTTTGATTATTCTTTTGAGGCCTCTTTTCCTAACATAAATACTTAAGGCTATAAATTTCCCTCAAAGCACAGTATTAGCTACACCTGACAAATTTTGATAGCTTTCATGTTAATTCAAAAATATTTTCTAATTTCCCCTGTGAGGACTTCTTTGGATGACAGTTTAATTTTCTACTTTCAAATAATTTGGATTTTTAACCTATCTTTTGTTATTAATAATTCCATTGTGGTAAGAGAGCAGATTTTGCACAAATAAATGCTTTAAAATTGATTCAGATTTTATGGCTCAGAATATGCCCTGTCTTCAAAATGATCTACGTGCAGCTGAATGTGTACTTGGCTCCCGTTGAGTGGCGTGGCCTATAAATGTCAAATACAGGTCAGCAGATGATGTCCAAGCTGTCCATATCCTTCGCCCTTCTTGATTTTATTTACCACCGAGACAAGGACTAGTAAAATCTCTTCTTGTAGACTGGTCTAATTCTCCTTTCCATATTTGTTTTATGTATTCTGTTGTTCACCGCATAGCCATTTAAAACTGTTCTTCTGTCTTCTCGGTGAATGAACCGCTTTGTCACTAAGTAATGTCTCTCTATATCCCTGGTAATATTCTTTGTTTAAATATGCATTTACAATTACCATGACCACTTCATCTTTCTTTAAATTAGTGTTTGCATGGTACATACCTTTCCTTACATTTTTAACTTACTTATTTAAAGTGGGTTTCTTATAGATAGTAACTTATTTGATTCCCCCCTCTTTTTATCATTTGTTTCATAACTGAACACTAAGACCACTTGCATTAAGCTAATTATTGACTGCCCAGATTAAAATGTACCGTCTTATTTTTTTCTACTTGTGCCGTCTGTTCTTTGTTCCTTTTTTTTTCTCCTTGCCTGCCTGATTTTGGACATACAGCCACAATACGGTCATACCCAATTTCTGTTTCACAGACAACTTGACTTGGGACCCGGACATAACCATTTATTGAATCCAAGAGATCTCATGGGTTGTGCCCACATAATAAAAACCTACTGAAGCCTTGCTGACAGTCAGATGGTGATCTCTTTAGGAAAGTCTGTTAATCCCACACCTGGAGGCACTTCCCACAACCCCTGGCTCTTCTGGTCATTCTGTCCAGGCCATCATAGCACTGGAAATAAGCAAGAATTAAAAACACCAGTATCTCTGGGAGAGCCACCAAGTCAGAGAAGGTCAGCATGACTCACGGCCCATCTTTTATAAGGCAGCAGTGTCCTCAAGGAACCCGAGACGCAGGCATTGCTCCCATGGGAGAAGGATGATGAAAAAACTAGCAGTGCAGAAAGGTTATAAAAACATATCCAGTAAGTATCATGTGATATTTGTTCTAGAATACCACAAGTATTCCTCCTGAAGTTATGAGTCCTTAGTCAACTATTTCTTAAAACACATACTTCTGAGTTAATTTTAGTGAGTAACACTATCATCCTGGGAAACACTCCAGTTAGCAATACTGTCACTGGTTTCCATGGCAGTAAGCGTTTATGAAAAACGCTTTTTTAAAAAAGTTTATTTATTTGTTTTGAGAGAGAAAGCAAGTGCAAGTGGGGGAAGGGCAGAGAGAGGAGAGAATCCCAAGCACCATCTCTGACCTATCAGCACAGAGACTGAGGTGGGGCTCATTCTCACGAACTGGATGATCACGACCTGAGTCGAAGTCAAGAGTTAGATGCTTAACCAACTGAGCCATCCAGACGCTCCATGAAAAATACTGTAAAGCCCCTCCTTCATCAAAGCCCATATAAGCTGACCGAGCACATACATAGGCCACGTCTTCAGGCACGTCACAGGGCAGCTAAAGGAACACGTAAGCCATCATTACTGGCTGTTCAAAGAATACTAAAGGTTAAAAGGTAGAGTAATTCCTATTTTTATATATTGATATCCACTAAGAATAGGGAAGAGTCATTAGTTTCATGCACTTAACTGGTTTTTACATTCAATCAGAAAAATGACCAAACACGTGCAAATATTTAAGTTAAATTAATAAAAAGTGACCTTTCAGATCAAGGAAGCAAATGTGCCTTTGTGTTAGTTCTTACATCATGGTCTCTACTCTACAGATCTAGAGAGGCAGGCATTGATGCAGACTGGTTTCTTCTTAGCTACGGGGATCGCCAGGTGCACATCTGCCTGCCAGGGATGACTTTAACCTGCTGAGAGATGGGAAAATGCCTCTCAATTCACAGGATTTTCCCATGATCCTTAAAATCCTGATCAGCCTAGTACAAGACAAACCCATTCAACTCAAGCCAACAAAAACACATTATAAAGCTCCCTATTTTGAGCTAGTCAAAGTGTCATGGGAATTATAGGAAGTAGAAGACAGAATAAAGCTGTAAAGAGATTTGAAATACTTACCTTAGTTGAAATAATTTATTGACTTGACTTAATTAAAAAATGTACAACCATACATTCGATAACCACAACCTACACACTCTTTAAGTACGCGTGCGGCGCCTGCTAAAACAGAGCCGAGGCTGGGACAAAGTAAATTTAAACAAGCCCAAGAGGACATAAATTATAGGGGGGAAAGGTCTGATCAAAGGACCATTTGTGTAGAAACACAAAGATAATTATGAAATACACATATATTTAGAAACTACACATGAATCAAAGAAGAAATAATGAGTAAAAGCACAGTATATCAAAACTTGTGGGATGCAGCTAAAGCAGTATTTAGCAGGAAGTTTATAGCTTCAAAGTACTGTATTAGAACAGGAGGATGGTTAAATAATGAAAGATGTAAGCTCCATCTAAGTAGCTAGAAAAAAATATACTAACCCTAAATAGAAGTTAATTTTAAAAAGAGTAAAATCAATAATATAAAAAGCACAGAAAAAAATTTCATTTATTTATTAGTTAAGTTTAACTTTGTATGGGCGCCGGAGTGGGGGATAGCGAGCGAGCATGGGGGAGGGGCAAGAGAGAGGGAGAGAATCCCAAGTAGGCTCTGTGCTATCTGCCATTAAAGATAACTTACAGATATTGAAGGCATTAACAACAAAATCATATTATGAATGGCTTTTGCCAGTAAATACCTTAGTTGAATGGAAGATTCTGTAAATGCAAAATACAAGAATTAATTTAAGAAGAAGTACAGAAATTGCTCTATCAATTAAAGATTTTGAATCTGCAGTTAAAACCTTTCCAATGAAGAAAACTGCAAGAAACAACAGTGAAGGATGAAACAGGGCCCACCCTAGTCCGACTATGTCCCTGACATCGACACATGGAAAATATACTGAAAAAAGAAAACTTTCAGGCCAATAACTCTCACATCATAGTTATAAAATCCTACACGTGATCAAAATCCACAATAAATAAAGACCATGAAATCACATCCAAGTTATTTTTATTATAAAAATGAAAGAATAGCTTGGCACTAAACGAAAGTAATCCACAACACTAACCAATAAAAGTTAATTCAGAAGATATGATAAAATTTATTAATACGTATTTCATGATAAAAATCTCTCAACAAATTTCCTTATACTGATGAAAGATATCTACTTAAATGTCTCAAGAGTTAGATATTAAACTTGAATGGCAAAATACTGAATTCTTTCTCCCTGAAGTCACGAACAATACAAAGAAGTCCACCTTGAGCAGTTTTATTCAATACTGGACACAGGCAAAGTGACTGAGTATACAGAAAACCCAAGTAAAGTACAAAACACTTTAGGAAGATCACTTGATAAAAACTTAGATACAAACTAATGGAGATTAACACCACTTACGATAGCAACGAGAGCTGTTGGAAAAAAGAACTAAGTGACAGGAAATATCACATTATTCAACTGAAAGATTATTATCGATGTTGGATTATCATCAAATGAACTGTGGAATTAATGTAGCCCCAAATTTTCAAGAGGCATTTTGGGGGTTCTATTTTACTTTATTATTTTTTTTAATGTTTATTTATTTTTGAGAGAGAGAGAGAGAGAGAGAGTGTGGGAGGGTCAGAGAGAGAGGGAGACACAGGATCAGAAGCAGGCTCCAGATGCGGGGCTCAAACTCACGAACTGTGAGATCATGACCTGAACTGAATTCGGCCGCTTAACCAACTGAGCCCCCCAGGCGCCCCTGGGGGTTCTATTTTAATTAGTGATAAGTTGATTATGAAACTTATATGGAAATTCACAGGACCTAGAACAGCCATAATAACACGAAGGATGAACTCGGAGGACTCACGATGCCTCACTTCAGACACGCAGGGGGAGCAACAACAGTCAGGATCATGTGCTACGATGCGGGAGTACAGAGACCAAGGAAACAGAAGAGAGAACCCCGAAGTAGATGTAAGCACATCTAGGGGCAACTGACTGGACAAGAGCACCCAGACAATTTAGCGTGAAAAAGACAGTGGTGCGACCATGAGATATAAGCACAGGGGGGAAGGAGCCTTGACCTCGCTTACCACGTCTTACTCAAAAGTAAACTGTACACGGGCTATAGACTTGATCATGAAAGCACAGTAACTCCAAGGAGGCAACAGTTTGAGAGTAGCAAGAATTGTTTTTAAAAGACAGGAAACAAAATTTACCAATCACAGAAGACTGGAAAATTGGGCTTCTTTAAAATCAAGAACTTCTATTCCTCAAAAGGCACCACAGAGAGAGGTTAAAAAGCCAAACAGTACACTGGAAGAAAGTATCTCTAATAAATATATGTGAGTAAGACATCTATGAAGAAAATATATAAATAAATATATAAATTCCTACAAATCAATAAGAAAAAGACAAACCAATTTTTCAAACAGGTAACAAGAACATATAAGCATGATCAATAGGCACATGAAAAGATGCTCAATATCATTACTCATTAGAACACTGCAAATTAAAACTACAATGAGATACTCCTATAGGACAATAAAATGGCTAAATTAAAAGATTGACAATACCAAATATCGGCTAGAAAAACAGGAATTCTCCTATTTTGCTGACAGAATCCTTTTGGGAAACAACTGGTAATTATTTATTAAAGCTGAACACAGGGGAGCCTGGACGGCTCAGTCGGTTAAGTGTCTGACTCTTGAGTTCGGCTCAGGTCATGATCTTGTCCCCTGCATCGGGCCCTTTGCTGTCAATGGAGAGCCTGCTTGGGATCCTCTCTCTCCCCCTCTCTCTGCCCCTCCCCGACCTGTGCTAAAGAAATGTTAAAAGAAAAGCTGAATACATACCTAGTAAGTAGTATAGTAATTCTATTCCTAGGTATATTCCCAAGAAAAATGGCTGCATGTATCCACAAAGAGAAAGTATGAGTGTTCTTAGTAGCTTTAATTGGAATAGCCAAAAACTGAAAAACAACCCAAAATTCCACCAACTGTTGAATGGATATAATGTGTTTTATTCATATACTCAGAAATTAAAAACAATATATACAGTAATATCAGCAAATCACCACACACACACACACACACACACACACACACACACACACATAATTATAAGCAAAACTATCCAGACACAAAGACATCAAACATCCAAGCAGGGAGAGTCTCAGTGAGGACACAGTTCAACACAACACCACCACCGATCAGCTGGGCATGATTGACATCTGCAGAAAACACCAAAGAGCAGAATACACATTCTTTTCAACGTCCCAAGGAACATTCACCAAGACACTCTGGGTCATAAAACACAACATAACAAATTTAAAATAAAGTTATACAATGTCAGCTCTCAGACCACAGTGGAATTAAACTAGGTATCAGTAACAGAAAGAAAACTGGAACCTTAAAAATGTGGAGATTAACTAACACTTCTACATAATACGTGGGACAAACAATTTTTTTTCCAAGATAAACTAAATATTTTCAAATAAAAATGAAAACACAATTTATTAAGTTTGCAAGATGCAGCAAAAACAATGCTTAGAAGGCAACTGATAGCACTGAACACATATATTAGAAAATAAGATAGATCTAAAATCAAAAATCTAAATTTCCGCTTTAGGAAACTAGAGAAATAGAAGTAAATTAACTAAGGCAAGCAGGAGATGAAACAAAATCCAAGGTTGGTTAATTTTTCGGGGTGCCAGGGTGGCTCAGTCAGTTAAGCACCTGACTCTCGGTTTCGGCTCAGGTCGTGTGTGATCTCACAGTTTGTGAGTGGGTCATGAGACCAGGCCCCATGCTCACTCTGCGCTGACGGCGCACAGCCTGCTTGGAATCCTGTCTCTCCGTGTCTCTGCATCTCCCCCCGCCCAAACTTAAAAAAGAAAAGAAAGAGAGTTGGTTCTTTGTAAAGATCAATAAAATTGAGAAGCCTGTAGCTAACTTTAAATAAAAGGGAGAAAACACAAATTACTTGTATCAGAAATAAAAGATAGGGAATCACTACAGATCCTAAGGACATTAAAATGATAAATACTATAAACAACTCTATGCCCACAAATTTGATAAAAGTAAGATGAACTGGACCAATTCTTTGAAAGACACAATCTTCCAAAACTCACATAAGAAGAAACAGGCATGAATAGGCCTAAATGTATTTTTAAAAATCACACCAGTAGGTAACCATCCAAAACAAAAAGCACTAGGTCCGGGTGAGTTCACTCATGACTGTTACCAAATATTTAAGGGAGAGACTGTTCCAAAACTCTAAGACTTTTTAGACAGCAGAGACAGAGGGGCTCCTTCCTCATTCATTCTAGGGGTCCAGCATTACCCTAACGCCGAAACCAGACAAAGACATTACAGACGACATCTGTCATGAGCATAGATGCAAACTCCACAAAACACTGGGAAGTCAGATAGAGTAATGTATATAATGAATTACACGCCACAATCAAGGTGAGATTTAGCCCAGGTGCGCAAAGCTCCTTCAGCATTTGAAAAATCAATTAACGCAATCCATTACACATTGACAGTCAAAAAAACCAAAAACTGTATTATCAACAAATGCAGAAAAAGTATGAAAATAAATCCCATGCCTATTCATTAAAACACACACCAAAAAAACCCTCAGTAAAGTAGGAATAGATACTTCCTCAATTTGATAAAGAACTGTCTACCAAAAAAAAAAAAAAAAAATAAAATAAAAAAGCCTACAGCTAACATCAGACTTGCGAGAGACTTGAAACTCCCACGAAAATCAGGGATGAGGTGAGGATGTCCCCTCTTTCTTTATAGCACAGCATTCAGCGCACAAGCTAATGCGACAAGAAATAACAGGCATATAGATTGGAAAGAAAGACATAAAACCATCTTTGTTCACAGATAATCTTATTATCTACAAAGAAGATTCAAAACACTTGACAAAAAAAACCCAAAAAACAAAAAGCTCTTGGAACTAATAACAATTACATCAAGGTTGCAGGACACAAGGTTAATACATAAAAGGCAATCACTTTTTAAAATACCAGTAGTGAACAAGTGGAAAATTAAAAACACAGTATTATTTACATTAGCACCCCCCCCAAATGAAGTACTTACGTATAAATCTAATTATCTGTATAAACAAGGTCCATAAAAAAAAGGTAGAAAACTATCATGAACAAAAACGAAGACCTAAATAAAGGAGAGATTACGCTTATACTTCAGACTCCAAATTCTCAAGATGTCAGTTCTTCCCAAAATGATCTGGAGATTTAGTGCAATTCCGGTCAAAATCCCAGAAAATTTTGGGGATATTAAGTGGATTCTAAAGTTTATACAGAAGTAAAGAACTCAGAACCACCAACACAACAGGGACTAACAACACAGAAGAGAGACACCATCTGACTTCCAGACCTACTGTAAAGCTACATTGACCAAGACAGTGTGGTGGTGGTAAAAAAAAAAAAAAAAAAAAAAAATACACAAATACATCAATGGAACAGAATAGAGCACCCATAAATAAACCCCCCACAAATACTGTCTACCCTCTCCTTAAAAAGGAGCAAAGACCATAAAATGGAGGAATGATGGTATTTTCAACAGCTGGCATTTGAACAACTGGATATTCACTTGCAAAAAAAAAAAAAAAAACGTAAAAAGGATCTTGTATTTCCCTCAAAAATTAACTCCAAATGAATCTGAGACCTAAATGTAAGTTACAAAACCATATAATAGGAGAAAATCTAGATGACGTTGGGGATGGTAAGACCTTTCAGATAAAACACCAAAGGCATAATCCATAAAAGTAATAATTGATAAGCAGGGGTTATTTAAAATTAAAAACTTCTGCTCTGTGAAAGATAGTATCTAGAGAATAAGACAAGCCACAGACTGGGAGAAAGCACTGTATTTGCAAAAGACATTTGATAGAAGACTTACCTAAAATAGACAACTTAAAACTCAACAGTCAGGGGGGAAAAAACGATTAAGAAATTGACCAAAGACCCGAGCACCTCACCTAAGAAGATATATACAGATGGCTAAATAGGTACATGGGAAGATCCTCCTTATCACATGACCTCAGGGAAACGCATATTACAACAGACAAGATACCACTACCCATGGATTAGAATGCCCAAAATCCAGGACACTGACTGTTACCACAGGCTGATGAGAATGTGGAGCAACAGGAACTCTTCATCTGTTGATGGCAATAATGCAAATCGGCCCAGCCAACTTTGGTAGTTTCTTACAGAGTCAAACATTCCCTGACCCATACGATCCAGCAGTCATGATCCTTGGTATTTACCCAAAGGAGCCAAAAACTTACAACCACACAAAAACCTGCACTTGGACATTTGTAGCAAGTTTATTCATAAAACTGCCACAGCCTAAAAGTGACAAGATGCCCTTGAGCAGGAGAATAAATAAATAGGGACACTCAGACCATGGAATATTATTCACCACTAAAAAGATGTGCTATCAGGCAAGAAAAGACATGGAAGAATCGTAAAGGCATACTGCTAAGTGAAAGAAGCCAGTGTGAAAAGGCTACATACTGTATGTTTCCAACTATGTGAGACAAGATGTAAAGGCAAAACTATGGAGATGGTAAAAAGATCAGGCAGGTGCCAAGGGTTAAGGAGGAGGAAAGGATGAAAAGGGAGCACAGAGAATTTTAGGGCAGTGAGACTCCTCTGTATGATGGGGGCGTATGGGAAATCTCTGTACCTTCTGCTTATTTTCCTGTGAACCTAAAACTGCTCTTAAAAAAAATCATCAACAGTATGGTTCTGTTAATATAAAGACCAACAATACACACGTCCAATGTATAGCGACAGAAGAGAACGGTTACTACTGGGCTGGAACTATTTAAGCAAAAACATGAAGGAGCTCTCTGGGTTTGCGAAATGTTCTAAAACGTCCTCTGTGGTTGTTACAAGCAGCATGCATGTGTAAATTTGTCTTGAGTTGTCTTTGAGTACGGTTTAGGGTACTGTTAAGTCTTTGACCTGAATCAAAATTTTTCAGTGTCTTTATTTACTGCATCTTTCATAACGATTTGCAGAACTTCCATCTTAGGGCTGAAGTCCAGCAGCCATCTTGAACAATGAGGAAGAGGACACGTTGATAAAACAGTCCTGGTATTTTGGGACTTGTTGACATGGTCTCGGCATTTTCGGATGTGCTGGGGTTAGGAAGCAGAATCTTTATACCACATCAGAACCTCGTCTCATGCTGCTCATTTCCCCCTCAGTTTCAGGTGAAGATCCTTATATTTAGATTCAATCACCAAAGAGGCATTCTCCTTCCTGACTCTGACACACTTTGGGACTTTCAAACACGAGTAATGAGCTCATCACTGTGACAAAAGGAAACTGGTCTAGAATGGCACTGGGAAGTCAGGGCAGGTACCACTGCTTCTCTGCTTCGAAAAACAGGATTTGTTTTCACGGCCCCCAGAGAAGGAGAACGTCAGCCCACTGCTCTCTGACAACTGGGGTTGACCAGAGAGTGAGAGTCAACCACCAATCACGTGACAGCCAAGCCTCTGATTTCAAGGGGTTTTGCTAGGAGCTCTACTAAGCACTGAAGTAGGAACAATACAACATGTTCATAACTGTTTTCTTTCCCTTCCTGGGCACAGGCATAAAAGTATGGCCAGTCCTCCTTGTAACAAAGCAGGGTCACGTTACGGGTACTCCCCCCCCGGCAGTGAACAGGAGTGGAGCACACCTCCTGCACACAGGCCTCCCCGTTTGCGAACGAGGAACCCAGGACCCCAACGTGGTGGGGGGCACGAGAGGTGAGGTGTCTGAGTCCGTGGCCCGACCGGGAGGAGAGCTCCCTAGCACTGTCCAATCCAAATCAAATTAAGAGGTCAGTGCAAGAATAGTTACTGTTTCAAGCTGCGGGGACTTGAAGGTTTATGGTAGCAAAGCACAGCCTCACCTACTTCTGACAAATGCAAATACCTCAATAACTGGCAAGGCACAGGGCCAAGGACGGTATAGACGTTGCATTAAGCACTAATGGTTATTAGAATAGCAACTCATAATACGGTCAGAGGTCAAGAACAGAGATCCAGGAGGCAGAACGACCAGTTTTGTTGTTTAAAAGCTGAGGAATCTTGGGTAAATTACTTAAACCTACAAATATGAGAGTGGGTGATTATCAGTTATCTAGCTCATGAGGATAATGCATTTCAAGTTTACGTGAGGCTTTCAATATTTACACCCAGGGGACTGGCCTGCTTGTCCAGTCTGCCTCCTTCGCCCATGAAAAATTCCATGATGGCATGTCCTACCAAAGCTCCTGTTGTGTGCAAAACACCGACCAATTTCAAAACCAGAATGAGCCCCCGCCCCCCGCAAAGACACAAGATGGAGTATTTCTCAAAGGTCCTAAGGACACCCTGCATAAATAGGGCAGTCTAAACACACAAGCCTACCATTTTGCCCTCCAAAAACCCAACTATCAGGATAGTATGCAATTAAAACACATATAAAAGCTAAATAATCCAACTGAGTCAAAACGGATGGAAGCCTCCAAGAGGACCCCCCATGGAAACTGGTCTTGTCAGGCGTCCAGATGCACTAGGAGGGAGTGCACACTTCCGGGGAGGTTTTGGGAGAAGAATTAATGATACACGGACATCTAAGCAGAATAAAAATAAAACCGACAAACTTCAGTCCAAGGTGAAAGGAAATATTATACAGTGTTCACGTGCTGGCGGGCTCTACCTCACGTTTGTGAGAAACACTAAGCGATACTATTTATATAGTCATTTAGCTTTAAATATGAGTGAAAAAGTATGACAAATCCAAAGGTGGCGATGGCAAAGGTTAAAACTTGTGTGTGTCTGCATGTACGCGCGTGTGTGTGCATGTACGTGTGTGCGCGTGTACGCGTGTGTGTGCGTGTACGCGTGCGTGTGTGCAAGTACGCGTGTGTGCGCGCGTGTACACACGCGCGTGTGTGTGCGCGCACGTGCAGCCCGAATGGTGCAAATTCTACAAGGTGCGATGTTACTGGGTGACTTTTTACACATCTTGTACGGATGTCCGCTATGCTGCTGCACGTCACAGCTCACGTGCTCTGACTGCTGGAGGGCGTCCCACCGTGTGCCAAGGACGTGCTCACTAGGACGCCGTATCACTGCAGGGGGGAGGTATGGGAACAGTTTCTGTGCTTTCCGTTTGGGGGACAGGGCTGCAATAAACTTTACGTGTGTGTGTGTCCACAGTCCCACATGTTTGCACACGTCAACAACACATGAGGACCCCCACCTCCTCACACTAGCTGGAATGAACAGACTCTTTGGTTTTCGCTAATTAAAGATACATAACATGTCACTGGGAACTTGAGGTGCTTCCCTAAGTCACTAAAGCCGCTGAACGTCTCTTTACGTGGCTAGTAGGAGCTTAGAATTTTCTATCAGCTCTTACGTATCTGTAATCAACCTAGCTTTCCTATACAATGTCAGATTTCATTTGTTAATTGTGTTTAGGATGTTGTTCATCTATTGAATGAGTGAAATAGAGCTGTAATGTCCACAAAATACGTGATTTCCACATCAGGGTTATGCTGACCCCAGAATGACAATGGCAAGTATCCTTAACCCTCTTAACTTCTGGAAAAGTTAGTGTGAAATTAGTAGTGTTTCAAAAATGGAAGAAATCACCTGTTTAAAGTGATTCAGGTGGCTTTCTTCATGGGGATGTTTTACTACTGCTTTCACTGCTTTTCTAAAGCAGAATTATTCAAGCTTTCCATTAAGCTGTACCTTTTCTTCTTCTAGAGTTGTATGAATTTAATCCAGGTTTTCAAAACTTTAGCATACAGCTGGAGACATGTTTCATTAACTTTTAAATTTCTCACCTTTCTGTACTTTTCCCTTATTATTCATGTGTCTCATCTTTCTTTTACCAACTTTTCTCTTAAAGAACCAATATAAGGCTTTATTGTATTTTTGTTTTGGATTTTATTTATTTGTTTTTTCTTCTGCTTTTTTAGGTTCATTCTATGGTTCATTTTCTAACTTTCGAAATGGGCACTTCCCTGCTAGATGTTAAAATATAACGAAGATAATTTTGAATCTTACTGGTCACTTGCATGCGTTCAGGTTCTGTTTACATTATTGCTTTATTATAGTCAACCTAACAATAGTTTGTCTCACAGTCTTTTATACACACCGCTAGTCCAGTGTTTTTTTGTATTTTCCAAATATGGCTCATTCTATTCACTTACCTTTGAAGTTTGAATGTTACGTATATCCCTTTTAAGTGCCATGTAGATCTAGAGTCAGTCTATCAATCTTTATCTTTGACACCTGGTGAGTTTAGTTCATTTACACTTATTGCAGTTATTATAATGGGTTAATTTTTGAGGCCTTGTATACAGGAGAATATTTTTATCAAGGCGCCATATTTTAAACTTTGAACTGGGTACGAAATCCTATGTTCTAAGTTATCATCCTTTAACCGAAACACTCTCATTGTCTTACATTTGGTGTCACGATTGAAAAACCTTCAGTCAATATGATGGCGGTACCTTGACTCTTGCTCTTTTTCTCTTTCTGTAACATTACAGAACTTTCTCTTTGATATTCTCAAGTTGCACTATGTCTAGATTTCAGTTTTTCCTTCCCTGGGCTCTTTGGAACACTCTTGGACCTTTAATCTGGAGGCCTTTCCTCTTAACTCTAGGAGATGTGTATCTGCTAGATCTTCGAACACTGCTCCTGGAGGTGATTCGTGATGGGAGCCCAAGGAGGCAAGCTGCTGTGGACACCAACTCTCTGGTTCTCAGGACACTCTCCGAAGAGAGGCAGCTACTGTGGTCTTCAGGGAAGACACGGAGTCTCCGCGCACAGTGTCGGCCTGTCCAACACTGCCATGTCTTGGATATTTAAAAGCAGTTGGTAGAACCAGCAACATGCTTCCTTCTGTGAGTATGGGAAGCAAATGACATTGTACTCATGGTCCCTGCTTCAACTGCTACCCAGCATTTTTCAATCAACTGGCGAGTGGGTGCCCACCTAACATTCAAGCCCGGGACCGGGGTGGGCCAGGAGCCATGTCTAAGGGACAAATTTACGCAGGCACTCCCTCTCCGGCCTGTGCAAGTGCAGTCCTGGCGCCTGCCATGTGGTCTGCCAGGACTGCAGTAACAAAATACCACAGGCTGGGTGGCCTGACGAGAGGAATTCTTTTCTCTCTCCTAACAAGGCACCAGCCAGCTGACTTCATTCTGCAGCCTCTTTCCTTGATTTGCAGACAGCCACCTTCTTGGCTGCCTCTTCACACAGTTGTCCCTGCACGTGCAGAGTCACCTGCGCAGTCTGTGTCCTAGTTTTCCCTGCTTATGAGGCGCCGGTCATCCTGGGTCAGGGCCCACACTTAACAGCTTCACTTTGCCTCTATTACTTCATTAAAGGTCCATCTCCAACTACAGTCCTTCTCACAGGGGTTGAGGGCTAGGAACCAACACATTCAGTCTGTAAGATTCACATAACCCCGAAAGTGAGTTCGCCTCCTTGCTTTGCCTAACTCTAGCCCCGCTCAAATCCTGATGGTAATCCATTTTTAATGATTCATTCATCCAGAAAGGGAGAGAGAAACTAGCTTGAATTGAGCACACAGGTGGGCATTCTGAAGGACTGTGCCAGGAAGCCTGATCCCAGGCCACCTCGGTGACTGTGGGCCTACGAACTCGAGCGCCTCACGGGGCTCCTGGCTTTGCTGCGCGTGGCCCTGCGGCCCCTGTGCCCCAGCGTCACAAGATACTTTCCTTCTGTTTCCCAGTTTACTATTCAAGGGGCACGGGGCCTCGGGAATGACAGGAACACCTTTCATGGCACTAATTACGAGGTGAGACCCCCACTGACACCCAGGGGAACTCCGCAGACATGCATGATGCGACCCGCCGCACTGCTAATTAGCGACAAGGGTGCTTCTGCCTCTGCAGGTCAGTGAAAATGTAAAATACGTGAGAAACAAAAACACTTACTTAAGAGAAGCAACCCTCGGAAAACCCTACAGGTTATTCATCTCAATGCAGATGAGTGTAGCTGCCCTTGCCAATTTCAGCTCTATAATTAGAAAGCAACTTACATATAATTGCAGACCATTTTCAAATGTAGGATATCTGAGTTACTTCAAAAGGGTAGCTAATTTGTTTTTGTCTCCTACATTTCATAAACATTTTCCTATAAATGCAAATGTGAACATGGCCTCATTGAAGACAAAACGTTGTAATTTCACAAGGACTTCCATTCTGGGGGAAACGGGCATCCACCAAACAGCCCAACCCCTCGCAAACCAGTAGTGCGGCGCTCAACCTCTTCCCTCAAGTTGAGGAACAAGACAAGAAGGCCCGTCATCACTTCCATTCAAAGCTGTATTGAGACACCCCTCCAGGGGCGCCTGGGGGGCTCAGTCGGTTAAGTGTCCAACTTCGGCTCGGGTCATGATCTCATAGTTCGTGGGTTCGAGCCCCACACCAGGCTCTGTGCTGACAGCTGGGACCCGGGAGCCTGCTTCGGATTTTGTGTGTCTCTCTCTCTGCCCCTCCCCTGCTCGCACTCTCTGTCTCTGTCTCACTAAAAAATGGAGGGAAGCACTTACTGGGATGAGCACTGGGTGTTGTATGGAAACCAACTTGACAATAAATTATATTAAAATAAAGAAAGAAAACCACAATGAAAATCACAAAAAAAAGGTTTTTTAAATAATGAAAAACACGTAAGAAGAGCCCTCGCGCAGAGAAGCCGAGATGACGCGGGCAGGAATAAATACTGGCATGACGGCCTGCTTTCAGGGACGGTCGCCTGGACGAGGCAGGACTCACACCCCACTAGTGGAGAACAAGCCTGATCAACACAAAGGCTCATTTTCAATGACGCAAGACAAGTCTCTGGAGAGTCACTCTTTCGTGAGTGCCCGCTGGGCATCCGCATCCACGCTGGTGGCGGGTCAGCTCCCTCCGCTCTTCTAACGTCTGGAGGAAGAGCTTCCACCGAAGGCATCAGAGAATGCCACCAGCCGGCCTGCAGCCCGGTGGACAGGCACCCTGCACTTGCGGGGGTTTTCGGCTATGGAAACTTCTGGCCATGAAGCCAAATGTTACGATAAACTTTATTTTATACATCAATTTCTTCGGAATACGAACCTTACAAACCCTAACACCTATTTACAGACGATAAGAGGTAACTCGGGAAACCAGATTTTACTTTTTCTCAGGTAAAATCTATTGGCCAACAACAGGCGGAGGTTAACTGAGCAGGGTCTTGGTGCTACGGGCGGCAGGATGTCCCCGGGGCCACGCAGGAAGAGCTTCTGATCCTTTTCTCTGTCGGATGCCGGTCTGGTGTTCACGTACCTTCTTCTCCACACGCTGCGGTTTACATCCTGAGACACGTGGAGCTAACGCAGCAGTTCAACAGTTCTCGGCGAGTTCAGGGGCAGCCACTTTAAGGCTGTAATAGCACATCTTTACCATATACACTTAAAGTATTAAAAAATTTTTTTTAATGTTTACTTTTGAGAAAGAGAGACAGAGGACAAGCCAGAGAGGGGCAGAGACAGAGAGGGAGACACAGAACCCGAAGCAGTTCCAGGCTCTGAGCTGCCAGCGCAGAGCCCGACCTGGTGGGTCTCAAACTCACAAACTGTGAGATCATGACCCGAGCCGAAGTCAGAGGCTTAACTGAGCCACTCAGGTGCCCCAGAAATAATTTTAAGAAAACCAAAAACACCCGAGCACTTCTCCTTCCAGGCAAGATGGAGTAAGTAACAGGACTCACTCTTCCTCCTAAAAAAAGCAACTGAAAGGTTAAAAAAAAAAAAAGACGCCTGACAAAGTAGATAAAACAACAGTTTTCAGGACCCTCGAGAGCCGGGTAGAACGGCCGACGAGAGAGGGAAACACGAGGGGACACTACAATGGCCCGGCTGATCGCTGTGAGCTTCCAGGCCAGGGCTGTGCGGGAAACCAAGGCAGGCAGAGACTGCCGGGCAGGAGCGCGGCGGGAACCGAAGACGACTGCAGAGCTCTGTGAGGGCTCCTCCCAAGCAGGTGGCACATTCATGGCAGGAAACTAGCCAGAACTAGCTGGGAAACTAGGGGAAAGGAGAGAGAGAATGTGTACTGGGTAATGCCTATTCCCAACAGCCAGACTGGAAAACCTCAGAACCCAGGGAACATTCAGACCACTTAGGTCCTGCCTAGGTGGCAGGAAGTAATTAGCCCCAGAATGAATACTGCTCTGGTTTAACCCAACAAATCTTCAAAGCAAGACCCAAGAGAATCAAGCTGTTTTAAGTAATGTAACTACATCTCAGAACAAAGCTTAAGAATAGATACTAGGGCGCCTGGGTGGCTCAGTCAGTTGAGCATCTGACTCTCGATTTCAGCTCAGGTCATGATCCCAAGGTCACGGGACAGAGCGCTGTGTTGGGCTCTGTGCCGAGTGTGGAGCCTGCTTACGGCTCTCTGGCCCTCTCCCCTGCTCGCAGGCTCGTTCATAGAAAAGAAAATAAAAATAAAAAAGAGGATATTTATTCAAATACAAAAATAACCTTCACATGATTAGGTAAAATTCATCATGCCAGGCATTCAGTCGAAGATTAGCCAGACATGGAAAAAGCAGGGAAATCGGACCAGTAATGATAAGAAACAACCACTTGAAAAGAACCTAACTCTAACTCAGATGTTAGGGTTAGAAAAGGGCAGAAGCACAGTTAACGTAACTGTTTCAGATGTTCAAAAAGCTAATCGGAACTACAGACTATCTGAGAAAAGAGACGGACGCAACGTGCAGAATGCAAACTGTAAGACCTGGGATGAAAACGACACTGGGTTGGAATAAAAGATCAGACTCCTGAACCCACACACCCACAGAAACTGCCCAAAGTGAGGGACAGAGGGGACAAGCAGCGGAAACGAAGAAGCGCGAGTGAGCGGTGGCAGCTCCGAGAGACCTTGTTAGACGTGTGTGACTGGAGCTCCTGGAAGGGAAGAAAAGAAAAATATTTTAAGAAAAAATGGCTAAAATATTTCCAAATCTGATGCAAACTATACACACGATGTTCAAGGAGGCCAAGTATAAGAAACGTGCAGGGAACTACACCAGGACGACTCCTCGCCAAGTCGCTCAAAACCTGAAGAGCCTTATAGGCCGAGGCAGCAGAGAAGAAAACGGCATCAGGCGGACAAGCACAGAGGCCAGAGAGCTTGGAAGCAGCACGAGAAAGGAGACGCAGGAGCAACATCTATGAAGTTCTAAAGAAGAAAACCTACCAATCTGGAATTCTGTACCCAGAGGAAAGATCGTTCAATAATCCAGGCTTTTTTGGACGTATCTGCCCCCGGCAGACCTCCACCATGAGACACAGAACGGGGGAAGCCCTCGGGTAGGGGGACGATGCCAGGTAGAAACATGGACGCAACCAACAATGAGGAGCAAGAAAGCTTCCCCGGGGTCACAGGCACACTTGTCCTGTCCGTAGGGGCGGTGGCTGCTTTCACTCCATGACAGAGCAGTGTAGTTGGGACAGGAGACGGATGGAGAAACCCCCCGTATTTACTACCTGGCCCTTCATGGAGGATACCTGACAAGCCCATAAGAGGGTGTCATTAATTAAACGAGTAGAAGGATGCTCCCTTCTGCTTGGTTCCCTCGCTAACATTTTCAAGAGAAGATCTTCAAAAGCAACAGAAAGCAGGACACAACAATGTAAACTACGGGCAAGGAAGCCACAACTACTCTGGTCTTCACCTGAGACCAGGGTCATTGCCACTTTAGAGTACTCAAGCATAAGTCATGCTCCCTAATTGTAACTGATATACATACAGTTTAGGATGTCCCTTCGCTTTTCCTGTAGTGGAGCACTTGTCCAGGATGACGCAGTTCCTCAGGCGTGTAGATGCTAAGTTTGGTTAAGACCAAGGTGGAGAGGTTTTCAAAGAATTTCACCACTTTGGGACATTTGGGCTTGTTTCCACTGTTCACTGGGACCAATGCTGCAACGTATACAGCTTTTCCTGTATTTTCTCTATAAAACACATTTGCAAAGTGGGACTCCTGAATCAAAGGGCTTTAACGTCCTATGCCTGCATGCATAACCACAAGAGTGACAGCACTTTATAGGACCAGTAGCATATGGAAATACACCAGTTTTAGCCTATCCTTGACAACACCGCACTTTTATTTACATTTTCCCCGAATTTAATCGTGGAAAATGGCTTTTTAATTTACATAAAATCTCATTTAGAAAATGGTTTCAGATAGAAGGCATACAAAGTTATTTTCAAAGGGTGTCTTTAAAGGGTACTTTATCCTTGGCTGAACTCCTTCACTTTAATAAATACTCCTGCGCACCAGGCCGCCCTCCCAGCGGCAGGAGACACACAGAGCCCACTGCCCGTGAGGGGGGCACCCGAGCTGGACCGGGAAGCCTGCCCAGTCGGTCCCGGTACAAAGATAACCCTGTGGCCCACTCTCTGCTGCGGCCCGATGAGCAGCCCTTTCCTCCGACCCAAACACGCCGAGCAGCACTCCCCAAACTCCCCAAGAGTCCACCTCGTTTCCTCAAGGAGTGGCACGCGCGTCTGTCTCTTGGGCCCGGACCACCTCGTGCACACATAAAGGCATCACCAATGTGGAGGTAAAACCACCCTGGTTTCCATCACGTGACCTGCAAAATCTTCTGGCACGTGCTGCGTGCGCCCTGTGCAGAGGTTTACATTTCAACACAGACTGTGAGGTTTCTGAGCCTCGGTCTCCTCATGTGGGACATGGTGGCCCCCGTGCTCCTGGGGTTCCTCCGCCACTGAAAAGTGACACCACGTTAGAAGTGCTGCGTCAAGTGCTGAAGCAACCCACAGGCGCCGAAGCGAACGGCAGTGCGGCAGGTGGAGACGAGGAGGGCCGGGCGGTCACGGGCGCCCCGTTAGCGGGACCGGGTACCTGAGACGCACCGCTGCATCCCAGCGAGGGGAGCTCCCAGTGACAGAGAGTCCAGGCCGCGTGGAAAGGCAGATCACATTACAAACACACGCAACGTGACCCACATTGGGTTAAGGTTGATGCATCATACGCGTACAAAAAACCTGGCGTGACTGGAAATGTATCAATAGCCACTGCAACCGTAAGGGGAATATGATTTTGTTCAGACTTTTCTTTCAGCCTTCAACATGTGTACCTTTCAAAATCTCAAAAAAAACGGTAAAAGCATGGGCACCCGTAAGCTAGCAGTGTTACGAATGTCAACAACCTGAAACAGTGCAACTTCTGGAAGTTAACGTCTGTCAGAACTGTCCCCGCCACAGGGTCCCTCATTCTTCTATCTCCTCATCGGAGCCACGTGTGGCAGGACAGACCCCATCTTTAGTCAAACCGTTATCTGGCTCGTCAACACCACTAAGAACAGACCGCCAAGCATTTGTCTCTGTAAGGACATCACTGTCTGCCCTTAATTGGGACCATGTGAATCTCAGGCCATGTCATTACTGTTGAGTTATAAATTTCTAAGAGGGAATACGGGTTACATAAAAAAAAAAAAAAGAAGTCAAGAAACAAGACACATGACCTGCAAGCACACGAGAAACACCCGCCCGGAGCTCCTCCCCAGGCTTCAGGTTACGATCACACGGGTACTGAGGAGGTCTCGGGTGCCAGGGTCTTCTTCCTTCCCTTTTTATTAGAAACAAAGCAAGCGTCAATCTGGATTTCAGGACAGCAATGCACTTTTCTAAACTACTTAGAAAATAAAGCAACTATTTTTAAAGTGAGTTATTTTTTTTTAAGTGAACTATAGCAGAAGTGACCTGGACATCTTCCCCCAGAATGAACCTGTTCCTGCAGTGAAATAATTCACAGAACGGCTTCACCTTCTGATAGCACTTTACCTAGTAATTGGTATTTAGTAGCCCTTGCCAGCTCACCATTAAAAATGGATTATTTTATTGATCACAACACCTTGAGAAAAGCATCTCAGCTCTGCCCATGAAAATCTTCCTCTTTTTCTATCCCTTCTAAGTGTCTCATCCATCCAAGTGCATTCAACCTTCTAGGCGCTAACAAAGAGAAGGTAATCACGTCTCAAGATGAATTTTTAAACACCACAATGAGTTCATTTTCAAGGGCTGAGGTGCTTCATGAGAACAAAAATGTATTGTTTTTTTCTCCCCTAAAAGCAGAGCAGAAAGGTAGGGAAATCTCAGCCTGCAAGACCGTTTCAAAGAAAGGGTTAAAATATCTTTCCTTACATCCAGCCATGAACTACACCAAAGAGCTCCTCACGGCATGAGATGGGAAGACATTTCACTTGATGTTGCTCAAATCCAACTTTTAAATTGCCCTTCAGAGGCATCTCTAGGCAGACGAGCCGACCTTCTACAGGGAGATCAAAGGGAAGAGGAATCACAGTGGCCAGGCCCTTTCATGTGCCCGGACAGCACCCGTGCTGGACACCTGTTGCTCCGGAGGGGTTGGATGGTGAGAGAATCACAGAGTAACTAGGCGCGTCGGGGACGCGGTGCCCGCAGATGGAGGACGCGGCCAGCTGGCCGGAGGCAGAGACGCCCCGTGATGAGCCAGACAAAGAACAGAGTAGGAAACCAACTGCCCGCCCTCCCTCGACTGTTTCTAGCAAACGTCCTTTCAAAGGTCCGTGGCTCCGTAAGCAGAGAAGTGCACGCGAGGCGCCTGGCAGGCCGCTCTCTGGCCTATTAGCATCTCCACCCCAAGAACAAATGAGCTGGCTTATTCTTCCCAATACACGGCCTTTTCCTTTTCAACCTTCTGGATAATCTCAGGTTCACAAAGAGGGAAGCTGGAGTTTGCTGGACGAGTCCGGAAACACACCTCCACTTAGCTGGTCGCACCTGGCCTCCCTGCCAGGCCTCCAGCTGTGAAACCCGCACAGAGGGTCTGAGATGTGGGAAAACCTCCACCCGGGATTCAGCCGAGATCGGGAGCGTGTTTTGTTTGTGAGCTATAGCAGAAACGCAGACCAACTTAACCTCTCCCCAAAGACGATCAATGGAAAAGCACAGCCTTTGTGAAGAGCGAGAAAGTGACGTCGCTCACACACACAGTGCCGGTGACATTATGGACTTCCGCGGCCTCCCTGTCATGTACCATGTCCCTGTGGAAGGGGCGAAGACCTCGTGCTTCCCCAGAAAAGGGCCTGGAAACAAACTCTATTCTCCTAAAGGCTCATAATGGGCCACCACCAGCCTCCCAGGGGAAACAGTCTCCCACAGAAAGACAATATTCCATCACACACTCATACAACGTGTGCGGCACACCCTGGCCACGTGTGTGCTTGGGTGCAGATGGCATGAGCTTTCCTAGCACGGGTGCCCGTTTCCACCAAAACCAACACTCATCAAGGTTATTCCCATACACGGAGAACACAGATTTCAAAAGGTCTGCGTGGCAGGTCAGACAGACAAGAAAGCAGCTGGTCTACAGAACCTCAAATGACTCATAACAAGGGCAACTCCAGATGCCCGGTGACCCAGGCCCTTGCAGGAGAACCGGCAGCGCATGGGCGCAGGGCGATGCCCGGGACCGAGCCGCTTGGCCGAGCGGGGCCGGGAGAGCCGTGCAGGCCAGCAGGCGCTGGTGGGCTGGGGGAGGCGCCGCGGTGCGCGGGCAGGAGAGGCCTGCCAGGGCTGCGGCGCCGGGCCCCTCGCTGCCCCGCGAGAACCGAGGACGGGGAAGGTTACGTGAAGCCAGCTGACAGCAGACGTTGAATCAGCTTCTTCAAGTACTCGAGGCCCAGCCTGTTTTAGCCACACTGCGGGCGACATCCCTGACGCAGGGACTGGCCACCTTCCCGCCGAACCTACACCCCGACGTGGCCGTGAACGTCTGTGCCTTCCTCCAGGACACTCAGACGTGCGTGTGGGGAGCGGCTTCCCACATCAAGTCCACGGGTCTGGTCCTGGAACGTTCTGGGTAAAGCTTCAGCCCAGGGCCAAGGGCACCTGGCTCCACGATGACCTCTTGCCCCAGAGAGCCGACCCAGGGCAGAGCCGGGCAGGACACACCTGGGCTGGGCCCACAGGTGTGGCAGTGGGCACTAGGACGACACAGCCTGACCAGAGACAGCTGCACGGCAACCCAGGGAGGGGGCGGTGGCAGCACCAGCTTCCACAGCTGTTCGGCTTTGAACCCCAGCGGCAGGGGCACGCTTGGGGAAACAGCGGTTTACTCACTGAAAGCTACACTTCATTTTGGATTTTGTCTTCCAAACCACATGTGGTGAACTTGTAAACCTTTCTGAAGAACAATGTAGACTTAGTTCATCTCACAGAAGCAAAGCCATAAAGTTAGGCCCTTCATCGACAGACCCATGTGAGAACCGAGGAGCAACCCCTATTTCTGCAGGAGCGTCTCACAGAAAACGCCCCCGAGTGCCTGACACGTGGCTTTTTAGACGCCTTCCCTCCGCACGGATACTGAAATTCTTCATCGACAGGACTGAAATGTTACGAGCAACGAGGTCTGAGAAAACACAGGGGCCGGTGCCTCTCACGTCCAGTCATCACAACGCCACCTCCAGGCAGTAACTCCGAGCGGCAAACGCTAACTGACCAAAACCTGACGGGAGCGCAGTAAAGCAGAACCACTGCTCACTCTTCTCTCCCTCTCAAAACCGAATTCCCGGTCAGCAACTGCGCAGCAGTTCTGTACGTCTCTTCTGGCTACAGGAGGAGACCCCTTGGAGGGCGTTCAGGGGTCTGTAAAACACGGACAGGTGAGCTCCCAGCAAAAACATGGCGGGCATTTCTATAAAAGCAAAATACAATACGGAGTGCTGTAAAAATAAAGACAAAGGCTAACGTGAGGGTCCTCACTTCCAGAGGCCTCTTCTAGATGCAGGCACGCGGCTGTGAGGGGCGCGGTCTTTGGCAAGGACCCCACTGCACAGGCTGCCTGTGGTCACGGTGAGGTGCCAAGGACTGAATGCTTCATAAAGACCTTTTTTTTTTTTTTCTTTTAACATACTTTAGAGAGAATGAGCATGAGCAGGAGAGGGGCAGAGAGAGAGAGGGCGAGAGAGAATCCCAAGCAGGCTCCACACTGTCAGTGCAGAGCCTGCCATGGGCTCAAACCCATGAATCATGAGATCATGACCTGAGCCAATATAAGAGTCAGAAGTTCAACTGACTGAGTCACCCAAACGCCCCCTATAAAGATTTCTTTTAAAACTCCTGCATCAGGTGAGGAAAAAGTCACTATTATCATAAAATTGGGGTGAAAACGGAAATCTTCAGTGCAAAAACTGCTTTTATCTGATTGGGGGAAGGGCCAGGGGAAAGAGGAATATTCTGTTTTCTTCAAGTTTGTTTTTGTTACATTGGTTCCAGAAATCCCAGTCTCTTCCTGGGGGGAGACTTGGTTTAAAGGCTGTCACCCTCTTCAATGAACAAAGTCACATGTTAGATGAAGCCACGTGAGAAAACCGGTCACTTCCCCACACACCCCTCATCTCCACCCCTCCCCACACACCCCTTCCACTGCGTTCCAGTCTTCAAGTTTCCTGCAGTCACAGTGGAACAGACGGACAACCACAGCGGGGCAGGTCCCAGGGAGCACGGTTCCTTCTAGTTCAAGGCAGGCTGGGTCCTGAGCAAGCCCGCCCGTGCAGCGTCACCCCCAGTGGTGCGTCACCAATGCTAGGGACGCTGGGATGTCAGGGGCGCCCCCGTCCCCACGGAAGGGGACAGCGTGGATCACAGCCCCACCTACCATCTCCAGATGCTCTGTGAACCTAACAGCATTTGCCAGACCACAGGCTCTACCGTCTACCCAGATGGAGAGCATTTCTCTGCAATCTGGTTATATGACAGTTTACAAAACAACTCTGACTTTGCTGGGTCGACAGTTATGAAAAGGGTAATTATATAGATCTGTAAAAACATCTCATTTTATTGCAAAACAAAATGGCTCCCCATTCAAAGCTGGGGCTGTGTGCTTTATAAACCCATCAGCCAGCACCCAGCCGATCAGAGGGGCGTCTGTGAGGTGGGCACAGAGGATCCCCGAGGGGCTCAAACGGTCGCTAGTGCCCAGAGACCATCTGGCTTTCCAGGTTCTTAAGTAAACTGAGGATCTAGGACAGTGAAATGGTAGGACCGCCAGCACAGAACAACCAAACCCCCTCTGGTGACCAGCAACTCTCGGAATCCCCGGATCAACGAAACGGACGTGAAGTCCAGCACCCCCATGTCTCACCGAAGGGACAGCACATGCAGAGAGTGTCACGGCACACACGTCAGACTGGTGAAGCAGAGTTGTGGCCCGTGTCCAACTTGGCTTTCAGACACGGCAAGGCCATGACCACTCAGAGTGGCCAGGAGGATGCCCCAGAGAGGGGGAGACCGTCTCCCCCAACCGCTGAGAGCCTGGGGGGGCTCCCATCTTAGCAAGGAGTCACTCCAGGACATCAGGCTTGCCTCCCAGACACGAAGTCTCCCGTAACGTCTGCGTATTCTCCTTTAGAAGAACCCCGGAGTCTTCAGTCACCCTGGTCAGACACACGTTCTGGCCAACACGCAGGCAAACAAATGAATCACTTCAGGACCCAAAATGAGGGCAAGGAAGGACAGGCCCACAGGTAGACGGGAACAGGGAGCTAGAGCACAGGGCGCCCACGTGCTCCCCGGGCCTCCCTCCATCCCCTTTCCCCCCAGCCAGCTCTTCCCTCCCGACTTGTCTAGCCTCACCCTTGGGCTGAGAAACTCCACTCACTCTTCCAAAGCGCAGGACAGGGAACAGCAAAGGGGGACGAGGACACACACACACACATCGGGGTGAACAGAGCCCACCCTTCAAAATCAACAGAGGCCATCAGAAGATCTGCGGCCCGCCCTGGAGACAACTTCCCCCCTCTGCCTGGCTAGCACGGCGACCCTGCACCGACGTGAGCTCGAGAGGCGCACGGGGACAGAAGGAAGGTCTTCTTCTCCGGGAAGACTGTCCTCAAGATGGGGGAGTAGGCAAGGGCTGGGACAAGCACAAGAGATTCAGAGAGAGGCGAGAGCAAGGCTTGGTGCCGGACACCTTGCTGGGGGCGTGGCGCTGCGCGGCTTCCGAGCGGGAGCCCGTGTGCGCCCGCGAACAGGGAAGGGGCTCCCCTTTGCCCTTTGTTCACCAGCTTTTAATCAAAAATGGGTGATTTCTGTCAAAAGTTTTCCACAATTTGTAACGATCATAAAGATTTTTCTTCTCTGAATGTGCACGACGACACCCCTTTTTTGCAGTTAAATTCAAGCTCCTTCCTTAAACGTTGGAGAAAGCTCAGCAGCGAAGCCATCCATTTGGGCCTGGATTTTTCTTTGAGGGAAGAGTTTTAGTTTTCAGTTTCTTAAATTCAGTTCATATCTGAAAGGAAATTTTCTCATTTTGTCTTAATTGCCAGATTTATCAGCAAGTTTTAAATGATATCCTCTTATCTCTTAACATCTGTGGATTTTTAGTGATTGCATTTTGCTACGTTTCTCATCGTTTGGAGTTTCTCTTCCATGCTCAGCCTGACTAGGTATTAAAAAGTTTCTAAACACACAACTCTGGTGACTGGGTCCCTCATGCTGTCTTCTGTCTCACTGATGCCGGCTCCTCTTCTTACGGTTTCCTTCTCTCTACTTGAAGGAGCGGCTGTGGGGACATCGCCTGGTCACAGATGCGCGGAGTTACGCGGCCTCGGTTCGCAGCCCGGGTGTAGCTGTGCCTCTCTTCTTCTGCAGTTACAGGTGCCGCTGCGGCCTGCCCCAGCGGGGCCCCACCAACTTTTAATCCGGACACGTATTTAGTCCACAGACATCTGACATGATGTCATGGCTGGAACAAAACTTCTTGCTCTTTGTGTCTTTAGGTTTATTTACTTATTTTTATTTATTTTGAGAGAGAGAGCGAGCGTGTGCATGAGAGAGAGTGTGAACGTGCAGGAGAGAGGGAGAGAAAATCCCGAGCAGGCTCTGCACTGTCAATGCAGAGCCCGACACAGGTCTGCAACTCGTGAAACAGGAGATTGTGACCGTGGCTGAAATCAAGAGTCAGATGCTTAACCAACTGAGCCCCAGACCCCTCATTCTTCGTGTCCTACTGGCCTCCTGTTATCTGTTCCTTTTGGCTTCCCCAAACCCCTGCTTTCTGGTGGATAAATCAATCATATGCATTACTTCATTGATTTTGTTTTTAGGACCCCTGTTTTCACAGATGAGGAACGTGGAGAGACGGCCTGCATCGCTCACGTGCTGAGTGCGTGACCGCTTTACAACGTGAGACCCTCACAGTCCTACACCTTTACTCCCCGCCTGCTCCTGCCTGGCCCTTGCTGGTCCTCCGGGACCGCAGGGCCCAGGGTCTCCGCAGGTTCACGGCGACAGCCACAGGGAACCTCTCCATGCCTGGTTTGTGCATCGTCGGTGGGCTGTTCTCTTGGGAGAGCAGGATGCGCTCGGGCACCGCTGGGGGCCTGTCCTCAGACAGCCGGGGGAAGCCTGGACGTGGTCCCTCTCCTGCTCGACCTTACAATCGAGCATTTGCTGGGACAGGGGTCAGGGCACAGGGATTCAAAGGAAAGGACAGGATGCCCCCATGTGTGAAAAATGCTTGACGAGCAAATGAACAGGCTCGTTGAGGACCCGCGGCCCCTGTGGGTGCCAGCTCCCCTGAGCAGGATCGAAAAGGCAGAAGTGGTAGGGGGCCCTTCGGGAGGTGCCCTCGGGCACAGACAGAGGTAGGAAGGGGGGCACTCGGGGACTCTGGCCCAAGGCACGCACAACTGCATCTCCATGGGGATGTGAGAACAGCTGTTTCTTCGGGAAGAGCGCGAGGGGAAGCAGGCACCCAGCTAAGGGTGACACATTAGAACCTGAAAGGGATGAACCAGCCCACTTCCACGTGCCCCAGGCACAGACGAGGTCCACTGCCCCATTCTAGAAGCCGGCCAGGCGCACTCTCCATCAGCGGATTCCTCTCACCACCGGGCTCTCCTCCACCCAGCAGCCGTCACCGGCGCACGGCCTCCCACCTCGGGCGACGGGGCCGGGGCCTCCTCTCCAGCCCCGACCTCCCACTCCTGCGGGGCAGAGGCCGCCTTCTGTTCCGTGAGCTAGGCGGCTGTGGGGACACCGCTGTGCAAGGAGGCCGGGCCTCGGGGACCGCGTGCGGCCAGGGTGCGGGTCACCTCCCGGGCTCCTGCCGCGCTCACGTCGACCCACCTGCCCCCTAAAATGGGGGCCCCACTCACCACGGAGCCGCTGCTTCGATTTCATTCCAGCTGCGAGGCCAGCCAGACCCTCAACTCCCCTGGTCCTACCGCTGACATAAGCCACTTACTGAAAAGTCAGCATCATCTTCTTAATGACACTGTATCCTAACAAGGCTCAGTACGATCCAGAACTTACTTAGACAGTTATGCACGAGAAAAAGAAAAGGACAAGACTATGTAATGTTATTGGACATTAAAAATAAATTAACTCTCCGAAATCAGCAATTAATAATTGAAATCTCCTGACAGCAGTTACCACAGCTCTGTGTACACTCTAACACTAATCCCACCTGTGTGAAATCACAAGGAATTCAATCAAGGAGGTAACATTATATTAGATATTTATAGTATTCAACACTGTGTAAACTAGAGAGCATTACGCCCCACAATTGATTATCCCACTGATAGTTTACAATACCATCATTTAATTTCAAGGCAAACAACCTGGTTGTCAACATGGAGATAAACACGCAATCTGAGAATTATTTCCAGAGCCTTCAAAGTGGAACCGTTATCACTCCATAAAAGCCCAAACCCGGTAAAACCTGACGCAAGGATGAGAAAACCCCGCCAGCAGGGGGCTCGGGAGGGCGGGGCGGCCTTCACTCCACCTGCCGGGCGCCCAGAGGACGGAGCAGGTCGGTGCCGCAAACACGGCTCCGCGTCCAGGGCTGGGAAACAACCGGCTCCGTGTGTGACGATCACGACGCATGAACGGGATAAATACAATGATGCACAAAAATCATCGTCTGTTTCATTTTGTCTTGCCCTCTTAGTAGACCGCACATCTGAAGAGTTAGATAGCTTCTATTTACAGGCAAGACGACTCACAAAATTCACAATGAACCAACACTTCCTAATTAAAATCAGGCACATGGGTAGGACTTTAGCATCCGTAACTGGTTTCGAAAGGCGAGGAGGACAGGAAGCAGCAGAGGGGAGGGTGCGGGAGCGCTGCCCAGGGCCCCGGGCGCACTTTACGAATAGCTCCTACCAGTCACCACACAGCAGACTTCCAGACAGACCCCAAATTCGGCTACTTCTCGACACCTTCTCTTCTCCCTCCCTGTTTCTGGCCTCCAAGCTGACCTGCCTTTCTGGGCTTCTCTGTCCCCCTCCCCCAAATTAAACCAGAGCCGTCTGACGAAGCCACCTGAACCCTTCCTGTGGCCTTCCAAAATACTGATATCCTAACAGGTAAACAGGGTTTGGCTCATGCTCAATTTATGTTCTAGTTATTTCTAAGCAATGGACTGTTTAAAGCAAGAGGAGCAACAACGTATTTTGGAGTTCATAACATAGAGATGGAAAACCCACAACAATAAATGGATAAAGGATGGTGAAGATTATGGATGTGAAATCCTTGTATGTCAAAGCACAGAATATTGTTTCAAAGTAGATCGTGAGACATCAAAGATGTACACCGTGCCCCCTGCAGCCACGGTCCAATATGCCAGCAACTGTCCTCTGTGGCTACTTCTGGTTAAATATTCCAAATCAAATATAAATATCCACTCCCTCAGCCGCACGAGCTGGATGTCCAGGGCTCAACAGCCACAGGTGGCCAGAGTCCCTCACACTGACTGGTGCACACAGGACATTTCATCATTGCTAGAAGCTCTGATAGTCTGTGCAAGACCAACTACTACTTTGAAAGAAGTAGAGCTAATAAGGCAATAGTCATAAAATGGGACCACGCAAAGTACTCAATTAGAGTAGGAAATCAGGGGAAAGGGAACAAAGAACAAATGACACAAATACAAAACAGCGAGACAGCGGACTAACCCCACCCGCACAGAGGGGCACATTAATAAACGTTTCGGATGAAAGACTGGAGGGCTTGAAAACGATAACCTGGCTTGAGGATACACTAAAAATAGAGCAGTAGGTTAAGAAGGACGGAGGAGGGTCCACCACACACAGACTGACCAGGGGAGAGCTGGCAACACTGACATCAGACCAGTTTCACTTCAGAATGAGAAGTGTCACTAGGGATAGAGAGGGGCACTTCATAATGCTAAGGAGTAAACTGATCAAGTGAACATAATTGAAAAAAAATTTTCTAATGTTTATTTTTGTGAGAGAGACATATAGAATGAGTGGGGGAGGGGCAGAGAGAGATGGAGACAGAATATGAAGCAGGCTCCAGGCTCTCAGCAGTCAGCACAGAGCTGAACACAGGCCTTGAACTCACGAACGGTGAGATCATGACCTGAGCTGAAGTTGGACCCTCAACGGACTGAGCCACCCAGACACTCAGTCATTCAAGAGAACATCATAATCCTAGATGACTGGACACCGCACCACATATCTCCAAACTACAGGAAGCGAACACTGGCAGAACCAGAAGGAGAAATCTTTAACAAGAGATCCCAATGCTCCTGTCTTGGTTATTGTTAGAACGAAGGTGCGGGGGCCCGGACAGCAGGGACCTGACCCGGCACACGTTTACAGAAGACACCACCAACACCCGGCACGTCCTCTTCGAACACGCAGAGCACGTGCTGACACTCACTGTGTTTGGAAACTAAACGACACATTTCTAAATAACCCATGGGCCAGAGATGGAGTCACACTGGACACTGTGGGCTATTTCAAAGTGAATGATCACGAAACCCAGCAGAACAGGATGCGCGGGACATGGCTGCCACTGCTCACAGGGCACTTCGAGCCTGGCACGCGTAGACTACAAACCCCAGTCCACTGCCGATCACACAGGCTGCTGACTTAGAACATCAGAAAGAGCAAAAGTGAAATCCAAAGAATAGAAATCAAACTCTTAAACAAAAAATGGGGGGGGGGAGGCAAAAACTGGTATTTGAAAAGATTTAAGAAAATTCAGAAACCTCTAGCAAGACCCATCTGGAAAGAGGAAAAGAAAGAAATATTAAATCAGCGATGAAAATCAGCACAGAACGGGGATACTCCGGCCGACCCTCCAGACTTTACAGGGATAAGAGGATGATGGAGTGCTATCAAACAATTAGCGCCAGCAAGGTCAACTTCGATGAATGGACAAGCTCTCTGAAAAACAAATTACCGAAATGGACTCATAACGAAAGAAAAATCTGAGAAGCATGTTACGTATTTTACATACTGAGTAGTTAATAACCTTCCTATAAACAAAATTCCAGGCCCAGGTGCTACCAAACACTTAAGAAAAACTGCCAATCCTAAACAAGCACTCCTAAGCAGAAGAGGAAGAGGAAGCACTTCCCAGGTTGTTTTACGAGAACAACGCTACACTAATAATAAAGCCTGAAAAAGCTTTCGAAAGAAAACAGACAAATATCCCTCCTGAGCAGGCCCTATGCTTTCTGAAATATCAGCAAATGTGCGCCTGTGTCATTCTTTTACATACAAAGAAATCACGCTGGGATCACACACACCGAGGAGAAGGTGGGGAGAGGTCTGGGTGTTTATTTTTCAAGGCAAAGGGCATCTATCACAAGCAGGCAAGCTTTGTTAAACATTAGAGAAAGAGATGTACCTCCCATATTAATAGGGTGAAAGACAAAATCCACACAAACATTTCAATAGATGAAAAAAAAAAAGTGACAAAATTATACACCCTTCCACGATAAAACTCTCAGCTTCTCAGAACAGACCGGAACTCCTTCAAGCTAAGGAATGTACAACATACCTATTGTTATATTTAATGGTAAGACACTGGGCATTTTCCTCCTTCGTCATGCCTGTTCAACATGATACGGAGACTCCAGCCAGGAGGTACAACATCCCACGGAGAGAAAGGCATGCAGACTATCAATAAATAACACTATTCTCAGACAAGATATTCACAGACACAGAAGACTCTAGAAGAGCCCTCAAAAATGCCACTAGAATAAGGACACTGCGCAAGTTCACAGGCTGCACCGCAGGCTGAGGAAAAGCTCCTCTACGTCTAGCCACGAGGGAGGAAAAATGTGCAATGAGTAAAAACACAGTATTTATAAAGAAACAAAAACATACGCAACACTTCTGGATATACTTAAGAATATATGTAAAAGACTTGGACACCAAAAGACGACAAAACCATACTGAGATACGCTGTAAGTGACAGACAGACTATCGTCAGAGACTGAGACTCCGAATTGTGGAAGCTCTCCCCCAACGGATCTATAGATTCACTGCAATGCCCGTTAAAATCACATTGGGTACTGGGGGGCATAAATTAATAAGTTTATTCCAAAGTGGACAAGCAAAGGACAAAGAGCACGGAGAGACCAAACCTGGGGAGCTCCAGCACGGGGCACAAAGACTTGCTACGAGCCCAGCACTCACGGCAAGGCAGTGGAGCGCTGATGGGCGCAGACGGACAGACATGGAAGAGACCCACGCACATATGGCCCATCTGACCAAAAGCAATTTGAGTGAAGGTGCCGTATATCTCATGGAAGAAAATGAACCACAGAGCACACATGAAAATGACCCAAAATGGATCACAGATTTAAAGTTATTAAACATACAAAACAAAACCTAAGAGGAAAGTGTTACCGGTTTGGCGTAACAATTTCTTAGACGGAGACAAAGTCCAACCACGCCCCCAAACTGACAGAACGCATCTCTTAGGAATCGACAATGCTGCTCTAGAAGGATGCCACAGAGAAAACGACAAGGGCACAGAGAGGTGACGTTCTCAGTATATGTATCTGACAAAGAACCTGTATGCAGAACACTAAAGAATTTTTTTAGAATTCGATTAAGAAACACCCCAAGTCTAAAAATGGGAGAAAAACGTGAAGAAAACACCTTGTGAAAGAATGGCCGAGAAGCCTTGAAAAGACGCTCACCCTCATCAGTTATGAGGCAAACGCAAAACAGGATACAGGGACAGTCCACTAAATCCTGGTCACATGGCTAACATGACAAAGACTGGCAAACCGAGTGCTGACAAGGGTGCGTCTTCCCCCTGCTAGTGGGAACGGAAGATCGAACCCCCGTTCTGAAGGGGGTAGTCTCTCATGAAGCCAAACATCCTGGCCGGCTCACAGTGGGACGCCACCCCTGGGCAGGTCCCCAAGGCACACGCGAGCACGCGTGGACGCCCACACGCGGGCTCGTGCCGCCCCTGCACAGCGACAGCCCAGACCGGCAACAGTAGCAAGTGCGCATCAACAGGAAAACGGAAAATAAGCCTCGGTTCCCCATAAAACAGAATGCTACTCTGCAATAAGGACCCTGCCGCCGACACACGCGGCAACACGGACGGGTGTCACTAAGCCACACGAAATAATGTAGACACATTATTAAGCATGTTGCTTCCTGATTCCACTTGCATGCAGCTTCAGGGAAGACCAATCTAAGCAATTAACGACCAGGTAGCGTCAGGCCCAGGGGTTCTGCCTGAACAGGCAGACGCACAAGAGCCTTCAGGCTGACAGGGACAGGTTCCGTATCTGGGCTGTGTCTTGGTGGCTAAAGGAATGTATCCATTTGTCAGAAGTCATCGAACTGTACCCTTGATGTGGGCTTTTAGGTGAATTATACCACAATAAAGGTGATTTTTAGAAATATAACAGATATTGAAATCTAGTTCATAGGTTTGCATACACCATGTGTGCTCTTTAAATGCTGAAACTTTACTTTTTATATTCTAATCATGAGGTAATGATTGAGAATAACGAGAACCGTATTTCTATTACAGAAAAAAGTTACAAATATGGAGAGGGGACATCTAAAGTTTGCTTTTGAGGGACTGAACCAGAATTAAGGGTAGGTCATAAACTTACGGTCTGCAACACCTACAGAGTGAGAGAGCCAGGGACCCGACACCCACGCAGACGTGTGCACACAGACAGGCCTTCCTGAGCTCGCTGGGCTGGAAAGGTCTTGAGCATAAATTCCCAAATGGGGCGATACTGACCTCAAGGGGCAAAAAGTGCTTCTTTGTGGGGGAGGAAAGAAAAGAGTCTTCGAAGCTCCAAAGGTTACGGCCCTCCAAAGAGCCGGGACACAGTGTACCTGTGGTATTAACGTTCCACGCGGGAGGCTGTGTGTGGAGGGAGAACGTCAGCGCAGACGCCTGGAGGCCAACACGGAAATGAGGGGGGCCTGGCCGGGAGCCCAGCACACACGGCAAGGCACACCTCGCCCAGGCGTGTCGATTCCACCTGCTACGTGCAGCTTTCCAGAGTGAGCCAGGATTCTGCAGAGGAGAGGCTGAATCAGAGCTGAGAGGGGGAGAACCACGGATAAACCTCAGTTATCGCGACATGCTCCAAGAACAACAGGGACGTGAGCAGGATGACAGCCATCCGCGAGGGCCCGCCGGCCACCCTGGGGTGATCTGAGCACCAGTACTTACGGCAAGGAGCTGCAGTATGTTAGAGACCCACCGATACGCATTCATCAAGGACTGGCTCACAGCTACGGAAGAACGCCGCCCCGCGCACGCAGGGGACGTGGTGGGCTCGACTCATCTTGCGTGGCAAGTCCAGTGAGGGGGGCCTTCCAGAGCAAAGACCTGTGTGATTCCAAGTACCTCTGAAGTTACTGATCATATTTACTAATTACATAAGAATACCATCACTTTGCAGTGGGCGTCTACGTCACAGAGTGATCAAAACCGGCGTCCCCAACGTGGGGGTGAAGTGGCAAGTGCACCGATAAGGACATGACATCACCTCCATGGGCTGCCTGCCCGCCCAAAAGCGACTGTGCCCCAGACACCCCCACTCAGGGAGACCCGACACTGTCACCAGCTTCTATGCTCCAAGTATTTCAAGGTCACAAAGAAAAACTATGAAACTACCAGGTTGGAGGAGAGGAGAGCGACAGGACAAACTGATACTAATAACCGCATGGGATCATGGAGGGGACGGGGCGGGGGGTGGAGCTAGAGAGACCGCTGGGCTGGGCGAGGAGCCCCACCTGCTGTGGGTCACAGGCCCCTGCTGGGACAGGGGTGTCCCAACGGGATCACCGCACTGCAGTCACCCAAGGGTTCCTCCCAGGAAACACACACGGGAACACTGCAAAAGATCCGAGTGAACCTTGAGGAAACTGGTAAATGCAGCATCAAAGAGCTCCATTTTTTGGAAAGCTCCTTCCCTGTTCTCCTTCTGCTCCTCTCTGCAGAACAGGCCTGGAGAAGAGATCAAACCGTGAGTGTCCGAAGCCAGGAGCAGTGGCTCACCTGTGCACTTGCCGCTGCCACAGCACCGGCGGCCAGTGTGCAGGCGGGACTCCACTGGACACGCTGCCCCGGGCTGCACGGCTCGTCCTCTCCTGGGCCCGGCCGGGAACCCCCTTCCCAGGAAGCCTTCTCCACCCAGCCCCTTCAAAGACAATGTTATGTCTCCATAGCACCCGACAGTCCCCACCTGCTCAGCTCAGGACAGCTAACTCGTTAACCGTGACTCCTACAGGACTCTAAGCCCTGTGCAGAAAGTAACCACGTCTGTCTGTCCACTGCTGTGTGAGATCGGCCACAGGGCTTGGCATATGCCATCACTCAATCAAGTGAAAGCTCAAGGGGACGAAAAAAACATCCATTAAAAACAAAAAAATCCCTTCAAAAAAATTTTTTTTAACATTTTTCATTTTCGAGAGATAGAGACAGAGCATGAGTGGGTAAGGGGCAGAGAAGGAGGGAGACAGAACTCGAAGCAGGCTCCAGGCTCTGAGCTGTCAGCACAGACCCAACACAGGGCTCGAACACAAAAGCCATGAGATCATGACCTGAGCCAAAGTTGGACGCCCAACCAACTGAGCCACCAAGGTGGCCCCCCAAAACCCCTTTTTAAAGAAGTTCGAGCCTTTTTAAGAAGTCTCCTAGGGAGTCGAGTTCTATTAACTCCAAGTAAACCTGACTTGTTTTCCTTTGCTAGTTCACGTGGAGAACAACAGGACTAAGCCGATCCTGGACACAAGCCGGGCAGTCTGAGAACTGCAGTGACGCTCACACCAGGAATCATAGAGGGACCGTGGGGCTGGCAGGGTCCCCGGGGAGGGCACGGCACACACGGGGGTGCGGGGGGGGGCCTGCGGGGCAGCTAGTTCACAGGGTCAAAGAGGCCTGCTCTCCATTGCTCCTGCCGCCCCCGCTCCTGGTGAGCTCCAGCACCACAGCGCAGGACGCTGGCCCTGAGGACGGGGCCACCTTCCTGTACTGATCAGTCCGCACACCCAGAACCCTCCTCTGTGTGTGGACGCCTACCACCAGCCAAGGTGAGAGGATGGAAAATGGCAAACACCTGGTGGCTTCCCTGCCCCACCTTGCAGTTATCTGTAAACAACCAGAAAGGACTGGGACTTCTCCCTCTAGAACATTCCCAGGAAGACACCAGGAAGACCACAGGCTCCCAGGAGACCCCACATGTGCTGTCACCCTAACGAGAGGAACTAGTGAAGGCCTCCACTGGCGCTTACACACTGCTGCCCAGCATGCGGAGGGGCACTGGGGCTCCCCGGGGACAGCCCGAGAGAGACGGGGTGCCGGTGAGGTGATGCCCGGGGCAGGCCTGGGGGGGTGGCTGGAGAACACTGCCTGACTCGGGGGCCTGCCTGGAGGCACAAACACAGGTTCCACGGGACAGGAAGGAGCACTGCCGGAAGTCCTCGTGTGCCCCAGAGGAACCAAAGGAGACCAAACACCTTCCCTGGCAAACCGATCTGGGGGTTACTACAGAGGCCGGGCCTCCCACACCGTCTCCCACCTCCTTCCTCCTCCTTCCTCACCTGTCTGGCTTCGTCCCCACCGGGGTCCTGAAAGCACCTGCACCATCAGCTGCTGTCCTTGCGGCGCACCTGCCCTCTGTGCCCCGCCCCCCAAGCTCACCCTCCACCTGCCGAGGTCTGGAGGCGCCATCCTACACGCGGGGCAGGTGTTCGAGGGAGGCAGGTGCCTCCCTCCCCACTGAGCATCGCTCTGTGTGTCAGATGCCAATCATGGCCGTGGCCTGACCCACACCCTGCCTCCCGGGGACCGTGTTTCCACGGCCTTCATCAACTTCTACCAAATGCCCCTCCTGATACAAACCCTTACCCAGCTAGAGGAGGCAGCCGAGCACGTCAGGCTAACTGCAGTAGCTGCCGCTCATCCACCTGCAAACGAAAGATTCCTCAACACACGGAAGCCCCATCCCCTTTCCCAGTCGGGAACATTCCACGGCAGACCCCCATTCTGGGACCGCACAGCGCTTCTCTCCAGCAGCTCGACGGTGAGGCACCTACATAAAGGCTCTACACCCTGGAGCCCAGCTCACCTTCTCTGGAGCGAAGGTGACGTCATGCCATGCCGGGAGGGACAGACACCCAGGCCACCTCCCCAACCGTCCTGGGCCGAATCTACGGAGCTGCTCTCCTGGAAACAAGGCCGACCAAAGTCACACACACAGCAAGACCGCGCACGAGGAGCTGGACACTGCCTGCACTGGGGTCAAGGAAGCTTCCCCGAGGGGGAGGCGTCTTCTGGAATATGCTAGACTGAAGCCAGACACAATCTTCTCCAGAAACAAACTCCGCCACGGGCAGTTCTCAGCAAAGGAGATTCCTGCCCACCACCCCTCGGCGGACTCTGGACACTAGAGAAAATTCGCCTTAAAAGCCAAGAGGTCTGAGTAACACCCGCGTCCCCAGCCCCAGCCCGGAACACTACGTGGAGGGAAAGAAGGGAGGCGAAGCCCAGACGCGGCCAAGGAGCACTGGCGGGAGGGCCATGCCAGGAGGGACAGACACCCCGCAGCAAAGGCTCTGGCCGGGCAGGGAGGTGGCTGGGGGGTCACTGGCAAGAGTGTCTGCTAACTGATGCTTTCTGTCTTACAACTGAAATTCAAACACTTTCTGGCAGTTAGAGACGAGTGGGAAACAGCCCCCCCATACACCCCGGCGGCCACGCAGGCACCTCGCTCTCCACACAGGAAGGCAGCCGAGGTCCAAGCAAGGGGCGCAGTCACCCTCCTTCTCTCCGTTCCACACACACACGTTTCGAAACCCCACAAATCTCTACTCAACTGAAAGCAAAAAAAAAAAAAATTTCACTTCAAAAGTAAGGTTTAAAAAACAAAGGGGGAAAGAAAAAAAAGCACCGTGGAGGCTGGGAATGTAAACAGAGCGCCGGAGAATATGCAAGAACACTCTGGAAATGCTGCAGAGGCCGCTTCTTAGCCACATTTAAGAAATGTGAGCCTCCAGTATGGAGCCTGGAATGAACAACATCCTGAAGTCTGGTGTCAATTTAAATGCAGTGAACACCAGAAAAATGCCCCCAACCAAGGCTTCAAACTTGTACAGCACGTTTCCACTCAACCCAACTAGATTGCCTGTCACATCTGACACGGCTCGTCAAAAGCTACCCTTCACTGCTCATGGGCAACATCGAGGTCAAAAGACCAAGTACAATGGTCCGACCCATCCCCGTTTCTTCCTTCAGAGCAGCAAACATTGAACTCTAAAATGACAAGACAGAGCAGGCGGAGACGGCTGCCAAAGAAAGAGCAGCTGTCCAAGGCCGCTGATCTGAAGGAGGAAAACCAGCCGGTGCGGACGTGTCCGGGGGAGGCTCCCTGACAGCCCCGCACCGAGAGGCCGGGGCTGGCGTGGGGACACAGGAGGGCGGGCTCCCGGCTCGGCCACGCTGGGCGCCGCACACCCGATGGATCCGGGCACGTGGAGGCACATTTCCCGCCTAGAAAGTGCTCATTTAGGAAGGGCACTGCTAACGAGCCCGAAAACGAGAGGAAGGACGTTTGGACACAGGGTACAGCAGGGATGGACCTTGAAACCAGGATCCTGAAACAAGCCAGGCATAAAGGACCAACACGGTGTCCCCAGAGAAGCGGAGATCCTGACACAAGGGGTGAGGGGTGGAGGACGGGGAGCGCGTGCTCAGCGGGGACTGAGCTCCAGTCTAGGAAGGCAAAGCCCTGAAGGCGCACGGTGACGGTGCGTGATGCGCGTCGTGGCACGGAACCGTGTGTGAAACACGAGAAGACGGGGGACTCGGAGGACTGCAGACGCCACGACAGGAAGCCCCCACTTGTCCACCACTGGTTACAAGCCGAGTAGGGGACACTGGTCATTTTTCCCAGCCACAGGCTCCCTCGCGTACAAAAGGCATCCAGCGTGGAGCAGGGAGTGGAATCGGAGGAACAGGGCTCTGGGCATTTCCACGTGTCCAGGCTAGACATCGCAGGACACGGTGACAACAGCAGGGGCCTAAGCCCCTGAGCAGCACAACCTCCCGGCCTGTGGGGCCAGTTTCACCTGAATGGTGTGGTGCATGTGTGCATCGGGGGTGGGGGGGATTTCAATCATTTTAATGGTAAATTAGAACACTGGTATCTTAGAGAGATGAGTTGATAATACACTTTCAAAACAGAAGAGGATGTTGTAATGAAATGGCATGTTCGGGGGTCAGCCCAACCATACTCCAGGCCCTGGGTGGCAGCAACCTTCTCCAGGACAAGGGAAGCACAGAGGGCATGTGAGATGCAGGGTGCTCCTGCCACCCCCCCCCCCCCGAAGGATGCAGAAGCACAAGGCTGGGGGGCGGGGTACCATCTCTGACAAAAGAGTCCTACGTGGTTCAAGCAGGTCAAGGTGAGAATCACCAGGCAAAACAGAGAAGCGCTCGGCTGTTTGTGGTTTCGGGCATTGGGTAGCAGACAGCATGTGTATCTCTTAAATCTGTCTCAAGACAACACCCTCCCGCTTTTCTTCTGCACACCAGTCCTCCGGGATCTCTCCCCATGTTGGACCCAGGGTACTAAAGAACTGTGTATTTCCATGTGTGTCTTACAGAACAGACCCTGAAGACCCTGGCTGGTTCCAATCTCCCACTACCGCGATATTCCCAAATAGCTTGTCGTATGGTTTGCCGACCCTAGTGTGAACAGGGACTTAGCCCCTGAGGAGGTCTGCAGCAACGTGTCTCAACTCAGTTATGATACAGTGTGTAACCATTTTAAGCACGGACCAAACAACGTTACTGGACGTTACCACGGCCTGGGCTGGAACCACACGGGGACAGAGGCAGAGCACCGCTCCAGAAGGCCTGGGACCGGCAGCGACAGAACGGGAGCCCGGACACGCAGGGAGCCCGAGTGTGGGTCCTGGGCCCCGACACCCAAATAGAGGGCCCCCTTCAGCAGAGGACCCGAACAACTGCTGCAGGAGAGTGTGATGGCATGTACTCTCCATCTCCCCTCAGAAGCCAAACAGCCCTGGCGATCAGCACAGCTCCTCTGCTTACTGTCGGCCTCCATGTGTGGCGAACAGAACATTTCCAAGGGCCCAAGCCTGCTGCTAACGTGCTGGGGGACCTTGCGTGTAACAACAAGCGCTCCTGGGTTATACTTCCATCAGCAGGTATAAAATGACACAAAGAATCAGGGCTCACCCCCAGCCTTAAACAGTGGCCCAGCTCGGACCCCTTGCCAGGACTCTTCCATCATACCCCAGAGCTCTGGAGGGCCTGTGGCCACATCCTTCCCGCCACCTCGGAGGCAGAGGCGTCTCCTCCACAGCTGGAGGCCAAGGCTGGCTGGTGGGGGGACAACCAAGGCCTGGGCCCCCGGCCTCAGCCTGGGAAGACACTGAAAGCCCCTCCATGGTCTGCGACCTCAGCTCCAGGGTAAAACAGGGGCCTGCCCGGTCCCCAGCCAATCTTGTCTTCCACGCTTGTTTACAGGGAGCACCTCAGGACTCCTCCCCGATACAGTGTGCATGCAGCTCGGCATCAGAGTCTGTCTGTATGGACTCAGACAAGCCCCCTCACTGCTGTGATTCCAAGCACACGCCCCTTCTGTGGGCTGCAAGGACTGCACAACGAGACCTCCCCGACGGTGGAAATACCCAAGTCTAAGGCTCAGAGGCAAGCGACCCCCTGCCCACCGTCTTGTTAGCAGGAACTTTCATATTTGCTCAACAACTATTCCAGTACTTACTGTGTGCAGATACTGCTCCAGGCCGTACAGACGCAGCAGTGAGCCAGAGGGGACCCCTGTACAGAGCCTGTAGTCTAGTGGGAGAAACAGGCAAACAGACGCACCAGTGCATCACACTGGATTCCGCACTTTCCCACAGGGCCAGACCCCACCCGTTCCAGGCTGGCAAGCCCCCTCCCCCCCCCCCCCCCGCCTGCCATCTTTTCTCCAACTACTCAACCTCTGGCCTTACATCAAAAAACGGCCACATATACATTCAGGACCGTGTTCCAGAATGACTGTATTTGCAAAAACAGGCACCACGCTCTAGCCATAGTCGACACTCCTGTTGCAGGTGGTTAAACAGTAGGAAACATAGAGTCAGAGCGCTATGGTGGGGATACGGGTCATTACCGCACCTGGCAGAGAACTAATGATGAACATCTGTCCAGATGGTACGGGGTCAAGTGTTCCAGGCAGAGGGGACAGTACATGCAAAGGCCCTGGGGTGGAGTGTTCCTGGCAAATGGGAAGAATGGCCGGAAGGCAAGATGGCTGGAGCAGAGCAGCAGGGAAGTGAGAGGGCAGGAATTCGAGGAAGGGTTGGGAACAGACCTGCTAATCACACAGGGCCCTGCAAACTATTTTAACCCTTTGACTTTAACACTGATGTTTATAAAGATTAAGGTGAAACTATTACAAGAGTCGTAGTGTCTTGAATCACCAATATATCCTAAATGTTAAAAATATTTTCATACGTTCTCTTTGAAAATCTGAATTCACATGCAGACTATATAACTCCAGCTGGAATTCCAAAATCATCCCAACAGCTGACCATAAACGGAAATAACTCCAAAGTGAAGGCACTCAGCTTCTGCCCGTAGCCTTCTATGCATTTTGGTTTTCAACAGCCAAACTCAATGGCACGGAAGTCACTCAGGGTCTTGCTGCCTCTCCACTTGCAGCCAAGCCTCTGAGCTTCTCCTAAACGAAGGCCCCTCTGCAAGCCGTCCTGCTGGCTCGCAGCACACTTCCGGCACGAACCTCGGACAAGGCCTCCCCTCTCCCACCCCCGTCACGCTTTGAAGGTCATCTAGGAAAGGCCTCAGCGACGCTGGCTCCTCGGACTCTGGGTCTGAGCCGGGAAGGACCACAGCCCACTTGCCCTGGCCCTTGCTGGTGGCTGGCCAGTAAATAGAGGATGAAATTTATCAGCTTAAAGGTGAAAACCAAACATATCCTGGTGTTTATCACTTTCTGGCAGGAGGGTCTGGAAACAAGAGGGGGGGGAGCCCCACGAAGCAGCTGACCCAGCACTGCCCCAACCCCTCCTCATTCGTGGGGACACCTGATCCAGGCTGTACAACAGATCTGCAGAAGGCTTTGCTGGTGACAGAACGGAGGGGTGAGGAGAGCTGTGAATAATTTCCACTGAAGTGAAATCACTTGCCACCGTGTTCTCTCCCTTGTCACAAAGGAGCCCTGCCCCACAATACCTACTCAATGCCACCCAGCCCAGACCAGCCCAGGAGAGGTCCAAGGGGTGCAGAAAACACCTCATCTTCCTGCTGCCCCTGGCTGAGGGCACAAGAGCAGGCCTCCCAAAGAAACGGAAATGCCGCACGTCAAACATGATTTCCCTTCAACCAATGGCTACATCTCCCGCCACACACACAGCAAAGGAAAAATGACCAGATGCGAGTCTACCACGTGAGGTGACAGGGTGCTGGGAGTGGACACCAACACAGGGACACACGATGGGACTCACTCCTCCTGGTTGTAAGAAGTTTCTATATTCTCATGCCGAACCCTCTCCAACTTACAAAAAAAATTACTGGAAACACCTGAGATAATTACCCTACTCAAACTTTTTTTGTGTGTGGAAAAACAGGCAAGGAGGTGAAGGAACAGACTATTAAATAAAGAAACCAAATTGGAGAGCATACAATTATGTGCAAAGAGATTATGCCTATCTTAATATAAAAAAAAAACTTTCTAAGCATAAGATAAAGAGTCATGCCTGAATACACCAGGTTTTCGAAAGAATACATTCAATTCACATGATTCTCATAATCTCACAACAACGTTATTTGCTTTATTTTAGAAGTCCTGTTATTTACACCCTTCACAACGGGTGAGAGTAGAAAGGCTCAGTGCGTCCTGTAATGAGAAATCTGCCCCATGACTCCGCTGCAGTGTGGACGCGGGACTCCTGCCCTCTGCTTCCATCGGGGGCGAACTCCAGGACGAACTTCCGCAGGCCCCTCCGTGTGGGGACTATTTCCACACTCTGCTCGGGGCTAAACATTCTTCTGTGTATATACTAGTAAATTCAACAGCCTCTTTAACATCTGAGAACGAATTACTGACAAGTCATTTTTTGCTCCATATTGCAAGTCAACGTGGCAACCCTGTTTTTTTTCTATTATAAACATGTGCTACACCTCAGCTCCGTGCTGGACGCCGATACAAGATTCATAATGGCTGTCAGAATCTGCAATTTTCCCTTTTGTTTTATGAGGTCAGGCAATATTACATGCACTGATATATTCCATTTTCCCAGCTGAAAACCTTCTCATTTGAGCCCGACAGGTTGAGGGAGTCATGATTTTGCAACCTCGCATGTGAAACACGGTGTGAGGGGGCAGGTGGCCAGCCCCACGGTCTCCTCTTGCTCTTGTCCATGGGCAGCAGTAAATTAAACTGTCAAAAATGGAATTGTCCTGTCATCAACAAAGCTATAGCTTCACAAGTATTGCAACATCAGATATATTTCTAATTCTGCATTTCCCTGCACCTGTAATTTCATCAGGAATTCGCACTGGACCATGGTGAGAAGCTGTCCAGGGGACACTGGCACTGTGAATTCCTTCAGAGCTTTGACACGGCATTTCAAAGACAGAAATTAATGAACAATTCTGGCAATTTGTAATATATATAAAAAGGGTGTTCAGCGTGAGGTCCTGACCTTCAGCAGGACCCTCTAAAAGGGCAGAAATGCTAACGTGGATATGACACACCGCGCAGCCCAGCGAGGAGAAACCATACACAAGTTACTCCCCAAACCAAACAAAGCAACATGCAACCTCGCTGGCACGTCGAATACACCTGGAAATTACTTAACGGCCATCGTGTCCGCTGGCCTGGATTACTATTAAAAATGTTTTAAGACCGGGAATGAAAGACCTCTACATAAATGTTCCTTAACGGAGGGCAGAACTGCAGTCCTGAAGCTGGAGCATTATTAGACAGGCCATTTGGGTCTTAGGTGTTCTTCAGAAAACTGTTTCTTTCAGGTGAGTCTTCTTCAGATCCTCCTCCGAGAGGAGAAAGATCTGCCGGCTTCCCTCAAAAGACTTCAGCGTGGCTCCAGCTCTCCTTCCCCCGAGGCTGTCCGTTACCAGCGCCTCCCCCCCCCCCCCCCCCCCGCCATCCCCCGTCTCCCTGGACTGAGTCTCCTGAAAGCTAATCCCTCAGAAGTTGGGCAGAAGTCAGAGCTCCCTCCACCGGGGTGAATCTCCCTGCCGGGACCCCTGTGGACGCCTGGGGTCCTCTAAGCTGTCCCACGAGCCTGCGCAGTAAAAATGGGCTCTAACTTGTTCCAAAAACAACAGAAAGTCATGAGTCCGGCTGTTATTAATTAAATATTGCGATCAAATATTGTTATAGATTAGCTCGACAAAAATTCATTGCTTATCAATCATTATGCTCAAGACAAAGTTAAATTGAGATGCGCAATCATTTCACAGCTTAATACAGTCAAAGTGACTCAATATTCCTTTATTAATTCTCATTTAATATCACTTTAAATTGCTGCCATTATTATCCTACCGTAGACGAAAGATTCTGTGTAATTAGTCTGTATTAAGCCCTTTTTATTTATAAGGAGCCAAATAAACAAACCCACTTTAATTACCTGGGCTCCACAATATTGATCTGAGCATCAAAATTTAATATGACTTTATTTCAAATTTCCATATGACTAGTATTTAAATGTGTTCCAGCAATAACAATTTTGCAGGCACAAATGACTTTTCATTCAGGGTATGTAAATGACTGCCTCGCGCCTGGGAGCACAGGCTTTCTGTGCCCACAGCATGTTTACCGAGACCTCAGGGGCCTCCCCGCTCCCGCTTTGCTCCCTAATACAGCAGGAAAAGCCACCAATTACCAAAAGAGACAAAAGTCAACGAAGACAGGGAGGCTTCTCCCTCCCAAACCGTGTTCGCTCCCACTTCAGTACACGGTGTTAACGACATACAAATTTTGAGGTCATTAAGTATAAACAGGCCGGGAAAGCCAGACAGGCGGGAAGGCAGGGTGTGTGGACGTCAGCTCGCGGAGCGCCCTCCCAGTCCCACGACGCAAGTTTCAGCGTCACTGCCTCGGTGTAACCTGCGTTAGTGCCCAGCACCTGGATTACGCTGGTGGGCGGTAATCCTCGCCTGCACATGCCATCACTACATATGTCAAGCCTCTTGAGTTGTTGTGAACACTATGTTGTTTTACGAGAGAGAGGAAATTAGTGCCAGGCCCCTAGAGTTTTGGGTGCTTAGCACTGAAGCACTACGCAGCCCTCGAAAATCCCACAACAAATCCTTGTTTAGTGCCACATGGAGATAAGGACTTTGCAGCAACGTTGGAGCATAAATAACTCATGTCCCTCTTTTATTTGTAAATGTCAAAAAAAAAAAAAACCAAAACCCTGCTGTTCTTTAATGTTGCTTCTCACACAAACACAGCCAACCTGCCTTTTTGGCCACGTAGGCACACACCAGTTGGGTAAGACGTTCCGAATTAGGCCGCCACACCAAGCTAAGACACAAAACAAAGAAATATCCACGACATGTGTTTGAGGATTACTGTAAAGTGCTGTTTTGGATGTATTTTTAATAAAAATGAACTTATCAAATCCAGGGGAAACATGTCGTGGTAACATGAGCCTTTCCTCCAGAGGACAATAAAGTCGAAAAAATGTTGCCTCACATGGATTGCATTTTCAATGTTTTTTTAAATATGATCCACTATGTTGTTGAAAAGAATGATTTTCTGGTATTGTAGGGATTTTTGCATTGTCTGTTTATTCTGTTTACACAGCAAATGAAGGCTACAATATGAATAGGTGAACTCTCAAGGGAGAAAACGAGATTCAGAACTGATGTACAGATGGGGCAGGGGGGCACGAAAACGGAACATAAATTAACGTGCCCTCAACAGCCACATCTGGAACAGAATAGGCCAAATAAATAATTTTGACATTAAAAGAAATTAAAGATCAAGCACTGCAAATAGAATAAGTTTTTCTGTTGTTTTTTTTTTTAAATACTATCATTAGCTTACAGGACGTCTGTAACAGCGCTCGGAATAGAAGAATCGGCACATCACGCTGGCCCAAAATGGGGCCCGACACCTTTCTCCCTTTCTTTCTCTTTCAATAGCCGGTAATAAGCTATTCAAAACATCGCTCCCACAAGAGTCTCCACATTGTTGCCTCTTTAAAGTTCTTTCGTGCATAGAAGGGCACACTTCAGTGTTGCATCATGAGCTTGTTCCTGTTTTTAGTAAAATATTAAAAGTAAATCCCAAAAGGCAAATCACCGCTCGTCTGCTCCACAGCAGGTAAGCCGTGCTCCACAGTTAAGGGTCCGACATCAAAACGTGATTCCATTTCCTCCTTTTCATTTGACCCCTTTGCCATCTTTGCTTACTCGGCCGGAGGCGGACGAACAAAAAGCAACGAGGCCTCCAGCAGCATCTTCCTCGCGACCGGAGGGAGGGTCTGCGGGAGGCGTCCCGGGAAATGATCGAAGGCTCGGGGCCGCCGCCCGACAGCCAGGAGGGCCAGCGCTGGGGCGGGAGCCCGGCTCCTCTCGGAACCTGCGCGAGGCCCCACCTGCCCCCAGAGCGGGCTGGCCCCGGGGAGCCCCCCTCACCGCCCACCCGGGAAAGCAGGCTCCTCAACATGTTCTCCAATGAAGCCAATTTTGAAAAATGGCTTCTGACAGCCCCATAAAACTTGCATGAAGTGACCAACTGGGTGCTCTCAGGCCCCCAGCCGGCCCACAAGTCACAAATCTGAGAAAGCAGCACATTAACTACTGCTAAATTCTAGAAGTAAAGTCCTCTGGAGCCGAGGCGAATTCACTGTCACCAAATCTTCACCGTCCACTGCATATGTAAAGAATTTTTTTCAAAAGATAAAATATTTTTCTGAGTGTAACAACAGGCATGACTTATTTCAGAATTAAGTGCTAGGCTCTCTGGTGCTTTGGGAAATGTAAACTACAATTTTTACTCCAAATCCACAATCCACTTCACCAGCTCGTGCTCTCCAAAGGCCCTGCGCGGCCCCGTAAGATGATGAGCGTCTTCGAGAGTGCTTTGGTAAATCATGCAAACAAGAGGAGGAAGGAGACAAAGCCATTTCTCTCCCCATTTCATCAAATCAGTAAATTGATTTATAAACTGCTTTGGGTAGAAAATAAATACCGAGCTACAAACGTATAGCACTGACTTTTCAAAACTCAGCCCTCCAGCGCGCACAGACACAGGCGCACACATCGAATCCTCATGGAGAGGTCGGGGGAAGGCCCCGCCAGCCCGCCGCCGCGGAACCAGAGGGAACAAAGGTGACAGAACATCAGTGCGGGGCCCAGAGTTCTTATCTTCAGGCAAGGAGTTTGAACAGCACCTTTTCAAACTACAGAATGATCTTAGTTTCAAATTACAGAAAAATAATTGGTGATTTCAATACAGCACTTAAAATAAAGGAAAGTTTTATTCTTCAGAGTGTTAAGTGCTGGTATTTTTTGTGCCCGACAAGCTGCCCATACAAGAACTCTAATATTCTTGCCAACAAAGGCATCTGAAATTAGCAATTGCTTTTAGAAACTTTAATTACAATTTTAAAATGCTATTTCTGCTCTATAATAGATTCCAATTGTTTCAGTATTATCTGGCTTGCAAATAAAATCTACAGTAGATGACAATATTCCCAGGATTAATCACTCTTGAAATTCTAATATGCTCTTGAAATACCAAATAAAAAAGACAGCAATGTTGTTGATGTACTGAAAGCTTCTTGCTTTTTGCAGTTTGCTATTATTATGCATATCCAGGTAGAAAGTTAATTAACCCAAAGCTTAAGCTAATTATGATAGCAGAATGCTATCAACCCAACACGCTCAGTCAGACAGCTGTCCAGAATTTCATTTGCTAATCATTTGTCTTTTGGCTGAGCATATGGTACATTTTCATGCTATCGGAGGAACAACAAACAGCTGAAAATCATTAACTAAAAACAATGTGCATAAAATCAGAAGCAGTTTTTTATACAGCTTTGTGTCAGACAAAAAGCCAGATCCTTGCCCTATAAAAATTAATGATTATTTTGGTTCTTGTCACTTAAAAATTTTAGCTGATAGTGCAATAAATATGTGACAAGAATTTCAGTAGTATCAATTACCTGTTTATATGAGTTTCCAAAAATATTCTAAATTTATAACAAAGGCATTATAAGAAGTGTGTTTTATAAAACACGTATAGACGTAAAGACGGAAGGTTCGCTTCTGACTGCTTGTGCTGAACCTGAGTGTAGCAGCACACGGAAACATAACAGATGAGGCCTGATACTGCGAGGTAAAATGTAGGAAATACACTTGCACACACTCCCAAAGCCAAATGTGACATGTCTAAGACCATGCAGAAATCTGCGAAGACATCGGAAAGCCACATAAATCCGGGCAGAAAGCACAGCTCGAGGCGACACGGAGCGGGCGGGGCCGGGCGGGCGCCCCAGGGATGTGCTCCGCTCCAGCCGCGGCCTGGCTGCCACACACACCACGCATGGCGACCAACCCCGTGTGTTCACATCGCAGGCCCCAATCACTTGGACACTTGGAAGAAAAGAGGGAAACAAAGCCGGTGTGGCCCCCCTCACCTCACCTGGCCACGTCAGCTAACGCTTTGGTTGTAACCTATTTGTAAGTACTCCCTTCAGGGCTGAATGGGACATGGGAACACAATTCCTCTAGGACTTCTATTTCATTCTGAGTGTTATTCACAGATTTGTTATCTATTTTTTTTATGACCTATTTAAGATGAATTAGGAAAGACACTTCCTCTTTGCAACCTGACAAGGTGACCTTCAGGACATAACCTCGTACACTTGCCACAGTCACTGGATTTTTGTCCCTGGTGGGAGGTGTCAATGGGAGACCTCCAGGTCAAGTTAGGAGGATAGCCCTGCAAAGGTCCCCCCGCAGGTGGGAGGCGGGAAGCCAGGTGGGCCTCTAGGGCAGCCCCTTGTCCTCTGGCATGACTCCCGGAAGGCTGGAGCCCCCCCCCCCCCCGCCATGACAGGTTCTGCACCACCCAGACTGGCCCCAGGACTCAGAAGCACCTTTAGGCAAAGCAGAACCAAAGGGCAGAAAACCTCAAACAGAAGATGGCAGGAGACACGATCCAAAGTGCTTGCTCCCCTCTGCTGCTCGTTCATGAAGCACACGAGGCTCCCAAGAGAAGCAGAAGGGACCAAGCACAGAACTGCGCGCGACCCAGAAAGGACCTCCTTCCGTCTGTGGCTCCACCGGGAAGGGTGAAGCCAAGCCTATTACCTCAGTCATAAAGGTTTAATCACCCCAGTCCAAGTGCAGACGCCTCTTCGCAACGTAGAGGCTTTTTCACACGGACATTTGAGTTAAAATAAATAAATAAATAAATGCTTTCAGATGAAAAACGCTGCGACAAGGAGAGGCGCACAGGGGCTCCTTACACCCGGGCCGTAAAGCCCTTCCACTCTCTTCCCGAAGGCTCCACACTCATAGCTGATATTGATATTAATATTAATTTGTCATTAATACTAATGTTTCACTAACCAACTAGGAGTATTTCAAAATATCCTATTTCTCTGGATAGCTAAACCTCAGGTTCCACTATGAAAAATGTTTTCTAATTATTGCGTCCAGGAAGCCATCAGACAATGCAGTGAGGTTTCCTATTAATTCACGAGTCTCGTACTTGTACAGAAAGCCAGCCACACTGGAGTCGGTCACCTCGGCAGGTCACAGACACTTCCCACAATTTAGGACATCCTCCTACCAGCTGACAGCCAAGCGGGCCATCTTGAGGGCAGCCTGCTGGGGCGGCAATACAGATGCTCACCTAATTTGATTAATCTAATTCCGAAACAAGTAATCCAATGAAAGTAATGCGTGTTGTTCTTGCTAGTTCACTGAGCAAAAAAATAGGCTCACAAACTACCTGCCAACTTCCCTCTGTCAAAAGCCCGGCTCCCCAGTCGGCACGTCGTAGGCGGCACACATGGCTTGGTGTGTGTCTTTTTATTGTTTCCCGCACTTCTAGGTGAAGAAAATGGGTGGCTGTTAAATGCGTTCCCTAAACTTTCTCCTTCAGATTTTATCACAGGGACAGAGATTTCCACTTGTTGCCTCTGCTTCTACCAACTAGAGGACTTGTTTATTTTATACTGTCAGCCTCACAGCAGCCAGGAGACAGAGAGAGTTAAGGTCGGTGTGTGGAGACGGGGAGAGCTGCCCCTGACTGAACGGAGTCAAGGGGACCATCTCAAGACAACAAGATAGTGACTTCCATGCAGGACAGTCGCCAAGGGCAGGTGGGCAGGCCGGAGGGCCCTCCGGGAGCTGCAGCCGGCGGTGGACATGAGGCCGAGCTGCTGACGTGCAGCGGAGCTGCGGACACAGCAGCCGAGGCCCCACCCCCGGGGGAAATTGCTGGACCCGCCCCTCCCCAGAGATGAAGAGTCAGAGTGCTACAGTTGTCAGAACGACAAGCATACAGAAAGGCCAGTCGACCTCAGTGCTCAGCCTTTCCAGGGGTATGCACATCAACGTGACACGGTTTCCATCAGACGGGAACTATGACATCACTGTTGCTTTCTCTACTGGGAAGAGTGAACTATCGCAGCTTTCAGGAAAAACTAAGGAATGATCGGTTACCACAAAAGAGCACACAGACCTTGCCGGCCTTCCAGCTGTGCAAGTCCTTCCCACAGACACCAAGTCCGAGCGAACAAGCCGCGCAAGTCCTGTGTCTGTGCGCTGACGGCAGCACCTAGGGGGCGGGGAGAGAGGCTGATCGCCGTGTTGCTCACGGGAGAGGGCACTGGCCAGGAGCACGCTCGTGCAGGCGCAGGCGCTCCTTGGAGCGTTATGCGGCCAGGAAGGAAGGAGCAGGGAGATGGGAGCAGCCGGCCTGGAGAGACGATAAATGAGGACGACACGGAATGGCGGAGAGGAGGCGTGCTGTCACAGCAGGTTTAAACCATTCCTGGGCTTCTATAGGACTAGTCTGCGGTGACCTAAGCACTGCACGAACTGGGCTGTGAACATTTGCTAAGGCAAAGCCAAACCTCGAGGGAAAAGAGGAAACAGAGGCACCAAGTAAACTGGAATTGAAAGGATTTTAAAGAAATGAGGTCCCTGTGCAAACAGGCAGCACAGTGACACTGGTCTCGATGCCTGGAGGACTCAGAGGTCGAGCTCCCTGGGGGAGGATCTGTTGTGCATGAGCCAGGGAGCGAGCGTGCAAGTCCACACTCTGTGAGATACAAGACCGTGGGCATGCCCACGGGAAGCAGCAGCTGAAATCGCCAGCCAGGAGGGTAGCTGGGGAGCGGGCCCACATTCTAAGCATAAAAACCCTCACGTCCTATTACGGACCGCAGGCTATGTCCCCTCAAAATTCACATGCTGATACCCTCATCCCCACGTGACAGAATCAGGAGGTGGGGGACTTGGGGTGACGAGACCATTTGGGTGGCCCTCGTGATGGGTGCAGTGCCCTTTTATGAAAGCGGCCGCAGACAGCTTGCTTCTGCCTGCTCTCCACTAGATGAGCACTCAAGGAAAGGGGCCTATCTGCAAACAAGAGGACCTTCGCCAGGAACTGAACCTGCCAGCACCTTAACCTTGGACTTCCAGCCTCCGAACCGTGAGAAATGAGTGTCTGTTACAGCAGCCTGAGAAGATGGAGACACTCCCCAAGAATTCAAAACAAAAGGATCAAATACAGCTTACCTCCGCCGCTTACGGCTTACAGCTTACGAGTCTTCCAAGTTTTGTTTATTCCAGAGAAGAGATTTCAACTGCCAAACAGCAACACACGTGCAGGTGTAGGTGGGCCACAGTCACGAGCACAGATAACGGACAGTGCTCAGAGCACACCAGACCCACGGAGCTCCTCACCTGCCCCCTTCACCTGCACCCCCATGAAGCCCTTGGTGGGTGTAAACTGCCAGGAAGAACAGGCACCTACTCGAGGCCGCACAGCTAAGCAGCTGTGAAGCCAGGGTGACTTGTGCAGTCGGCGTCCTGGACTGTGGTCCAAGAAATACTGGCATCACAACACAGCTAAAGGGATCCTGAACGCATCCCAGGCCAGGGGTGTCCCCTCCTGCACCCACTAGCAGGCCAGGCGTGTGCCCTGGGACCTCGTCTTCTTTCCTGGCTGTATGCACGGGGTCTAGAATACGTGGTTGGTGCTCAATCCCTGCTCAAGGGACGAGTCAAGGCCTTGAACACTGCCATGCAGCTGCTGGAGCACGCAGACCAGCCAGGTGGTTGAGCGCATGCCCTGATGAATACCAGCCCAGCCACTGCAGCTCTTCCCCAAGTGACACGAGTGTCTGCCCTCCTCCCAGACGACACCCCCGTCACTCTACAATATAAAAACACCACACAATTATGCAGTATCTGTTTCTGCCCAGTAGAGGTTGGTGAACATTCTCTGTAAGAGGCCCAGATAAGCAGTATTTTAGGCTTTCCAGGCCACAGATGGTCTCTTCACTATTTTTCCTTTCTATGGACTATGGACCTTCAACAAGGTGAAAGCCAAGCTTAGTGCTCTGGCAGGGGGAACACTGGCTGGTGGGCGGATGTGGTCAGCCGCAGGGCTGCAGTCTGCAGACCTCTGTTGCAGGAGGCAAGAGTGAAGGCCCCAGAACAATCAGAAGTTCATGTCACCCTGACATTTTGGATAATCCAAAACAGTGGGGTAGAGATACTGGCTAAGCGGTACAGCAAATTTCACAGGATGCTCCTAACAAACATTTCCACGATGTTCACAGTGTAATGTTGATCCTTCTCCTTCGAGTTTCTCTTTCTGGATCTATCTGGAAATTAGGTCATAAAAATGACGGAAGTAAAGTCAGACTTTTTCCCACTCACGAAAATGTGAGTGAACGGAACCCAGCATGTTTTACTCAATTCTAACTGTAATGTCTGCAAAGTCCCCAAAGGTTCTCAGCCGACGCCTAGAGCCTTCCAGCCGTAGCTCTGCAATTTCACGCGAGGTTGAAATCCAGATGAACTTTTAACCAGAGTGCCAACCATAACAATGCAGCAATTTGTAAAGAAGGTTCCTTTGCAGTCATAGAGCTCAGATGCCGCAGGACACCCTGGGACTTGAACCTCCTGACATCCAGCGCTGGACGTCCCCTCTCCCTACCGTGGCTCCACGGCTGACAAAATACAGAAAGGTACCGGTCGCTTGCGCAGAATCGTCGAGCCTGTTTACCTAAACAATCTACGGGAGAGAAGCCGCGGTGGATGGTCTGGGGGAGGACGGTCTGGGGGGAATCCCCCGGCCTCAACCACTGTCCCAGCCCAACCCGGAGCCAGCCCCACGCACACCAAAACAAGGATGCAAGTGCCACATTACTAGCACGGCCCCCAGGTACGTTCCTGTTCCCTTTCCTGGCTACAATCCACTCCTGAAAACAGGGCTGTGGAAGACCAGATCGGATGCAGAAAGGTCAATTTTACGCCTACTCAGAGTCCTAGCCTGAAACTCAAAAGCCACCTGGCTGCTCCAGGACATCGGCAAGAGATGCGCCCATCTGAGGGACACTGACCTTTGCACATCCTGAGTCATCAAAAGCAGATTCGATCATTCTTGTTACACATCTGTAATTAAGGCAAGAAGGAGTCTGGACAACCGAGGACTCCCCCTGGCCCCCGGATCAGTTCTCCAGAGGGTGCCCCCCCCCCTTCCTAGGGGGCAGCACCACCAGGAGAACCGCTTCAGCTCACACGTGCTCGCTGTCCTCTGGAGAATCACAGGCTTCCTCTTGGGGAGACGCCAGAGGTGGGAGTGGGCGCCCGGCCTGAGCAGAGAGGAGACACTGCCCTGCAGAAGGCACTTTACCGCAGACCGTTCTGGCCGGCGTAGACACGGCTGTAATCACAGTTATTAATGTAGGAGGGAAATGTGGGAGGTGTGCTGAATATAAGAAACAGACTTTCCTCATACAGCCTGATGGGTGGATGGCGGATAAATTACAAGAATCGCGGCTTTATTTACGCCGCTGCTCTAGGACAGAGACAGCTCAGTGCAAAATTGCCACACTGAAGCCCGACCGAATGCCTGAATGTAACCGGGAGGTGTGCCACGTCACTCTGGTGCGGGGAGGGAAGCCCATGGAGAAGCCAGCTGCCCGGTGCATTCAGAGTCCCTCAAGGCTCCCTAATGGGGATGCCGTGCCTGCACTGGAAAGCAGCGACACTTCTATGTCCAGGGCTCTTGCTCCAAATCAAGTATTGGTTTTAACTGTCCCTGCCTAACACCTCCAAAATCGCCCCGAAAGCCTGAAAACAGGAGGTATTTTGTTAGAGACTTTTCAGAACTAGCATGAAATTCTCAAGCAGTCTCCTACTTGATGCTTGAGAGTGAAGAAGGGTAGGTTCCCTGACAGTTCACCTCGGACGGCCTCATTACTCCCATTTTAACCTGTGTGATGATTAATTTGAAAGCACTTTGTATGCCTACATCACGGACTTAAAGTTACAGGAAAAGCTGGTCATCTAAGGCGGGATTTCTAGGCGGAGGCTCACCAATAAGCTTTTGAGAACTCAGCAAGCTGTGGCTCTGTCCTCCAAAAAGCCTCCAAATTCACACGTCTACGCAGAACGTCAGCATCACCTCTCCGGCTCCAGGGAGCTTCCGGACCTTCCTAAAGACCAGCTGCGGTCCGAGCACAGGGTAACAAATGCTGGTCTGGAGGAAGGCTGCGGCACTGGGGACGGACACATCTGCCTTCTTGGGCCGACCGCCACAAAGGCCAGGCTGGAGAACAAGGCTGCACATCACACATCACCCCAGAGCTTAGGAAAAAGAGGCTCTTGGGAGGAGAAATTCCCCAAACACAGCCGAATGTGTCCCTTCTAAGTCTTAGCAGAGAAAAAGAATTCCTAAGATTTAGTTAAAATGCCCTGGTCAAAAGGAACAAAGCACCTGGGTCTCTGGACCATGACAGGCACCCCAGGTCTGTTCTAAGCAACCTCTACATGCTTGTTTTCTGGCCTTTCTGCCTCAGTTTTCTTACTAAAGGACTTAACATGCTTCAGAAAATGCCACTCCCATGTAACATATGGAATGAACTACCACGGAATCACAGAGACCCAGCAAGGAGACAGGAACCCTGAAAACAGATGAAGGGAGGCCTCGTGGGGCACCAGAGGAGGAGGAGCCTGGGGGACAATCACGTGAGGCGAGATGCGCTGCCCCCACCCCCCAGGAAAGTGCCCAGGGGCCTTCCCTGGCTCAGCAAGGCTATGGCGGGGGCGGGGCATCCTGGCAACACGGCTCCCGAGTCACCTGGATGTGTGGGATTTGTGGGAACTCTCCTCATCACAGCCCAAGGGAATGCCTGCAATCCTTTTCAACCAAGAGGGTGGAGAGTGTCGGTGGCAGAGGCCACCCTTGGAGGCAATCCCTAGCCAGAATCAAGAGTCAGACGCTAAAGGACTGAGCCACGCAGGCATCCCTGGGTGTTTACAACCTTCAGTCTATTTACAAGAAACTCCTCATCTGTACCCGTTGTCCTTCCGTGACGCTCACTCCTCGCTGGGAACCATGGCTGCATGATCGCGTTGAGCACTCCTCTCTCACCCAGAGTAGGACTGACTGCAACATCACAGTTTCTAGTATTTCCTGAAGACAAGAGTGCCAGGACAGGACAACATGGGACTTTGTTTTTAAAGCATTATGGGATCAGAGCAATTCTGTTATTTAGGTTTAAAGAAGAATACAAAGCAATGCCCCTGTCTCTCAGATCCATCAACAACGCTGGGACCGTCCCTCTTGAACCTCTGCCAGAACTCTGTGTCAAAGAGATCACTGGAGAGGGGGACGGCGAACACTGTATCCCATAAGGAAGACACACAGATGCATCTCAAAACACTTGACCAAAACCCACCTTTCTAGGGGCCGCTTCTGAGCTGTCCAAACGGCAGGTCTATGTCACCCACACCTGCAGACGCTGAGGCCCTTCGAAAACCTATAAGCTGACTGCACACAGGTGGGCAGTCTCTTCTGAGAAACCATCGTCTACAGGTTAGCAACCAGAGAGCATGGTTAAAGATGTCCCCCAACGGGTTAGGGACCTCGGCGCACAGACACGAGGTTTTTGATCTTTCTTTCATAAAACCAGCCTGAAGTCTGCACAGACCCAGCAGCAAGCCTGGGTGCCAATGCCAAACTTGTTGGTCTCACCATAAACACAGAGGATTCTATGAGCTGTGCTTCCCATGTGGGTTCCACACTGGTATTTACCATATTAGAAACTAACCTCAGACATTTATGAAACATTTTGTAATTCACTTGAAATAATTATAAACCAGTTTCACATTCTCACAAATAACACTTTTATGAAAAGTAACTATTTTCCAAAACAATAATAAAACGCAGTTAACAGTGGCATGGTGTTACTCTGACAACCTCTTTACTGGCTGGCTTCGTAGAAGAAGATCACTGGACTCTCAGAACTCCTTCTCATTCCCTCTGTTTCCATCTACGGTTCTGACTGAAGTGCACAAAGAAAATCCTTTCCGGACGACTGTGGATCCTTTTCTTTGATACTAGGTCAAAACTCAACAAGAGGTAATTCCCTAAAGGAAGGTGATGAAGTGGGTTCCGAAAAGCTTATCAAAGAATTGTTGGCATGATTACACTAAAATCCAATGATCTTGCATTTTTTATTTTTTCCAGCTTTATAATTAATAAACATTGTCACTTGGAATCTACTCGTCCACTGAGGTAGCAAATCTTCCAAATGTTTATATATTTCATTATTATCAAAATTCATGTTAATACGGACAGAGGTAGGCGAGGATCTGAATGTTGGCATCCCATCAAGTCTGTGTGGGTTTACTGACGTTTCCCCAAACATTTTCACTAGAAAGCTCTTCTTTTACCACTTATCACTGGCAGCAAACACAGTCAGCTCTTTGCCTTGACGTGAGAGGCTCACTTTGCTCACTTTTGGGAGAGCTTCTGCTAAAATCCCAAGTCTGGGTAAACAGAGTTGGTCAGATATTCTTTTAATGGAGAAAATGGTGTTGACAAAAGTGGCTACTCTGGCCAACACCCCAGCTCACACGTCCTCTTCCCGCAGGAAGACAACCCTGCTCAGGAACACGACACAAGTGCTTAACTCTCTCTTAAGAAGACCTAACTAAAAGGTTAAAATGTAAGGAGATAGTGATGTTTACCACTTTAGCACAGATGTTTTAAATGACCCCATTTCTCCTGTGCAAGCGTGGAGGGTGAGGGGCACAGTGAGGGCTGGGCATCTGCTGTCACAGCCTTGGTCTGACACAAGGGCCGGCCCTGTCCCCCATCACTGCCTCTGTGCCACCTGCCTCAACGTCACCAGTGACAGAGGCAAACATGCTGGAGAGCAGCCACGGGCCATCCGCCCACTAACGTGGGTCCCTCCCAAGTAGAGAGCTCCGGCCACAAGGTTACTTCTCGCACTCATCCCCGTGTCCGAGCCAGGGGCCACGTGCTTGAAGAGAGCCCCCAAGGTTCCGTAACGCGGCACAGCTGCAGCTGGCATCTTCAGGACCGGATGACAGCTTGGAGTGGAAAGATGGCTGCCCTCCATGCACAGCACCTGTTCTGCCCACGCTCGCCTGCCCCTGGAGGCCCGCTCTGACCCTTGACTCTGCCAGGCCTGCTCTACAGGGAGGCTGGCCACCCTACACAGCACCGTGGCCAGCTTGTAGCTTAGTCCTAAACACCGCTCTCGATCACGGCATTTTCAGACACTTTGTGACTACATGGTCATTCTGTGTGAGCTGAGCACCCTTCAGATTTGCAAAGGTAATGTGACCACCCTGCTTCCAGCAGCCAGCGGAGGGGAGGTGGGGGCACCTCACCAAGTTCATTAAATAGCTCCCCACACCAACAGGCTACTCATAAGGGGGCCCCTTTTGGTAATAAAATCAAGACTGTGACAGCCGGAGCAAGACTCTCAGCATTTAGCTCCAGTAACCTGCGGGCTGGGAGCCCCCCCAGTGCCTGCACACCTGACCCGCTCTGTCTTAAATGCTGATAGCAGAATTTTTATGGAGAGTCTCCAGCCTCTCTGAGTTTTTCATTAGATTGTGAATGGTAAATGACACACTTTTCAAAGTTTACGTCCTTTCTCTTGGCTAGATCCACAAAAATAAGATTCATACTTTCTTGCCTTTGCCAGCAATTCCATGGCTAGAAACTACTCACTGCAAAATAGAAATAGATTCTTATTTTGCTCTGATATAGATGCACAAAGTAGAAAAATCTGCTCACATTGTATTCACTTGCTTTGTTTATTAAAATTTAAATAAGGCTGAGTTAGCCATCTAATGAATCAAAACTTCAAACACACCCAAGTTCTCAATCCATGTAGAATGATGGGTTCCAGGTAATTTTCAAGGGAAAGTTCTGACAGACCTTAACTCCATTTCTAAATATGCTGAAAGCAATTAAATTGCCATGTGAGCACACAGTAAGTTTGTTTATATTCTATATAAAAGATGTGTTTCCAAGTCAGAAAAAGAAAACAGGCAGACATGAAATTCAGGTGAGGAGGAAAAGAACGGAGAACCGGTGGCCAGAGGCAGAAGCCCTTCCGAGCACGAGTCAGGTCCCCCTGCTCGGAGAAGCTGGCTGCAGAGCGCACTGCAGGGGACAGCGTGGCCCCCGCTGGGAGCCACAGGAGGCAGCCCGCGTGCTGGGAAGGGCCAGGAGGACGGCATGCACGTGTCAGGATGTGGAGCCCTGTTTGGGGGGCGGGAGCGAAGAGGCCGAGAAGCCACAGAGACATAGGGGCTGGGGGCTGCCTGGCTGCTGAACGGACTATAGAGCAGGAGCTGGTCACAGGGTCACAGAGCATCACTGTCACAGGCGGCACCTCCCTTAGTCCAAGATTTTTCAATCCCACCAAAATTAAAGAAGCTTCAGTTTTAAGTATCTTATACATTCAGTAGAGACCCCCAAGAAGCTGACAAATGTGCCCAATTCACTCCACTCAAGCCATAATGTGGGCAAACCAAATTCCACCCGACCTGGCCTACACACTTCAGTCCAAGGGGACAGGAGGTGCGCTCTGTGGCATGGTTTGTGTGAGAACACGCCCCTCTCTGAAGACACGCCCCCGAGCGCCGCCACCACCTCCCCAAGGGAGTGCACACGAGGACAGTGCCACCTGGCCCAGGCTGCCTGACACTGTGCGGAGAGTCAGGGCACCCAGGTTTCCTGCTGCAGGTCCACTCGCAAACGGCCAGATGGCACAGAACCGCAGATGGGTGTGGGCCCGACCCTGGATCCCCCTTTTCTGCAGTCAAAATGTACCTGGAGCTCTAAGGACCTGTCAGGTAAACGGGGGCGAGGGACAAAAATGCCAGAAAACAAAAACTGTATCAAACTACAGGCCTCTCCCAGCGTTCAGACCAAGAGCGACAGAATTAAAGCCAAGAATGGGGGTTGGGAGGGGTCTCCGTTGGACACTGGAGTTTAAAGCAAGGTGCCAGGTTGCTGTTGGAGACACAAAAGAGCTTCCCTTCCTGTGACAACATAGGCCAGAGCCCTGGAGAAGTCGTCAGTGGCCTGTTCACTGGGCTCTGCAGATACACAGGCATACGCACAACAGTCCACACGGTACGTGTAACAGAAACCTAGTTATAGAGGACCAGCTAGGCACATTGCACACTACTGGGTGTTTCCCAAATTCACAAGCAACATCCTTGTGAAGTAGGTGTGCTGGACCCGTCATTTCCCAGAGCGGGAGAGAGGATGCAGGGGGGAGGAAGCTGTCCCTGATCAGGGCTGGACCTCAGGGCTGTGGGCCCAAACTCTGAACAAGCATCTTTAATGAAGATTATGCAGCAGTGACTCTGATGTACACTGAGCCAGGCTGTCCTCCCATGGCCAGGGGCACACGGGCATGGCGGGAACAGGACGAAAGGGACCATGTACTTCTAACAGCCCAGTATCAACAGAAGAGAGCAAAAACGGGCTTTCGCTTCCAGGAAGTTTTAAAGTAAGTACAAAACACACACTGCAGCACTCCTCTATTCATGCCCAACAAGTGACCCCGCACTTAGTGGTTTCAAAGACACAGATTTATGAGCTCCATCTCCCTGGCTCAGGAGTCCAGGCACAGGTTAACAGGCTCCTCCACTCAGGGCCTTACCAGGCTGAAATCAAAGCTTGGCCATGACTCCTGGCCAGGTGAGGCTCTGAGCCCTTCCCCGGACTCACAGGTCGTTGGCAGAACTCATTTCCTTGTGGCCACAGGGCTGAGTGCTGTTTTCCTCCTAGCTGTTAGCCAGCAAGCACCCTCAGCTCCTGATGGCCGCCTCCAGCTCCTGACTGAAGTCCCTCCTCTTACAACTGGGTAGTGTGCTTACTGGCAGAGGCCAGCGGAAGCAGGTTTCTGACGTCCCATCTCTGATGTCAAACCCTTTTGAAGAACACACCTAATCAGGGTAGGCCTGCCCAGGATAATTTCCATATTCATTAGGCCAACTGATTAGACACTTCAATTCGAGCTCCAAAAATCCTTTCCCATTATTGTGGGAGTCACATCCCAAGATTATCCATAGGTCCCACTCGCATTTGAAAAGAATCATACAAAGGCATGGATCATCGGGGTCATCTTAAAATCCTACCATACACATGAGACTATTTAGAGAATGAAAACTAGGACAAAAATTGAATACTCAGAAAGAGACCAATGAGTTACATCAATCGATATAGAAAAGCTAAGAGAAAATCTTGCCTAAGTTCCAATATTTTCTAAATTTGTGTCAGATTCAATGCTATAAGTTTGTGGGGCAGGGGGCACAGGGGACTTTCTTTTAAGAGCACAACTATGCCTCTCTGAAGACTTTCGAGGTTCGTTCTCAACATGCAGGTGGAGACTGGTCCTCTGTCAGTGACGGCACACCAGCCTAACCACTGGCACTTCCAGCCGAGATGAGAAACAGGCAAATTTTCACTGTGGCTTGGAAATGAAAGCACGAAAACCAGGCAATAAAAAAGGAACGGTGGTTTTCCACTCAATACGGTGGAGGTTGGGCAGCCCCTGAGAGATGGCAAGAGACAAGGTGAGCCTAGACACTGCCCAGCTGACTGCCTTGTGAGCTTCCAGGCTGTCGGAAAGGGAGCAGCCATCTGGGCAGAGTCCAGAAAACTCCTGGCTGGAGAAGCTAAAACCCACAGTCCAGGAATGGGTGGCTAGAGGGCTCTGGAGGTGAGCAGAGGCCCCCAAGTAGGTGCAGACCAGGAGAGTAAGGACAGAGCCATGTGAAGGGGAGTGGAACGTTACCAGGTAATCAGACACGAGAGAACATGTCCCTGCTCCCACGAGGGAGAAGGGACACCCCAGCACTCATGGGACACTGGGTAGAACATTTGAGTTTTTCCTCCATGGCCAAGAACAATATGTACCAAACTAAATAACACTCTCATTCCAACTAAGAAATCTTAAGAGCAAGACCCAAAAGGATCAAATCGTTTCCATTTAACCTACTTGTATTTCAGAACAGAGGTAAAGAATATTAAAAAAAAAAAAAAAAAAGATCCAGTACTTAACCAAGTAAAATTTACACAGCAAGCAGTTAAACATTAGAGACATAAAAGGAGAAGAATATGGGCCACATAAGAAAAACCAAAATCAACCCCAAACTGACAGAGATGTTACAATCAGCAGACAAGGATATTAAACAGCCACTATAACTGTATACCAGATGTCAAAAAGGCAAGGAGAGAAACGGGACATGCAAATGAGAAACGGTGCTGTGAAAGATCTGCAATCTGTAGGTAGTTTCACAAAGGCAAGGATGACGGCAGATTTCTGGTCAAAAACAGTGCAAGTCATGGGACAATGGAACAAGATCTTTAAAAAAAAATAAACTCTCAACTTAAAATTGACTTGATGCACAGCAAGAAATCTTTCTAACAGTAAGAGTAAAATACCTTCAGACCACAAAAACTAACATAATTTATCGCCAGCAGACTCACGCTACAAGAATCGTTGAGCCCTGACAGCAGAGAGAAGGACCCCATGTCCGGAGTGTGCAGGGGCCGTGACCTCACGGCCGGCAGGATGCTGACGGCACAGGCACCGAGGACGGCAGTTTGGGGATCTGAGAAAGTGCCAAACATCCACTGACCATGTTCCACTCACAGTGAAATAAAAACATGGGTCCAAATACTTCTTCACAATTGTCCACGGCAGCTTCATTTCTAAGAACCAGAATGGAGGCGACACCCCTGATGTACAACAGACGAGCAAGAAGCTGTCTGCCCAGAGAGGGCCACCTCGCCACAAAGGAATGACCTACTGACGTGCACGACGTGGACGGGTCTCAACAGAGGACCGCCAGCAGCTGTCCAACTATGCAACTCTACTTACAAAGTTACAAAACGTTATGTGCGTGACTATATATAATAATCCTTTATAAAATTCCAGAAAACTCAAACTAATGTGTAGTGATGCCATAGGTAAGAGAATCAAGACAAGGGAGGGATGAGGTGAGGGGTTACAAAAGGTGCAGGGATGGTGTGGAAATGTCACTATTTTGATTATAGTTCTACAGGTCAAATTTTATCCAACTGCATACTCTGAGTACACTGCCTTCTTATGCCATTTATAGTTCTAAAATACAGTGTCTAAAAGAAAATAGTTCACCAAGTATGCCCCCCATTGCCCTCTGCAACTGTGAAGCTAACACACAACCCTTTTTTTTAAGGTTTTTATTTGAGAGAGAGAGAGAGAGAATATGAATGAATGAATCCCAATATAGGACTTGAACTCACAACCCGTGAGATCATGACGTAAGGTGAAATCAAGAGTCAGACACCAAGCCACCCAGGCACCCCTGCAATCCTGTTTTGCAGAAAAATCCTGGTCCTCCTTCCCAGCTTCCTCATTTGCCTTGACTTCACATAAGGAGAAACCATCTCACACCACAGTGATGGCTAAAATGAAAAAGACAGTAACAAATGTTGGGGAGTATGTGAAGAAATTGGAGCCCTCACACACTGCTGATAGGAATGTAAAAAGGCACAACTGTTTCGGGAAGCCTTCTGGAGGCTCTTCAAAACGCTACACAGAAAACCGCCATGGGACCCAGCAATTCCACTTCTGAGGTGTGTGAGCGAGAGAATAAAAGTCTGCATCCACACCGGAGAGCTCACGGCAGTAGGGTCCTGGCAGTAGAGCCAAAAGACAGAAATGATCCAAATGTCTGGCAACTGATAAAATGCAGCGCATCCAATCAAGTATAGCGCATCCTATAGTTTGGGCCTCTACATGATGGGTCCAGAACAGCCCAACTCCTAGACAGACGTCCACTAGTGACTGCCTGGGGCCGGGAGAAGAGGGACCGGGACAGGTGGGCAGGCACAGGAGTCCCTCGGGCCGATGATCGCTCTAAGATAGGACTAAGGGGATAAATGTACACCTCTGTGAATATATGGAAAACCACTAACCATATACCTCATGTGGGTGAATTTTAGGAATGTAAACTATCTCAAGTTTAATGTTAATGTGTTGTTGTTGTTTTTACCTGCCTTACCTGGCAGGGAGATTCCATGATCAAGTTTTAACATTAAATCCCCTCAAAAAGACGACATACACTCTTTAAAACAGGAGTCCCTTGTCTGTATGTGCTCCATCAGGTCCCCAAGGGGCTGGCAGGGGTCACCTGTGTGCCAGTCAGGCCAATGGGGAAAAAGCAAGCCAATTTCAAGGCTCCCATCTTTTTCAAAAAAATTTTTTAGAGAGAGAGAATGCACGCGCCCGCAAGGACGGGAGGAGCAGAGAGGGGGACACAGAATCGGAAGCAGCTCCAGGCTCTGACCTGTCAGCACAGAGCCCAATGCGGGGTTTGAAGTCGAAAACTGTGAGATCATGACCTGAGTTGAAGTTGGCTGCTTACCTGGCTGAGCCCCCCAGGCACCCCAGGGCTCCCATCTTCTTGCGAACCAAGGAGCACAGTTTCCCGGGGGTCACTGCATGGGTCCCCTAGCAAGTGTGTTCCCCAAGAAGCTGCCGGAGGCCTGCAGGTCTTGAGAGGACCAAGCATGCCTCACCTCGCCCCAAGCCCCGGCCCTCTTCTCTACCGTCAGCACGCCGCCATCCTGAGCACAAGCTTCTCCTCTGCTCGGGGGCTCCTGGCCCCACCAATGCGGAGCCTTGATCTCACCCTGCCAGCTCTGACCACGTGGTGATGTACATTCTGCGTCCCTGCGACACAAACCCATTACGTATCCTATCGTCCTCCTCCGGACTCCCAGAGTCCAGGCTGTCAGTTTGTCAGGTCTCAAAGACGTGGCAATGGCACGCAAGGACGGGTCACCTGCTGGACGGAACGTGCTTCCCTCTGCTGGAGGTGGTGGTGTCAGAACGGGAAGGGAGACGCCGGCAGCAAGGAAGAGCCAGCCTCGAGGACGCGGCGGCACACGCGGGCCACTGAGCACAGACACGGCCCCACGACCGGGAAAGCAGGGTGCTGGCAGGTGCAGCACAGACAAGACTCAAAGAAAGCACCTCCCAAACTTAATTCAAAATAGAACTAAAGCTTAAGAAAAAATAAGATACCAAGAACGTATCTGCGTTACCGTATCTGATGGGGAGTGACTGGCTTCACTTATTCCTTTATAAAGTTCCATGGAACCCCCAAAGATTACCTCTGAAAGCAATGAATTAGGTCCTCATGACAATGGGTCTCCTGCTGTATTTTCATGTTGATTTTAGAATAATTGGTTACATGTTTAGCTGTTCGAGTTTCCACCTGATGCTCATCTCACTTACTCCTGCAAGGTGAACCAAGTGCGCCCACGGCACCCACGGCACCCACGGCACCCGGACGCAGCTTCCGGTACTCCGTCCCTGGTGCCTGTGCCTTATTTGAAGAAGCTGCACAGACCTCTTCTCTCCCTATTGTTATGGAGGGAAGACAGCTTAGCAGAGAGATATAAGATTTTTTCCCTTAAGATTGTTCATCTTTTGTGTTGGCAATCTGTCTTTTAGGAAAGATAGAATAAAGCCGATATTTAGGTATATCCAGTGATTCACTGCAAGCATCTCTCAAAACCATGATCAATATTCTCATGTTTTTAGCACTGTTTTCAGTCATAAATATCCTTCCTCTAAAAAAGGAGTAATTCTCCTTCCGGTCAACAGTCCCTCAAGTCGATACGAGGTCGCGGGGCAGCCTGGTCAGGCTGGAGGCACACTCGAGAGCCACGAACACGCCAGCGCTGAAACCCAAGTGCTTTGTCCGCGGAGGGGGAAGTGCCGAGCATCTACATTCCAGAACAGCAATCCTGGGGGAAGGGCTCTATTCTGCAGACCGCGTGTACTAACTTACTGCACAATTCGCTTCCCCCCTCTTGGCTCCATCAAATAAGAAGTTTTTAAAAATCAAGACAGATTTTATCATTTGGAAATAACATGTGATGACATCCTTTTAAAAGTTAAAATCTGAAATCAAGGAAAAGTTGCACAGAAAAGGGATGTTTAAAGGCATGCAATTAGAAGACAAAAATTTTGATATGTTAATTTCTATTTCTGTAATTACTAGTGAGACTGGTCTTTGTTTCACCTCTTTGCTGCCGTCTTTGTATTAAGGAAAGCACCAGCTATGAGAACCTAGAAACTGATTTTTAGCCCCAGGTTTGTAAGTGGCTTTGCAGACTCTGATCAGCTGAATTCAGCTTTCCGAACCTCGGGTTCTCAACTTCACAAATGGAAATAATCATCTCAGTCCCGCCTTACTCCACAAGTCATTGTGAATGATCAGAAAATAACGGATGAAAATGCAAGTAGAAAACCCTAATATGCTAAACAAATAAATGGGATTTCTTAGTTAAAAAAAAAATAAAAGGCATGCAATTAAATGTTAAAAGGTGAATGTTTGCACACTACATCCAGATAAGAACCTTGCTTACTGTGCAAGATCTGAAACCCCTGGCAGCTGCCCGTCAGAAGCGAAATGCGGAGATCCTCTGTCCTGTGCTAACAGGAGTCATAACACCAGGAAGACCTTCTGTGCCAGTTCAAAGACAAGACCCGCCCTTATCAGCTCCCTTGGTCACCATGGCGCACAGGCCCAGGGCCACCAGCAGAAGATGGGCCTGAGCACGAGGTTCAGGAAAAGGCCGTCAGGAGGTCATTCTGGAAACTGGGCCCTCTCTGAGCCAGTCCTTCACGTCCTCCATAAACAGACATCTTCCAACACTCAGGTTAAAAAAGGACCTAGTCCAAAGGTATGTTAGAAAAGGACCCTCCTCTGTCATGATCAGGTCTGACCCTCACCAGGCGGCCTCAGGCCATGCGGAGGAGTGCGCACCCACCCCGCAGAGCCTGATTTTACAGACAGGCCCAGCACCCCCACAAAGTGCCAGTCGTGCATTACAAATTAAACAGAACACTGGTTTTAAAATATGAAAAGGTAGTCAAGTATTTAAAAAGCCGCTGGTGATGGTAAATGGCTGACTCAAAACACGTAGCCAGGGACTCCCACGGAAGTGACTCCCTTACCTCCAGGAGGGAGAGGGCGCGTGAGCACAAAGAGCACACCCCCGCCATCTGCACCCCAAGCAAGTCTTCTCGGGACCCCCTGTCTCTCCAGGTCACGGCATCTGAACGCCAGGCCCAGTGGCTAAACAAAAAGAAGTTTAACAGTTCCAGAACTTTTTATTCCAAGAAGAATCTTCACTTTTTTGGGGGAATAGTTTTATTTTATTATGATTAATCAGCATCTAACTTATAGTTATGCTCTTTTTTCCTCCTAAAATAACTCACATAAGGTAAAATTAGAAAATAGGAACAACAGGTAAAACATAGAGTTTAATACATGAGCTACATTTGAGGTGTGTATTTAAAATGTTTAAAAATCAGTAATTTCATTTACAGTCACCGTTCAACTAGCTACAATCTTATTATTTATCAATTTACATCCAAGATAGTCAGCATCTAGTGCGACAATGATTTCAGGAGTAGATTCAGTGATTCGTCCTCTTCGTAGAACACCCCGTGCTCATGCCAGCGAGTGTCCTCCTGAGTGCCCCATGCCCAGTTAGCCCCTCCCCCCGCCGACCACCCCTCCATGCCCTCAGTTTGTTCTCTGTATTTAAGAGTCTCTTATGTTTTATGATATGTTAATTTCTATTTCTCTTCAGTCCCCTTCACTGTTTTTATATATTTTTACTTTCCCTTCTCTTCTTTTCATTAGTTTTGTATCTTAAATTCCACATATGAATGAAGTCATGTGATATTTGTCTTTCTCTAATTTCATTTAGCATAATACACTCGAGTTCCATCCACATTGTTACAAACGGCAAGATTTCATTCTTTTTGATTACCGAGTAACACTCCATTGTGTGTATGTATACACACATATATACACACATATATATGTATACATACATACATAAATACACACACATATACGTGTGTAGACACACACACACACACACACCATGTCTTCTTTATCCATTCATCTCTCGATGGACACTGGGGCTCTTCCCCTACTCTGGCTGTTGTTGAAAACGCGCTGCTGTAAACAGGGGCGCATGTGCCCGTCAATCAGCACACCTGCGTCCCACGGATAAATACCTAGCAGTGCGATTGCTGCAACACAGGGTAGTTCCATTTTTAATTTTTTGAGGAATCTCCATTTTCCCGAGTGGCTGTCTTCCAGTGTGCGTTCCCACCAGCAGTGCACAGGGTTCCTCTTTCTCCACTTCCTTGACAACGTCTGCTCTTGCCTGAGTTGTTAATGTTAGCCAGTCTCACAGGTGTGAGGCAGTATTTCACTGTGGGTTTTGATTTGTATTCCCCTGACAATGAGGGATACTGAGCGTTTTTTTCCATGCGTCTTTTAGCCATCTCCCTGTCTTCTTTAGAAAAGTGTCTATTCATGTCTTTTGCCCGTTTCTTCACTGGATTTGAGTGTTGATTTTGATACATTCTCTTTATAGATTTTGGATACTAACCCTTTATCTGGTATGTCATTTGCAAATATCTTTTCCCATTCCGTCAGTTGCCTTTTAGTTTTGCTGATTGTTTCCTTCGTTGTGCAGAAGCTTTTTATCTTGATGAGCTCCCAATAGTTCATTTTTGCTTTTGTTTCCCTTGCCTCTGGACACACGTTGAGTAAGAAGTTGCTGCAAGTGAGGCCAAGCAAGTGTTTTTCCTGCTTTCTCCTCTAGGATTTTTGATGGCTTCCTGCCTCACATTTAGGTCTTTCATCCATTTTTAGTTTATTTTTGTGTCTGGTGTTAAAAAGTGGTCCAGGTTCATTCTTCTGCATGTCACTGTCCAGTTTTCCCAACACCATTTGCTGAAGGGACTTTTTTCCATCGGATACTCTTCCCTGCTTTGTCAGAGATGAGTTGGCCATACATTTGTGGGTCCACTTCTGGGTTCTCTAGTCTGTTCCACACTGACCTAAGTGTCTGTTCTTGGGCCAGCACCATACTGTCTTGATCACAGCTTTATAACACAGCTTGAAGTCTGAGACTGTGATGCTTCCAGCTTTGATTTTCTTTTTCAGGACTGCTGTGGCTATTTGGAGTCTTTTCTGGTTCCATACAAATTTTACGATTGTTTGCTCTAGGTCTGCAAAGAATGCCCATGTTATTCTGATAGGGATTGCACTGAATACATAGACAGCTTTGGGTAGTATCGACATTTTAACAATATTTGTTCCTCCAATCTGTGAACATCGAATATTTTTCCATTTTTTGTGTGTCTTCTTTAATTTTGTTCATAAGCTTTCTATAGTTTTCAGCGTATAGGTTTTTCATCTCTTCGGTTAGGTTTACTCTTAGGTACTTTATGGGTTTTGATGCAACTGTAAATGGGATCCATTCCTTGATTTCCCTTTCTGCTTCTTCACTATTGGTGTATAGAAAATCAACCAATTTCTGTGCATTAATTGTACATCCTGTGACTTTGCTGAATTCATAAACGAATTCTAGCAGTTTTTTGGTGGAGTCTTTTGGGTTTTCCACATAGAATAATATCATGTTGTCTGTGAAGAGTCTAAGTTTGATTTCCTCCATGCCAATTTGGATGCCTTTTACTTCTCTGTGTTGTCTGACTGCAGAGGCCGGGACTTCCAACACCACGTTGAATACCAGTGGTGAGAGTGGACATCCTGTCATATTCCTGACCTTAGGGGGAAGCTCTCAGTTCGTTCCCACTGCGGATGATATTAGTGTGCACTCTGACCAGTATCAAGAACGCCCACATTGACGTTTAGGTCATATGCCTGCACCTTCTCCACTATTTCAGCAGAAATTCTTTCAGCCTAATTAGAAATAGCTGTAATAATAGGAAGGTATTCACCCAAAATAGAATCTGGCCTCAAGACTACACCACTAATCGACAGCCATAATGCACCCGGGACAGAGTCCTGCTCTCCGAGAACTACCACCGGCAGAGCAATGGGCTCTCTTGCGTGGTGGCGCCATGCCTGCAGCCCTCCGCCTCTCCCGATTAGAGAACGACTTTGCAAAACACGAGCTGTCGGCAGTCTGTCAGGCAGGTGCAGGACCCAAGGGGAATGCAGAAGTGAAGTCACACAGGACTGAACCCCAAAACGGACATGTCCACACTCCATCCCACACCTTCGTGCATAAACACACTTCCAAAGAACTCACCTCATATGATGAACATGGGGTTGGTGTGAGCAAGCATGGCCTCATCAGCTTTCTGGACACAAAGGGCCATGGGCCTGGACAGCCACACCTTGTTCTTCTCTGCCCTCATTCTCAGGTCCCTCCCAGCTCGGGCCCCTAAGGACCAAGGGATATAAGAGCAGCCCACTTTCATGGGCAACTTGGACTCTCCAAGCCTAGGGAAGAATGCCGTGTCAGAGTCCACAGCAGAAGAACCTGGGCTTTGTCAAGGCCATTTCCCGCCTCCTGAGTTTATTTCTGGGATTCTTTGCCGTGTGAATCTTTTTCACCTACTTTCAAAAGGTCCGAGCTGTCCTCTGGACAGATGGCACTATCTGGAGCCTGGCACAGTCTGCGCGCTCACCCTGACAATTCTGGGTCCAAAGGCAAACTCCCTGGACGTGAGCAGGAAACACGCTGCTCCAGCCCCCCTCCTTCCGCCCCAGGGGGGACCCCAGGGGGGACCAGGGGCGTCCGGCCCTGTGTGGCTTCTCAGGTGAGCGCGGTGGGACCCCGCGGCCACAGCGCTGAAGGGGATGAACTCTAAGAGGACGCTCAGGGCACTCACATTTTTTTTTTTAATTTAGCAGGCTCGGGCTATATAAACAGGAATCGAAAACAATGGCTTTTTTCTTCCACTTCAGGAAATGGTTAATCTTAATCTGTTTTAATTCAATGTGGAAAATAAGATTTTTAAAGTCCTCCTAAATCTATTACAGACACTTAAATCCTCCTACTCATCCAACTTAATCCAGAAAATTTCAGCATTCTGAAGATAAACTGAAGTCTTTCAAGTATATAAAGATTACAACATGCTTAAATGAGGTAATATTCACAGTCACAAACGATCCATGTCAACAGCACTTTAAAGTTTACAAAATGCCTTAGATATTACCCCACTAAGAGGTATTTTCCTGACTGGTGAAGACTTAAATTATTAGTAAAACTGATCCAACCAGGAGAGGGGGTGGTAAAGAGAGAAGAAAAAGGACTTTTCAGGATCGCTGTGATGCCCGCTAACTTCACGTCAGCTCTCACAGTGTGAAAGGTGATCTACAAACCCACGTCCACGTGTGACAGCTTCACAAGTGTGTCCACTGTCCCCGTCACCACCGGAGCACACAGAGCAGGTGCCCGGGGAGGCACCGGAGACCCACCGCCGCCAGGCGGCCGCTGGGCGAGAACGCACAGCCTGGGGCTCCTCACGCGCCCGCGTCCCCGAGGGGCCCACGGCCCGCCCCTTTGTACAGCAGCGTTTGCTGGAAAGGAGTCCTGGGAAGGAGAGGGTTGGGAAGTAAAGGAAAAAAGTGGCTTTGAAACAGCTATGAAGGCAGCAAAACTTTAACAAGCTCTAAAGTAGGAAAGTTAGTAAAAATATAAATAAATAAATAAACGCCCCATCAGGGAGGTTTGCAATAATGGCCCGGGACGGACGCTGTGCAAACAGGCACCCGAGCAGCGCCCAGCTTCACAGGTTACACAGAAAGTGGAAGAGTGGGGATTAGAACCCAGGACTGCCTGCAAATAATTCCCACACCGAACACATCTGACGTCTCGTATCCCACACTAGGGTTCATAGGCTACATTTAAAGAGAATGGGGCGCCTAGGTGGTTTGGTTGGTTGAGTATCCAACTTCAGCTCAGGTCATCACCTCATGGTTCATGGGTTCAAGGCCCGCATCGGGCTCTGTGCTGACAGATTCTGTGTCTCCTTCTCTCTGCCCCAACCTCACTCATGCCCTGTGTCTCTCAAAAATAAATAAATGTTAATAAAAACTTAAAGAGAATAAAAACTTGTTAGTTATAACAGTCATAGGAATCAAAATATCAAATAAATCATTAATGTCTTTACCAAAAGTTTTCTGAAATTCCTCAGAGAAATGATCAATGAAGTATAAGAGTTTGTCATTAACTAGAACCCTACTTTAAAAAGTAAAGTTATCACTTTAATTATTTATTTATTTTGAGAGAAAGAGAGAGACAGAGAGACAGAGTATGAGCAGGGGAAGGGCAGAGAGAGAGGGAGACACAGAATCTGAAGCAGGCTCCAAGCTCTGAGCTGTCAGCACAGAGCCTGACACGAGGCTTGAACTTGTGAACCCCGCAAGATTATGACCCAAGTGTAAGTCGGACACTTAACCAACTGAGCCACTCAGGCACCCCTGAAGTTATTGATTTAAAATAGACTGACCAGAAGATGTTTCACATAAGCCTCATGGTCACCACAGAGCATAATCCTGGTAGATACACAAGGAGGAAGGAGTCTAAGTACAGCACTACAGAAAGTCACCACATCGTAACAGGAGAGCAGAGAGGAAGAAGCAAACAAAGGAATTACAAAAAAGCCAAAAAGCAACGAATAAAATGGCAACAGTAAGTCCGTACTTACTTTAGGTGTAAATGAACTAAATTCTCTAATCAAAAGACAAAGCAGCTAAATGGGGTCAAAAAACAAGACTCAACTACATGCTACCTACAAGAAAGGGATTTCAGCTTTAGGGACACACAGACTGAATGAGATGGAAAAAGATACCCCATGCCAAGGGAAACCCAAAGAAAGGTGGGGATAAGGGGTGGCAGGCAGGGGAGAGGGGAAAATGGGTGACTGGCATTGAGGAAGGCAAGTGGGAGGAGCACTGGGTGTTATATGTAAGCCATGAATCCTGGGAATCTACCCCCAAAGCCAAGAGCACACTGTGTATGTTGTATGTTAGCTAACTTTACAATAAGTTGTATTTAAAAAAAAAAAAACAACACCCAAATACCTTCAAATACAAATAAACATTGGATACAATTTAAAAAAAAAAATTCTCAGCTACTACTTGTCTAGTTAAAATCTAGTTAATTTCTTTAAACATTAAAAAAAAAAAAAGATGGGGTAGCTACACTGACATCAGACAAACTGGATACGCCAACAACTGGAACAGGAGACTAAGAAGAAGTTCATTATATGATGATAAAGGGGTCAATTCATTAAAAAGGTACAACACTTATAAATATTTATGTGCCAAACCTAGGAGCACCTAAATACAGGATGCAAACATTAACAAACCTAAGGAAACAGTAATAAAAAAGCAGGGCACTTCAGTACCCTACTTTCAACAATGGATAGATTATCCAGATGTGGGAGGGGGAGCATCAGTAAGGAAACAGACTTGTTATGCGTTAGACCAGATGGACCTAACATACACAGAACATTTCAGCAAATTCTTCTCAAGCAACCATGGAACACTGAGGATTGAGCAGATGTTAGGCCACAAAACAAGTCAATACATTTAAGACTGAAAATATATCAAGCTTCTCTGCCAACCACAATGGTATAAAAGCACAAATTCTAAGAAAACTGTGAAATTCACAAATATGTAAAGATTAAACATGCTCCTGACCAACCAATGTGTCTAAGAATATATCAAAAGCAAAATAAAACAACTCCTGAAACAAACACAGAAATACGGCACACACCAGACGTGAGATGCAGCAAAAGCGTCTCTAAGAGGAGGTCAGCGACACCCCACACTAAAAAAGGGGTCGCAACTACACCTACGCCTCATGGAGCTAGCGAAAGGAGTAAACTGAAGCCGAACTTTGAAGGGAAGAAAAGGAAATCAGAGCAAAAATAAGTGAAAGGAAAAGGACAAAAGAAAAGATCAATGAAATTAAGGGACGGTATTTTGAAAAGACAGGAAAAAAATTACCAAATCTTTAGCTAGAGTAATCAAGAAAAGAGGCCTCAGAATTATAAAAGGAAACCTCACAACTGACACCACAAAAATATGAAGGACCGAAAGAGACTACTACAAATTATATGCACACAAATTGGCCAGCCTAGGAGAAATGGATAAATTCCTAGAAACCCAATCTACCAGGACTGCAGCATGAATAGGAAATCTAGACAACTTTCTAGTAAGAACACTGAATTCATAATCAAAACCTCCCAAGACAGAGCTCTTGCGTGGCTCATTCAGTTGAACACCCAACTTTGGCTCAGCTCCTGATCTCACGGTCTGTGGTTTCGCGCCCCGCACAGGCTCACTGCTGTCAGCATGAAGCCTGCTTCAGATTCTGCCTCCCTGTCTCTCTGATGCTCCCCCGCTCATGCTCTCTCAAAAATAAACTTAAAAAAAAAAAAAAAAACCCTCTAGTCTAGGACTAGACGGCTTTGCTGATGAGTTACACCAAACATTTACAAACGAATACCAATCCTTCTCAAAGGATTGAGAATGAAGAGTGAGAACATCCAACATCATTGTACAAAGCCAGCATCAGGCTGACACCAAAGCCAGACAAGGCCACCACCAGAAAATCAGAGGCCAACACTCCAATGAACACAAATGAAAAATCTGCAACAAAGCATTAGCAAATGGAGTTCAACAGCACGGGGAAAGGATCATGCGCTGTGATCCAGTGGGACATGCTGCAGGAACTAAGACTAGTTCGACACTCGTCAGGGTGGTGCCCCACAGTGACAGAGTCAAAGTCCCTAGACCTCTCTGATGCAGAAAAGGAATCTGACAAAATGCAACGTTCTTTCATGATAAAAGCGCTCCACACACTGGGCACGGAGGCAGTGCACCTCAACTACGGCATGGAGGACAAGCCCACAACCAGCAGAGTGGTGAAAAGCTGCCGGCCATTCCTCTGAGAGTCAGTCACAAAACAAGGAAGCCCACTCTCCCCACTTTTATTAATCGGGGCAGAAGACCCAGCAGTTACCAAGGCACAGACTATCCAAATCAGAAAGGATAAAGTAAAATACTCTGTTTGAAGATGACCTGATGTTATAGCTAAGAAAAACTCAAGACTCCACCAAAAAAGCTATCCCAACTATGAAATGATTTCAGTAATGTTGCAGGCTACAAAATCAACACATAAAAATTGGCTTTTCTTTAAATCAGCAAAATTAGGAAAACAATCCCATTTACAATAGCATCAAAAGAATTCCTCAGGATAAATTTCGCCAAGGAGGTAAAAGGTCTGTATGCTGAAGATTATAAACATTAATGAGAGAAACTGAAGACGCAAGTAAACGGGAGAAACGTGCCAGGCTCGTGGGAGGGAGGGACAGGCAGTGTGTGTGTAGTGTCCAAACCAATCTACGGATTCAGTGCAATCCCAGTCAAGATTCCCATGGCATGTTTCATAGGAGCAGAAAAATCCTAAGTTCACACGGAATCATGAAAGACCTGGAATAATGAAAGCAATCTTGGAAAAGAACAAACCTGAAGGCATCACAATTCTGGATTTCAAACTATATTACAAAGATATAGTAATCAAAACAGTACAACACTGTTATAAAAACTGAACAGAATGCCCAGAAATAGGGGTCCCTGAGTACCTCAGACAGTTGAGTGTTCGACTCAGGTCATGACCTTGTGGTCATGAGATCAAGCCCTATGAGCTGCTTGGGATTCTCTCTCTCCCTCTCTCTCTCTCTCTCTCTCCCCCCCTCCCCCAGTAGCTCCCGCACACTCGCTCACAAAAATAAATAAAATAAAAACTTTAAAAAGCCCAGAAATTAACCCATGCATATCTAGTCAAGTTTCAAAGGAGCCAAGAACCCACAAAGGGGAAAAGAGAGTCTTCTCAATCAACGGTGCTGGGAAAACCAGACAGATACATGCGGAAGAATGAAACTAGACCCCCTGACACCACACACACAGATCAGTTCAAAATGGACTTTAGAGTTGAATGGAAGACCTGAAACCTCGAAGTTCCTAGAAGAAAGCACATGCGGTAACTTGGACTTGACACTGAAAGGCAACAAGGGGCACCAGGGCTCTGGAGTATCAGCTCAGGTCATGGTCTTGTGGTTCCTGAGACCACCCCTCTGCCCCTGGTCGGGCACTGCACTGATAGCACGGAGCCTGCTTGGATTCTCTCTCCCCCCACCTGCTTGTGTGTGCTTTCACTCAAAATAAACTTTTATTAAAAAAAAAAAAAGGCAACAAAAGCAAGAAACAAATTGGACTGTATCACACTAAAAAGCTGCACGACAAAGCAAATTATCAGTGAAAAGGCCGTCTACTGAATGGGAGAAAAGGTCTGAAAACCACATGCCCAACACAGAGTTATTCCAAACTATGCCATAACTCCTACAATTTAAGAGCAAAAAACAAAAACTCAAATAGTCCAATCTAAAAATGTGCGCAAGGACCCAACTAAAATATTCTCCCTGAAGACAACATCCAGATGGTCAACAGGCACGTGAAAAGGTGCCCCACACCAGTCATCACTGAGGAAACGCAGTATCATTCCACACCTGTCGGATGGCCATCATCAAACAGAAAAGAGGTACGTTCAATGACGTTGTGGAGAAAGAGGAACACTCGTGCACCATTGGTGGGAATGCAAACTGGGGCAGCCGCCGAAGACAGTATAGGGTTCACTCAAGAAATTGCAAACAGAACTATCCTGTGATCCAGCACTCCTACCTCTGGGCATCTACTGAAACAAAATTATCTCTAAGAAACAGCTATACTCCTATGCTCACTGAAGTATTTATAATAGCCAGGACATGGAAACAACCAATGTGTCCTTCTCCGGAGTAAGAAAATATGTACATAATAATATTCATTATATCATTTAGACTTCGAAGAAATGTTACCATTTCCAACAACATGGATGCACCTGGAGGGCATTATGCTAACTAAAATAAACCATAAACCAAGGAGAGAAAGATATACTGCCTATTATCACTTATGTGTAGAATAATTTTTAATAACCCCTCAAAACAGGAAGTGGCTGCCAGGGGCTGGGGGAAATGAAGAGCGCCTCATAGAAAGGCACCAACTGTCAGTTACAGGATGAACAAGCTTGAATATCTAATGTGCAACACAGCTGAGAAGCATGCATTGCATGACGGAGGTCTGTAAAGAGACTAGAACTTATGTAGTCTCACCAAGAAAGCATTTCAAATAGGAAGCGAGGGAGGGGTTACCGCGATGGGAGGGGAATCTTCCCACAAGGCATGTCAAGTCACATCTTATGTTTCTTAAAGTTCATTTATTTTGAGACAGAGTGAGCGCACATGGGTGGGGACGGGAAGAGAGAGAGGGAGAGAATCCCAAGCAGGCTCCACACTGTCAGCACAGAGCCTGACATGGCACTTGAACCCACCAGAAACTGTGAGATTATGACCTGAGCTGAAATGAAGAGTCAGCTGCCTAACTGACTGAGCCACCCAGCTGTCCATGTTGTGTACTTTACATGTCTTATTTTGTCAAGGATCCCTCTAGGCTGAAAAAAAATTTTGTAACAATGGAAAGGGCTACCCTGGCGCAGGCTGAGCCTCAGACCAGTGGTTTTCTGTGACAGTTCAAGTGATTCTACATGGGGGGAAATATGTATTTGCTCTTAAAAATTTTTTTTACTGTTTTATTTATTTTTGAGAGAGAGAGCATGAGCAGGGGAGGGTCAGAGAGAGAGGGAGACACAGAATCTGAAGTTAGGCTCCAGGCTCTGAGCTGTCAGCACAGAGCCTGACGCAGGGCTCGAACCCATGAGCCGTGGATCATGACCTGAGCCAAAGCAGGACGCTCAACCGACTGAGCCACCCAGGTGCCCCTATATTTGCTCTTAAAAAGTCAAGAAGTTGCAGGCAGTGTTTCAACTATTTGCTGCAGACTGAGCGAGTGGAATCCCCCAAATGACAACAGTTGCATGTAAGCAGATGCATGTAAGCATCTGGGACAGCTTGATGATTACAAGTCCAACCAACTCCTAGACTTCTGGGAAATTCTTCGTTCTTGGGGCCTGGGACATTCTGCTCTGGGTACCAATGCAAGACTTAGTACTGGACTAGGTCTCCTGCCTCCCTCAAGTGGGCACAGAATTGCTCCCAACTATCAAAGTTACAAAGTTATCCTCAATCCAGGGATCTTAGAAGAATTCTTAGCACAAATATTACATTAACTACTCCTTTTGTAAACCACACATGTTGGATGTTGCAAACAATATCATAGGGATTAGATAATACACTATAAAGCAATTCTGCAGAGAGTTTTTGTCTTCATAAAATGTACGTAGTCCAAAGGCTGATTAATTCAAAAATCACTGACAAATTTGCTGAAGAATCTGGATGAAAATAAATATGTGTTCCAATCAAACTCCTTTAAAAGGTAAAATGTACACTTGAAAGAAATCAAATATGAAAACTGAAAATAAGCATGGAGCTATCCCGGGCTATCCCCAACTACCTGCCCTGAAAAGGGAAAGTAAGTAAGACCTCTGTAAGCATTCCAGGAATACTCAAAAGCCAGAGGACAGGATTCAAAAACTCTCACTACAACTGTAGCAATGTTAAGTTCCAGCTAAGAGTCTGGACAAACGTCCCACAGCTGTGTAAATGGTTATCACCAGGCTAAGCTGGGTGAAGGACATACCAGAACTCTACACAGGACTGTTGTCTTTGCAATTTCTCTGTAGATCTAAAACTATTCCAAAATGAAAAAGCAAAATCTGACTATGTAAAAAAACTCCATAGATGAAATCAAAATAGAAAGGACTATCTTTTACACGCAAAATGTTCTTATAAACCAATAAAAGGCAAAACCACTAGAAAAACAAAATGATTTACTAACACAAACAACCAATAAACAGATGGAAAAAAATTCAACCTCACTTACATGATAAAAATTAAAATAACAAAGGCACTCTGAAGAGATCTGAGTTAATTCTACTTAATTTACTCTTCACAGACTTGCACAAGCACACAAATGTGTCTATGTAAAGGTCTTCACAATTAATGTTCCTTGAAATAGCTCCAAACCAAGGGCAAAAAACACCAAAACCCAGACAGACACTAGGATCGAGTCTTTAAGACAAAAAAGAAAAAGGCTGCTGCTCCACGCAGATGCAAACACAATACAATAAACGACGAGGCAGCTGCTGAAAGAACGAACGCGCTCTCGTGCTACGTAAGGAGTACGGGACGGTGCAGTCTCTCCCCACACGTCCTGAGGACTGTATTTCAAGCCATTTTCCCGTATAAACACAATACTGATATCCACACCAACTAGAAAGATGTATTTTGTCAGTTTATCATACATAGCAAATTTCCAGCATGCTCAAATATTACACTTAATTCTAGGGACCATGACCTGGCATTCTCGGGTGCACTTACCACGTCACGTGGATAGTAACCAACTACTTGGAACGCACACCTCGTACTTCCCAGTGAGGCTTCTGGGAGAGGAGTACCCTGACCTAACGTGACCGATTTAAACTACGGTCTTTTATACCCAACGGACTAAAATTCTTCTCTGGAAAAGACAAGATTCAAGGAAATTATCTTAATGGGTTAATCTAAGATTCAAAGAAGTGTTAGTACACACAGGAGGTGCATAATTATACGTTTTCTGTGACAAGACTTCACTGAAACTGTATGTTCGCCTTAGAATTAACTACTCCCTAACATAACGTGATCTTGACAAATCCCAGCTAAAAATTTAACTGGATGGTAAATGAAAGCCCTTTATTTAAAACTCCCATATCTGCACTGATTTTAAAAAACCACACTTAGATTGTGAGCATGGCTTGGATATGTTTCTCAATCCCAGATGTACTTACTGTGGGAAGATTATAGCTTAATTAAAGCCCTGGCAGGGTCAGTAATGTTCATATGCAAGATGTTTCTACACAGTGTCACTTGGGTGCTATCAATTAAAATGCACCGTGAATTGTTAAATGGAAAAATCCAAACAAGAGCCTGTTGTCACACTCAAGGCTCTTGCATGCGTTAAGAGGTTAATTTATATTTTATTCTGATGCATGCATATAAGAGTAATATTTATATCAGATATTCATAACTTACTTAGATGATTGATATCAATTTCTCTTCATAATATGACCAGCAAATAAAACACACGGCGGTTCTAATATAAAGAAATAACATGTGACAAGGTTCCCTAAAACATTTCTATTTTGGACCTCACAAGCTAAATTGCTTTTGCTGGCCCCTTCCACCTCTCAGCATGGTTGACAGACAAATTGATCGAAACATTGGAAAATAATATGCTTGCAAAATTTCTCTGGGTGAGTTTTCAGTCTTTTGAATTTTTCATACAAGAACAAAATGAAAGATTGCCTCCTTGATTTTTCCTCCATTATGCAGCCCCGTCTTGTGTACTACCGGAACATACAATACTTCAAACAGCAGCAAGACGTTGTAAACAAAATGTGTAACATTTTTCATAAAACACCCAAGCTGTGTGAAGTTGAGCCTGGGTAGCAGGCATCCTTGCCCTGCAGATTATGTTGCTCACTTATAATGAATTCATACATTTGAAGTTGCCTTAGGGCCTCTCATTAGACTCAGGGTGTTTATTACAGGAAATACTGCCTTGTATCAGTTAAGAAGTAAGAGGGCTGGGTGATTTGATTAGAAATGTTGACAGTTGAGGTGTGTAAAAAGAATATGTCATTCACTCACATTTCCCAACTTCAATATTAGGATCCTTCATTTTTCATGACTTCTTTAAAGCCCCCTTTGAACTGCAGATACAGGGAACCATGTGGAAACTTTCTGGAGAGCCCACCACACACGCAAATCACATGACCTGATTTCCTTTGACTCGTTACTCTGAGGAGCACCGATACCATTTTCACAGGCAAAAAGATTATAACAAAAAATGCCACAGTTACAATCCGCCACACAGAGCCAGAGACGGGGAGAAAACATAAAATATCCCTGTATTGTATCAACAGAGCCTGTCGACCAGTTAACAGCCACGACCCCCTCCACTTTCTGTTCTTCAGACACCCCAGGCCCTCAGGCTCTTATAGAATTTTTAAATTAATGTCTATAGTATTTCTAGGATAGGCAGAGTCCTCATACATTTAAATTTACACCTCATGAAAATTCTTATTAACTAAATTTTTCCCTCAATACTCGCAGGTCAAGAATCGATGAATAGTCAATTTTTTTTCAGTCAAAATTAAACAAATCATAAAAAATGGCATAATTTTCAGCATTGCAGATTAGATTTAGGGGGTAATATCTGCCAGATATGAAAAACAGAACTCATTATGCTGCACTCAAATAATTTCCACTGCAGTACTTTGGTTTCACTCCATGAGCCCCACCAGTTTTGGTGAGTTCACCACCATATTTCACAAAATAACGTGGTCTGAACAGACTTCGCAGGTCCTGGTCCCGATGCCTCAGCAGGCACAGTGACCTTTGGGGAGGTGGGGCGGGGGGGGGGGGGAGATGCTGGGCCTGCAGCCTATCTGGGAACTTTCAAGAGCACGTCAGGCGCTTGGCCTGGGACCGTGGGGCTGGGAGCACGAAGTGCCAACAAAAACTGCAGGAGCAGGGGGTCTGACGGAGAATTCCTTAAACAAAAGTCTTGGTTAAGAATGCACAGGGATCCAACGGCTCTTCGTTCCTACTTAAAACCTCTGACTCCTGGGATCTGGACCCTGGTTGTTCAGCAGCAGGAAGAGCAAGGGCACTACTGCGCATGGGCCCGAGGCCACGGCCGGCACGCGGGCATTCGGGGAGGCGGCGCGGCCGTAGGGCAGAGAAACGGAGGCATCCTCCCCGTCAGGGAAGGAGACGGGTCTCAGGTCAAGCTCCAGCCTCTGTCTGTACTCCGTCACGGAGAAGGAGCACCGTGGGGAAAACATACTCTCCCGATACAACCAGAAGGGGAAATAATAGTAAGCGTGTCGGTCGCCTTTTAAAGCAAAAGGTAACTCACGACTTGCGAACACATACCTCGGTCCTAATGCCTAGGAGAAAACCATGTCCTGGGTCAGAGGAGGTGCTGCCAGGGCTCCTGTCATGTGCACAGTGATACCACCCAGGGCAGGAGTCCTTACAGAACCTTCCTGTCGGTCTAACCTAAGACGTTCTGAGCAGTCTTCAGCCCCCTGTCCACTTGTGTACACAAGGCCAGTCAGCTCCAAAGCCATTTCATCAGCGTGTCTGCAACCCACCAAAATTCAGTCTTCACCCCAAATCACGGCTCTCGTATGGCTGAGACCACAGGTGTCCCCGTCAGGTCTGCCCTGGTCCACTGTGACACCCCACGGCAGTAACACAGGGAACAGAAGAACTGAGCTGGCCGTGTCAACTCTACAACACTGTCTGAAGACTGGCTGGTGACCTGGACAAGTGAACCAGCTACGTAAACTTTTACAAAAGACTGCCAGCTGAGGGCAAATCTGTGGGTGCTCGAGTCATCCAGGGCCCACAAGCAGCGAACAGGATGAACGCGGTAATCACCCCTTACTACCACAGCCTCCATGACGACCACCCCACGAGCACCGCCACTATTCCCACCACCAGGTCCTGGGCCAAGTGCTTTCCACACAGCATCACACTTGAACCCCGAGAGGAAGCGTAAGGACCTCATTTCAGCAGGTAAGCCTGCAGATCAGTGAAGTTACACAGCAGAATGTAACTTTCCAAAGCTACTAGGTGGTGGAGCTGGAGCGGGGCCCGGGGCCCCCGACCGCACACTCTGTGAGGACAGACAAGGAAACATCATACCAAGCCTCAGATGGTAATAATGGAATAAAAAGGTGACATGTGAAAAGGGGCCTGAAAAGTGCTGATGGCATTTTTTAACACAAGAAGTGATGGAACATACTGGAAACGTGGATCCCAGGACTCTCCAGACCTACAGCTGGGAGATCTCCAGGACTCTCCCAGGACCAACAGGGGGACTGGACAAAGCTGCTGGAGCCCCAGGAGGCCATCTTCCGAGGGGAGGCAATGGCAAGGCACAAACAGCAGCTTCGGTCAGGGGGCGGGATGAAGGCGATGGCAGGAAGGGGAGGAGCCCGGCAGGGCAGGGGCCTGACGGACCCGCGCCCCCAGGGAGTGCCCAGTGAAGCCCTCCCCTGCACACTCACGGTCACTGTGCACTTGCAAAGAGACCCTCTTTTGTTTGAAACAGAAAGTCTAAGAATTGGTCATCAGTGACAGCTTTCTAGAAGAAACCCTTCCAAGCACCCCAGGGTTTTGTTTTTTGTTTTTTAAAGCAGAATTTCTATCCTATAATCAATCAAGTTTTGGACCAAGATCTTTTTTTTTCTTTAAACAGCAAAGTGGACATTCTCTGGATTGTTCTTTGGAAACCTGTCTGGAAAATCCCAGGACATATGCCCACGCATAGGGTTCCCTGACACCTCAAATCCCAAGACGTGTCCCTGTGTCCCAAGTGTCTCACTCTGAGTGAGACCCCCTGACAAGGAGGAACGCCAAGGAAAAAGAGACCCAAAGGCCTGTGACATCACTATTGTCTTCATCCGTAAGCGTGCTCCCCTTTGTTTGCAACAAAAATGCTTCTTCAAGTCTGGGGAAGAACATTATAATCACAGTCCTTTCAAAAAAATCTGAGGTGAGCACAAGAAATCTAGGAGACGGGGCCAAGTTTCTTTTTTTCAGGAGACCAACTCTTGGGTTCAGAATCTGAAATAAAAGTGAGCTTCAGGTGACAGCTGTACGCTCCTCGGCCGCCTCCCAACTTCCGCGCTTGTGAAGGGTAGCTTCCATTTAAAGCAGGAATATTTCTCTAAACCGTTTGTTTTATTTTAATATGCCTTAAAGTGCAACACTGCATAGTATCTTAGAAAACCTACGATGTGGAACAGCGGCATTCTTAAGTCAGGAGTGACAAACCCGAGAAAACCTCGACAATTTGGCTTCCGTATCTCTGAATTGGTATTTCAATGACAGATGTTTGTTGCGGCAAAAACCTCTGTCAGAACAAAATTAGGTGATCTATCATTTTAAGATATGGTCTTCATATACTGTTTACTCGAAGATATCACTTGCCTCAAGCCAATTTTGACCAAGAACATTTTGTGATATGGAAGTGATTTGTATATCATCATTTTTGTGATAAATGTAGCTCTTGAACACAAAATAACCTACCATTCCACAGTATTACGGTTAAAACTCCTACACCAGTAAATCTGCACTAGTGCTTTTATTACTACTAAGATACTGTATCTAGACTCCAGGAGATTTTTTTTTTTCCCCTGAATAAGGCTGCCACATGTGCGCCTCTGGACGAGTATAGGATTTCCAATCCACTGCTGGGGCACGGTGACCCCCACGTTCTCCCCGGGGCCTCAACCTTCTTAGGGACACGGTGCTTTCTCAGAGAACTCTGGAGATGTTCAGGGCACACTCACTGCTGGCCAAGCCACCACTGCTTGCCAGCAGACACACATCTCAGTGAACAAAGCCACTAGCCATCCAGAGAGCCCCCTCCCGAGCCCACAATGGAGACACGGTGCGGGAGCAGGGAGATGGGAGCAGTGCTCCAGGGACAACGGACAATGCTCCTCCAAGCAGGGAGCCACGGCAGGAAGGTGACAGGGCCACCTGCCAAACACAAAGGCCGGACTGGCGGGTCAGAGGACAGCAGAGGCTGAGTCCTGAAGGCCGACACTGGTTTCCCGTGAGAGAGGAAGACAAAGCACTTCTGCCTGCCCCCCTCCCAGGTGTCTAGGGCATGACACCCAGAAGCAGGTGCTGCCAAGCCAGGATTCCTGACAAAAGCTGGGGCAAAGTGGAAGGAACTGGCATCATCTGTAAGCACTGTGTCTCGCATGCCAGGCACAGCGAGATGCCACCTCCCTGGCACTGATCACCAACAGTGAGGAATTATTTTACTTGTAACTCCGTCTACCCATCGCCAAGCATGGGACCCTCGCCAAGATGCACAGGGCCGTCCACCCTGGTGTTCGGGACTGAGACCTCAAGTGCCCCTGCTGTCCCGCCCGGCGAGGGAGCGCAGAACTGCACCAGCGGTACACATAAGGGCCCCGCGGCCCCAATACTCGACTCAGCCTGTTACTGGCTATGTGGCCTCTTTTCATAAGAGAAAAAGAGAATACACAAAGACCAGGGGACTTTTCATGCCCTATATCCTCAGAGTCGGACAGTCTCAACGATGTCCACCACATGCAGATATGGGCACGCTGACTCCTTAGCATCAACCTTCCGTACAGACTCGAATCGAGGTCTGAGTGAAGCGTCCCTGATAACACGCTCACGTCATGTCAAGTACGCCCTGCACACACATCACCCTGTGGGGACCTCAGGCTTTGAGGGGAGAGAAGGGGATGGTGTTGGCCCCAGCAGGATTCTCAGGAGGTTGAGAGGCCACAGTGCCAGCTGCTCTGAAACCCGAGAGTGCACATCAGTTGTCCTGGACAGTCACAGGTTTGAGCGGAAGACCCTAGGACACCCTGTACCACAGAATACCAACTTTCGGGGAGAATTCTTGGTGGCCCTTCTAGGTGTAGGTACTAGAAGAGGCAGAGGGGAGACAGCATTCCCAAAGGGGAACAGGAGTAAGCCAGCGCTAAGAGGGTAAAAGAAAGAATATACAGAGGAGAGCAGGAAGCAGCAGGGGTGACAAGGTGGCCATGAGGACGCATGAGAAGTGCCACAGGTAGGCAAGCAGGTGGGAACCGGAGCTCAGGGGCCACACCGGGACAGAGGGACCAGGAAGGGAAGGCATCAGCAGAGGCGCAGGGAAGAACAGGACAGAACACAAAGTGCTACTATTGGGACCCCATCAAGATAAAAAAGCATCTGCACTGCAAAGGAAACAATCAAAAAAACTAATAGGCAACTGACAGAATGGGGAAAGATAGTGGCAAATGGTGTATCAGATAAAGGGCTAGTATCCAAAATCTACAACTCACCAAACTCCACACCCAAAAAACGAATAATCGAGTAAAGAAATGGGCAGAAGACACGAACAGACACTTCTCCAAAGAGGACGTCCAGATGGCCAACAGACACATGAAACGATGCTCAACGTCACTTGCCATCATGGAAATACAAATCAAAACCACACTGAGATACCACCTCACACCAGTCAGAGTGGCTAAAACGAACAAATCAGGAGACTACAGATGCTGGCGAGGATGTGGAGAAACGGGCACCCTCCTACACTGTTTGTGGGAATGGAAACTGGTACAGCCGCTCTGGAAACAGCGTGAAGGTTCCTCAAAAAAACTATCAACAAAACTTCCCTATGACCCAGCAACAGCACTGCTGGGGATCTACCCAGGGGATACAGAAGTGCTGATGCATAGGGGCATATGAACCCCAATGTTCACAGTAGCACTTTCAACAATAGCCAAATTATGGAAAGAGCCCAAATGCCCATCACCTGATGAATGGATCAAGAATATGTGGTATATATATATATATATATATATATATATAAAGGAATACTACATGGCCATGAGAAAGAATGAAATCAGGCCATTTGTAGCAAAGTGGATGGACCTCGAGGGCGTCATGCTAAGTGAAATAAGTCAGGCGGAAAAGGACAGATACCATATGTTTGCACTCATAGGTCTAACAGGAGAAACCTAACAGGGGACCATGGGGAGGGGAAAAAGGGGGGAAAGAGTTAGGGAGAGGGAGGGAGGCAAAGCATGAGAGACTCTTGAATCCTGAAAACAAACTGAGGGCTGAAGAGGGAGGGGGAAGGGGAAGGAGGGTGATGGTCATGGAGGAATGACTTGTGGGGAAGAGCACTGGGTGTTATGTGGAAACCAACTTGACAATAAACTATTAAAAAAAAAAAAAAAGAACACAAAGTACAGCCAAGTGCCCCAGGACAACCACTCCAAATGCAGTGACTTAAAACCAGTGGGTGTTGGTTGGCTTCTTCCAGAGTCAGCAACTGGAGCTCACGGGGCAGTTCTGATGGTCTCGCTCACCTAGGGTCACTCGTGGCAGCAAGAGGCCAGCAAATCACCCAGGACTTGATGGCCCAAGACGACGGTCCCATGTGCCCCACAGCTGGCGTACCACCCACCAGTCTCCGGCCTCCAGGTCCCGGCCGCTAGCACGTCTTCTTCACAGGGTCCCAGGCGGCGCGAGCAGCAGCTGCGAGGCCCCTCGAGGCCTCAAACACGCCCCAATGCCACACAGGCCACACTCCACGGAGCAAGCCACACACACACTCCAGGGAGCAAGCCACACACTGCCTTTCGAAGGGGCATGTGCAGAAGCAGAGCCTCGCAGGCCCGACACCAGAGAGAAAGGCTGGCCCTCGACGGCACCCGGGCCCATGAACCTGGAGAGGGTGCCCACTATGCCCTGAAAAGAGGGCCTCATGGCGTGTGGCTTCTCCCCTGGTCCCCACCCCCCAGAAGCCACGGGACATCCCCTGTTCCCGGAGCGCACGCTGTGTGGAGGGCAGAAGCCCTGCATGCAGCGCTCGCGCTGCCCACCCTGCTGCAGGAGGGAGCCCTGTCCGCAGGCGTGGCCCAGACACTTGCGCCGTTTCCTTCCAGACCGGGCCTCGTGCCTTTTCCCTGATTTTTGCTTTGTGTTCTGTGTAGTGAGTCAGAGGCACGGGGACGACCCCAGGTCGAGTCCCGTGATCCTCCTGCTGACTCACTGAAGACAGGGCAGTCTTGGGACCCCCTAAAATAGAGGGGAGGCCAGACACACTGCAAAGGGCTATGTGTATAGGAAGGGGAGGGGTCACTATGGCTGGCTATCTGTCTGTCTGTCTGTCTGCAACAGCTACCCAGGCCCTGAGTGAGCCTTGGGCAGGAGTGGGGAGGACACGATCACCACCAACAGGAGAGGCACAGGGAGCCTGGGGCACAGAGCCAGGGGCTCCCACACTGCCCTGCTGCGGTGCAGAGTGAAGAGCAGTTTGTCTGCTCATCCGGGCGCCAGAATAACAGTTGTAAGCGTGCTTCACCCTGTGGGATCCAGGGCAGCTGGGACTCCGAGGCCCTCACGCACCGTACACACTGCTCAGCCAGGGGGCTGCTCCCCTCCCACAGTCCCTGCACCCAGTGGACTGAGCAGGAAGCGGAGGTCCCCTCCGTGAAGCCAGCCTCGGGGGGCTGGGCTCCGGCCCCTACCCCCCGCCCCGCGGAGCTGGCCAAATGCGCAGAGTCTGGCTTCTGTTGAGGGCCAGGCGGGCTGGGTGTCAGCGGCTGGGTCTCCGGGGAGCCTGAACGCAGGGGGAGCCGAGGAGGAGCACAGGCATCACCCGTGACAGAGCACAGACCTGTAGTCCTGCCCTCGGGGGCATATTCAGGAACCCTTCCCAGTCAGGGCCCCACACTTCAGTAGGCCAGGGCCCAGGGCAGAGCAGCAGCAGGTACTCCAGGGAGGGGGGGGTGGTGCGTCCGGATGGGGCATTTCAATGCTCCGCCCCCCCCCCCCCAATACTTTCGGATCTCACATCAGAACCCTAGGCCCGCTGGGAGATGTGCACGCCTGGGAGTGATCTCCAGGCTGGCTGTGAGCCGGGTTCGGGGGCTGACCAGGTGAGAATTTACATCACACGTTACACCCAGCCTGACACAGGTGCGTGTCACACGCTGCAACTAGGAGTATGTCTACCGCACCCAAAGGGTCAGAAATTACAGTTGAGCGTAAGAACTTTAAATTTTAGTATTTTACCATTCATTTCTAATGTATCTTTCTCTCAGCCACACACATGAAGGGCAGAAACACAGCCCAGTGACGCGGATCCCTTCGCAGGGCTGAGAGGCCCACACGCCAGTGCGACATTTTTCTAACACATCTAGAGCATATTATTCCAAGCGATGCTTTCACGGCCTTGTACATCAGTTCAGCGGTAGACTGTGTCTTTCACTACTTTTTCTGTCTTTTACCTATCAGGAGCTCAGGGTACCTATAATTCCTTAAATTCCACACCCGAGGAGATCACGCCACCCCGTATGATGGGCTCTCAGGAACCCCGCTGCTCTGCGAGGTTCTGTCCCCACGCCGGGCCCACAACTTCTCCAGCACGAGCCAGGTTTCCATGCGGCCCCACCCGGCCCGCTCGCTGCTTTACACACCAGGACCCCCTCCAGGAGCTGCCCTTACTCTTCATAACACAGGGGAACAAGAAAGGTGGCTGTGTAAGGGCCCTCCCCCTTCCTCCCCCCCACGCAGAAAGCATTCATCTTGGGAAAGGACGGGGCAGTCGTCAGAGGCAAGGCAGCCCGTTAAGGGGCATGTCCTCTGGCCTTGTGTCTGAGCAAGAGACTCAGGAGACTGCCCGGGGCAGGAGGGTCGCAGATGGAGCAACCTAAACCTCCTTACTCTGGATCTGCACGGGACCAAGCACAGGGCCGGCAAGGAAGGGGCAAGGAAGCAGAGCGTGAGCAGAGAATTCCAAGCCAGGGCAAGGAAGAGAGGGTGGAGCGGACGGAGGAGACACAGCAGGAGACATGGGGAGGATCCATCTCCAGGAAACATCACAGGAGCCGGGGAGGGCCCGGGTCCTCCTGCCTACTGCCGGGAGGAACCTGAAGCCAAGCCCCAGCCCGCACAGCGCCTCCTAAAAGGGCCCATCGAGGCTTAAACGCACTCAGTCCCCATCTCACTGCTGCTGACCTTCAAATACAGATGGTGACAGGCACAGCAAAGACAGACAAAGGGTCAAGATTTCACCTTCCATTGGTCACACTGCACATGGAGCAGGGGGGAAAGTTCTCAATTATTGGGCATTTAAACCACTGAAACAGTCCATTCCCAACAGCACAAGGATGATTCATCCTTATAACGATCAAACCGAGGCCGTGTTAAGAACCAGAAGGGGCTTGTGAATCAAAGACTCAGTCACGTTCAGGGTAATTTTAAGGTTAAGTATATTTAATTGTATTGCGGTGCTCCAAAAATTAGCGGCCCATGAATGACAGAACCACTCTCTGTCAACCAGCACGACCCATCGTCTGACCTTGCCTGCAAACAGGAAGGTCAAGACCTGACGAGAGGAATTCCGTACCTTCACACGGCATCCAATGCTGTTTTCAGAATTTTTAATTTCTACAATATACACACGAGGGGGAATCCTCCAGAATATGGGGGTTCAGGGGATGCAAAGTGGCACCTGAGGTCACAATACTGGCCAGGGACAGCAATGGCTCCCAGGGGCACCACAGGGGATGCCTGTGGACAGCGACAAGGTCCAGCCCCAGCCCTAGGGCCAGCGAAGGGCACCGTGCCCCGTACGAGCCAACTGCACACCCTGATGGCCACCAGAAACCAAAGCCAAAGTGCCCCGAGCCCCGCGTCCCACGGTGGATGAGCAGTCACAGGAGTGACCGAGGACCTTTTCATACCAAGCGTACCTGTAACAGAGGGTCTCTGTTCTTATTCCTCCCCCAACAGACTGCTATTAAATTCATTTTTACACAGCAACCTAAATGAGGGTGGGCAGCTCATTCAAGGTCACACAGCTAGTAAGTGGTGGAGTCAGGACTGGCCCGGCCCCAGGGCCAGCGGCGTTCCCACCACCCCAGCCAGAGTCGCCATCGGCACCAAGTCAGGGGCACAAAGCAGACCTGATCCCATCCATGCCAGGCAAACAAAGCTTCTCTCGCTGCTGTCCGAAGAGAAAAGCTAACACAGCTGCCTGACCCACGAAGCAACTGCTTTCAAGATTAAGAGTTTTACGTCTCTCACAAAAATGCCCATCACATTTAATGTAGTTATTCTAGCAACTTCCCTCTCTTCGTGAGGTGTCTTCTGATAATAAAGCACATAATCACCCACGTTACTGTACACAGGAAATCAGGGCCCCGGGGTCCCGTCATCAAATACTGGGGAAACGCCAAAGATGAACGGGGGTGGGGGACTGCCATGGAGGGCTGGAATGGCATTCCCAAACAAACACCGTTAAATGGAATTTTTTTTTTTTAATGTGATATCAAGAGACTCGTGAGATGCTTAGGACTTAAGCTACAGGGTTCAGAGGGGAATGGTGACGGAGTGTTTTGAAGGATTTTGGTCATGAATGGTATATAATTTTTTACAGCAAGTCCTGCTCCAGTAATAAAATGCTTTATTCACCCATGCCACTCCAAGTCAGAACAGTGCACGCCGCGGCCCACAGCACCGCACACCTCCCACCTGTTCGGCAGCCTCTTTTATCCGCACGCTACGCTGTTCCAACAGGACCTGGGTCTCTATTTTGTTGGAGGGTCTCTATTAAACAGCTCATTACAACTGTCCCCAACTCTTAGACAACTCTTAGTTGACGACGTGGCTAATGACGTATGGCGCTCCAAGAACAAATCATCTACAAATCCTGGGTGCTGCATTTCTAATGGAGGAAGTTTTTAATCATAAGCAAATGTAATCACTTATGTTAAGCAACCCATGGACCTGGTCAATGTAGCACAAACAGCCATTAAGCAAAAATTATGACAAGAGACAAAACTGTGTAGCACTGCAGACACAGCAATCTATGCTATCTGTAGGATCTAATAGACTTTGTCTTGATGAAACTGAACCGAAACTTCCCCAAGCAGGATTTTAGGCTTTAGAGCAGATTCGACGTCCTCCTAGGCAAGTGGGAGTCTCGCCAGCATGTGACAGACACGGGATGGTCCTAACATCCACATTCGTAAAACTCTAAGAATGGCAACACGCGAGGTTTGCCAAGTTGCTGAAGATTTTGAGCTTCTGCACCTGCAGCAGCAGGTCTGGCCACCCCGAGGGGGAAGTAGTGGGGCTGGCTCAGAGCAGAGGACGCACAGGCAGCTGCCATCCCCTCATCCTAGGCCCCAGGCGGCACAGCAGGCCCTGTGGACTCCAGCAGAGCCAGGTCACAATAACCCCCCTTCTGAACTGCGCCCCCACTTTCGCCCTGCCCGGCCCCACTGCTGTCCGCACATAGCGCGCCAACTCCAAAGGAAATGTCCCGTGTCGGGGATCGTCCTGGTCATGACCGTCTGGTGTCTACCCGTCACTTCCTAGAGAGGAGGACTCACATCGTAGTAGGAGAGATGCAGAGAGTAACCACAGACCCACGGTGTGAGGACAGTAAGCAGAGGCTCCTGAATCTTTAAAAACAAAGGACAACTTCCCTGCGCTGCTCTCCTCCACAGAAAGCGCATCCCGTTCCCCTCTGGCATTAACGCAGCGCGAGGGACAGAACAAACCACAACGTCCTGGTTACACAAATCAGCTTTAGGAAAGAAAGTCTGAAAACATCTGTCTGGGAAGAAACACCAAGTACTCCCGGTTAGGCTCGTGTGTCGGTGCCTCTTCGATGGAATCCCGCGGCAGCAACACAGAGGGAATCTAGGCAGACTTTTGCTCCAACAATATTGTGCATTAATAGCTGGATGAAAATCTGTCAAGAAGCCACAATAAAAGCTACTTAACTGATGTGTCACCAGTTCACTGTGTAAGGATTTATATGATTTGTATTGAACTGGAACATGATATTGGCAGGACACATAAAATACTCCTAACTTAATCTGATGTCTAAATTCTGTGCACACAGTAGGCACTCAGTTCGAGGCACACAATAGAGCGAGGGTGGGCCGGGGTTCATTTCACAGAACAGGATCAGAATGTGTAATGTTTAGCCATTAACACAGAAAACAGAGGCGACCGCGGGAAGCTTCTTAGTGTCTGCAGAGGACACAGTGGGAGATGTGCACTCGCCCCCTCGGAAATGCACCTCTGCGCGGAGACACAGCAAAGCTAGCGGTGTCCAGAGCACGCTTCCGTCATAATATGCCTATGACTCTACCTGGGGTTTTTCCTTTTTCAAAATAGTAAAGCATACCTCATAAGATTTCTTGTATTTTACACACCTCTTCAAATTGCAAAGATAAATTCCTTAAATTATCGCAGCATATTTAAATAATTCCTTGTAGAAAGCTTGTACCGTCAGGCCCTGAAAGCACACGCTGCAAGGTTCACTGGTGCTGGTCAGGAGCGCCCCGTGTTCTCCTAGCAGGATGATTAATGAAGGTACCTTTCTCACAGAATGTCAGACTCTGCCTTTTTAACAACTGACCTTTCATAGAATACTACTGAACTCATAATTCCACTTTTGTTCAGTTTCTTATTAGTGGAGTTAAAATTAATACTTAGGGGAATGATGGCCAAGGCGGCGCACAGTAAATCTTGGAGCGCCTCGGCCTTCCGCGTGGGCCGCCCCGGAGCGGCACCTGCACCAGGCCCCGTTCGCGGTCGAGGTGCTCCACGGAAACCGTGTCCTTTCAGAAGACAAACGGAGCGCCATCTGCAGACCTCTGAGAACAAAGATGTGTATATAGACGTATGTACTTTTTTAAGTCTTTCTCAAAACTACGAACTTTTTAAAGGTCCTAATAAAATTGCTAATTTCAATCATAAATTTAAAAGAATTTACTCTCACTCAGCTTTCTGAAACCTTCCTGAGGACTAAGATGACATACGGCACAACACACTCTACAACCCATTCATCTCCTGGAAGTGACCGTCTAACAGCCCATGGAGGCAACACGATACGCCAAAGCCGCCTACCTTACCACAGGGTCCCGTGAAAAAAAATTGGATGCTAATACCTCAGGAACTCTCCCCTAAAACAGTGGGGGGAGGAAATGATTGGAAAACAGAGCTAGGACAGGGTTTCTTCTAAGTATCACTGGGAACAGCAAATTACTTAAGGACTCAATTTTTTCACCATGCCAACCATTTCCATACTCAGACATACCTAATTTCTATAAACCCCTTAAGGGCCCAAACTAGTTTTAGCTTCAAAGATCTTATGAGATCCCAGGGCGAAGTAAGAAGCCAAGAGTACATTCAATTATTAATTCTTATTAAATGTTTGAGAAAGTCATTCTGAATAAATATTGAAAATACAGCATACAGGTAAATATGTAGCCTCGGTCAGTGCACGACGCCATAGTGATCATATTATCCTTTCGATCGAGGAGGTGGTTCACATAAGGAAGGCTGAAAATTTAGGTAAACAAGCAAGTTAATTCCAGAGGGTAAAAAAAAAAAAAGGTGCCTGTGTGTGGGGCCCTGTACCTGGCTCCAGGGTAGAAGCCGTGCCCTGGTAAATCCGGCTTTCTTGGAGAACGAGGAGATTCCCCTCCCTCCCTGCCCCCCACTGTACAAACCCCTCAGAAGGCCAAACACCGCTTGTCTGAATCCCGAATGCCACGCAGGAAAATGGTCAATGCCACCACTGTGGGTACAGAATGAGAGCAGGCCGCCCGGAGGCAGAACAGACAGGGCCGGCACCAAGCGTGAGAACTCCTAAGAAGGGTATCCGAGATCGAAATGGGAAAATAAGAGAAAGTTGAAGGGAAAAAGAGAAACAGCAAAAATGATCTGACACACTTCGCGAGAGACTCCAAATCAACTGTATTTTCACAAAGGAGCAAAAATGAAGACTATAAAACCAGACACAAAGCGGAGGGACCGTGAGGCCGCTCCTCGGGGGCAGTGCCGAGTGGCAATAACAAAAAGACACAGGAGATTAGCACACAAAGTTCACAATATTACAACAGAACCGGAACACAATTTCCAATCTCAGAAAGGAGAGGAAGGAGCGAAAACACCACAGTTTCCGTTGAGAAAGGGAAAACGGGAAATTAGCTAACTCAGATGAAAATGGCATTCTCCCCAGCCCCCACCCCAGGCAGTGGGGTCAAGGACATCCCGGAGACAGAAAGCCAATGGGGAGGATCAGGGCCAGAGTCCTTACAACTCATAAGACACAAAATTCCTGGGGAAAAGCCATAAACTATTGATGTTTTTCACTTCCGCAAAGATAAATCCATGAAGGAAAAATACCCACAAACCTTCCATTTGCATTCTATAATGTTTCCACTGAGCTTAGAGGGCTCATTGTACTATTACATTTACCCAAAATGGGCAGTATTTCAATAAGGATTTCCTAGAAAAGACCACCTTCAATTTCATCACAGTCTGTTAGTCAAGGTGTCATACGTTTCTATTTGGCCATTTGTCAACAGTGGATAAGCTTCCTACTTCACTAAGACTCTCTAGCCGGCATCATTAAGACCCCACCACCCCAGGTTCGATCCTGGGCCCACTGGAGGAGGCCTGAGCGGTCTCGCCCCGAGTGCAGGGGGAGGAGGGGGCGTCCCAGCCATGGGAGCAAGCTGGGAAGCCCCCTTCTGGAACCCTACAAAGGCAGTCAGGAACACCCTCCGGGATGAGGGGGACACATCTAGGGCACAACATGCTCTGTTCCGGACTGGACTGGGGCAAGCACGCCGACGTATCTCCAGGTGCAATCTTATATTGTAGACTAATATTGTAAAATAGTTCTTCTTGATTAAGCGTGATTTGCTGCAGCTCTCAAAAGCAGAGAACTCCTCCAATGTCGTAACATTTGCTCCTGAAAACGTGTTGTAGACAGAACTTTCAAGCTACGGGGGCTTAGATCTCATTATCGTAATTGGGGAAAAAAATAATGAATTCCTATTCCATTTAAAAAACCATAACCAACTTCCCCCAATTATCACCAAAATACTTTGTAAACACCCATATAAAAATTCAAAGACTTCTGCATAATCTCTATTTGAAACACCAATTACCTAATTACTTAACATTTACTGAACTCATTAGTGAGTTCGTTTGGTGCGGTTCTCAAGGATACAGGGCAGTATCAAAGGCAAATTACAATGTTTTTCTACCGTGGAAGAGACACATGCAGCAACATAAACATTAAGGTAACGTTAAAGATCCCAAAGACGCTACCATTCGACCCCATGGCCCAGGTGCTGACACAGAGACCTAGGATGGGCGAAACCCTCAGGGAACTGGAGAAGAGGCCACAGAGAAAGCCCAGAACTTCAACGAGGAGACAAGGGGACGAGACGCTCCCCGGAGGAAAGCGGATACGAAGTGCGGTCTGCGCCTGCCGGCGCCTCCTGAGTCCTTCTACCGGCTCCTCATTAGAGCCGTTTTCTGATCACGAGGCAGGGGAGTCGTTGCTGCAGCTGGAGCATGAGGAACGTGGGGACGCTAACTGCCCTCGGCTCCAGGGACCGAGGAGAAATGGGGGCAGGTGAAACAGACACAACAGGACACCAAAGCCAGGGAAAAGAGGTTTAGAAAGGAAACATAGTCGTTCACATTTCGCAGAAGCAAAGACGCCATTAGGCTTCATCCAAGAAAGGACTAATTTGCAGACTCTCCAAGTCTGGTCGGTGGAACTAGAGGGAGAGTGCCAGTCACACCAGCACAAAGGGACAAAAGTACTACGTGGTAGGCAGACCTGATCCAGGACAGACCTTACTCACCAGAGCCAGCTTTTCAATTCACTGCTGGATCTGTCTCAAAAATGGATGCCTTCCCCAAGAATGAACCAGGAAGGAAACCATGAACTTTGGGTAAGGATGATGTGTCAATGTGGATTCATCGACTCAGGGATGTTGGTAGTGGGGGAGGTTGTGCACATGTGGGTGCCAAGGCCTAGGAGAAATCTCTAGACGTTCCCCTCAATTTGCTGCTCTAAAAAGTCTCCATTAGAAAAGAAAAGAGAAGCTTTCTCATTTGCTCTCCTCCTATAGAGAACAGAACACCATTTCAACCCTCCCTCCATGACTCCTGTGTCTCGAGCCCCCACTTTACCCATTCTGGCTCTGCTGAGGAGGCTGGTGTTGAGGTACGTAGCTGGCCAGGGAGGGCTGCTTCCCTTCGTCAGATTTCCGTAGCCATGAGCAATGACCTACACAACGAACAACACAGCAGTCACTGGCTAAGTGCTGCACTCACTGGCCAGGGCTGCGGTGACAGAGAACCAGAGGCCAGGAGCAAGGACTGTGGAGAACACAAGTTAAAGACCGAGGTGTCCGCAGGCTGGGCTGTTTTCTGAGGTTTCTCTCCCCGGCTTACTTTCTGTGTCCTCATGCCATCTTCCCTCCGTGTTTGGTGTTCTTACGAGAAGGGGAGATGAGACACAAGCACGATGGACTGCGGTCGGTCCTCCCTAACAAGCTCAATTTAACCTAAGTAACTCTTTAAAGACCCAACTCCAAACAAAGTCACACTCTAGAGCACAGTGGTTAAAAGGTCAACACAGGAATCTCGGGGGGACACAGCTCAGCCCCTCACAAGGGTGTTCACAGAGACCAGTGACAGCAGTATAATGCTGCCTGGTCTCAAGCGACAAGGTGATGTGGGGGAGGAGGAGCACAGGGCAGGATCAACACAGCGGTGCGGGCTCTGCCTGGATTTCGAGAATGGGAGCGTGCATGGAAGCTGGCGCAGACGCCCCGGGCACGGCCCCCTGGAGGCTGCCCACTCTGAGAAGGCCCAGCCACCGACGCAGACTTCCCTGGTCTGGGCGCAGGGCGCCCTCGCTTTAGGGAGACCTAATGAAGGGACACACCCCTGCGTAACTCATGACGACCCTGGTGACTAGCTGAAATAACCCCCTGACCTCCATGCCTTTTCCACACCTGACCTCCAGGACTCCGTCCCTCTTTAGGGGGAGCATGAATATTCCAGTCCCCTAACCCTTCCTGGGCTCCAGCTGCAGAGAAAAGGGTCTGGCGTGCCCACGTGCCGGTACCAGGGGAACTGGGCTGAGGCAGCAGGACACACGTGGTCCTTGCCCTCCAGGAACTCCATGGCCAGAAGACACGCCGAGGGAGGAGGCAATTATAAGGAAGTGCGGGCAGGGCGAGCACAGAGTCAATGCCACACAGGAGGAGCTCTGAAGATGGGGCCCTAGCAAGCCTGGCTGGGGAGCCCCAAGACATCCCCTTTCCCCCGAGGGGGAGACCCGAGGGGCAGCTGTGGAGTGTGGGTGTCAGGTGAGGGGGGAAGACCCCCCAGGCGGAGGTGGCAGTGGTGGGAGGACCCAGAGGCTAGTCGGGGAGCTGCAGGAGGAAGGCCAAGGCCAGGCCTGATGAGGAGGAACCCCCAACACCCCAGTGCTCGTTCCGTGGGTGCTGCTCTAAGTGCCCTGTGTATTGCTCACTGAATCCTCCACCTGTTCTACATGGTAGAGGCTATTGGATCCCTCCTCACAGGGGGAAACTGAGGCATGGAGCAGTTACAAGGATTTGTCTAATTACAGCTGTAAAGTAGAAGAGCTAACACTCTAAAACTGGGGGCCCAGCTCTAGGGACACTGGCTTGCCTACTTTGGAAAGGGGGCCGTGTGGTGGGAGCACCAGGAGCGCAGCCAGCATGGCTGGGCTCCAGCTCAAGGGGACCGGGGACAGGGGACAGGGACTGCGGGGCCAGAGGTCGGAGCTGGCACTCCCACGTCCTTGAGAATGAAGCCTCGACTGCTCCAGGGTGAGGCGGTCCCCCGCAGGATCAGAAATGACACTGAGGTGGCCTTGAGGAGGGAAAGACAGGAGGCGAGGCCAGAACATGTGCCTGAGGAGGAGGCGCTCATCCAGGGCTCAAGGACGCTCCCGGAGGACGGTACGGGGACCCAGTCACGGCCAACAGCTCACCAGAGCAGAAGTGGCGAAGACGACAGCACAACCACTGCACACAGCCTTTGAAAGAGTATTCCAGACAGACTGTAGAAGAATGCTTAATAAGAAACACCCACGATGTAAGGTTGAAGCTAAGAAGCAGAACACAGAACGGACCGTAAACACAGATGAAAACTTGGGAAGAATCACACTGCACGCTACTTGCTAAAACAAGCAGCAGTTTCACAGATGAAATCATTACAAGCTCAGCACTCGTGGGGGCTCATGGCCGTGGCACGTGAGGTGCACGCCCATCAGGTCACCGGGCGGGCGTTCAGAGGAAGGTCAGCAGGCGGCAGGGCCATAGGTGAGGAGCGAGCCCGGGGACGCAGACCGCTGCCAAGCCTCTCTGCCACGAGGCTGGGTGAGCCTGCGCCTGGAAGGGGAAGGGGCACGGGCGGCCTTGGGGGCCGGGAGAGTCCAAGACCCAGCGCCTCCTCCCCAGGAGACCTTCCCTGATGCCCCGGGCACCGAGCTACCCCTGTCAGTCCTCGTGCCTTCTGTACATCTTCCCTCTCCCCCCAGGGCCACATGTGATCACTCCCAGCTGTCCCCGAGTTCCTGGAGGACAGGGTGTGTCTCTACCCCTCCGACACTAGCAACTACAGACACGACCTAGAAAAGCTCAACAAGCGTTCGCCAAATGGACTTCCAGCTTCACTTATATGTGGAGCGGATTCGACAGAATGGCTCAGTGTGCTCCCTAGGGCTTCCCACCTGGGGCCAGTAAGATGACACACGCTGTGTGCCAGGCACCCAGGCACCCGTCGCCATCCAGGAGTCGGCCGGTCCGTCAGGGCACCGCGTTAGGCAGCGTCCCTCAAGCACGGTGGGTGGGAGAACGTGCAAACCTGACTTTGTGAAAGTGCTGCATCTACCTCAATTCACTTGAACGTAACATATTATTGCTAGTATTGGTAATTTTAGCTCTAGAAATTGTTCCAGCCTCCCGAAGAAAGAGCCCTTGACCCAAAATATCAGAGGATATTAAACTGAGAAATGATCTACTGATGCAAATCATTAAGTCTATTTGCATTTGCTTACTGAACCCTGTCGCGGAAATGAGACTGCGTGGGTGGGGAGCGTGCAGGTTGCGCATGGCTAGGAGGAGACGTCTTGGTGGATCCGAGCTCTATGTCATTAATTTTCCCACTTTCCCTCATTAACAAGTAAAATGTTTTTACTGCTTGAAAAGTTTTAATAAATAGAAAAAATCAGAGCAGCTGACATACTTTTTAATGTAATATACAAGGGCTTTTAATATTTTTACATACATTAATGAGAGAACTAGACGAAAACGCTAAAAGGTTCTATATGTGTGGAAAAGCTAAAAGAATAATTTTCTGGAAAGGACCCTGTGATGCCCATTAGTTTGCACGGCCATCCGTGGAGGTCAGCAGAAAGCCTCCTGACCGTGCCCAGTGGCCCCCACGTGCCAGACAGGCACCGACAGGTAGTCCGTCCAACAGGTGCAATGCATCCCCAGACTACAGAGAAGTGCTCACAACGTGGAGTTCTCCACGAAAATAAACACGACTGGCTGAGTGTAGCTCGAGCTGTTTGCTACCTCCCCGCCACTGAGTCCCACAGGCTCCCGTGAATGAGCACTCCCAAGCAGGCTTTCGAAAAAAGAGCTCACTTTTTCTCAGACACCCCACCTCTCCCATAGATGACCGTGCTAGAGTCTTCAAGGCCTCCTCCGCACAGCAGGAAGGCCCCCTGCACACTTAGGGGCAAATGTACTCAGGGTGCACGGGTCGAGGCCGAGGCGACCCCCGGGCTCTACAGCAACACTGGGCCAGCTGCTGCGGCTGGGGCAGGGGGCAGGGTGGCAGAGACCCGCCCCAGCTCCTGCAGGGTGCAGGCCATGCACGCGACAGCCCCTTCCCCAGGGCAGAGGCCCGCCTGGGGACACCCTCCTGCCAAGAGCCCCTGCTCAGTTCACACAGCCAGCAGCTCGGGACACGGGAGGTCCTGTGGCCAGGCCCACTTTTGCAAGGGGGGAGCCCACTCCTCCTGAGTACTTGGGGAGAGGAGAGGTCCTTCCCCCAAGCATTCACCGAGCTGATCTATTTGTGGCCCTACTGTTTACACACCGGCCTCTCTCTCCTAACAAACTGACCTATTAAGAGGCCACTAGAACTATTTGCTCTTCTTGGACACAACGGAAGTTGTTCCTTGTTTCTTACCATCCCAGCATCAGGACTGCGGAACTAGGAGTTCTCCCTACAGACAGAACTACAACCGCACACTTAGTAAAGGGACTCCAGGCAACGGTGGAAAAGCACAAGCAGCCACGGGTGCCTTTGTGATTCGGAGCGGAGCACAGTCCTGCAGGATGGACGGACAGGTGTCAGGCTCCCAACACAAGAGGAAAGCTGTCCGGGGAGGAGCAGGGGCTGAGCCTCCAGGCAGCAGGGGCGGATCGAGGTCTGCGGGAACTCCTGCAAGGTATACTGCATAGACGCTGAGTACACCCGCTGGAGGTTCCCGAGTGCTCATCTGATACTTCGGGATTTGATCACTGAACTCAACACTGGCCCCTCAAAGACAGAGAGGCGAGGGAAGCATTCATTACAGGTCAGAGGACATATACTTCACAGACATATACGCCCATGTGCAGTAACAGCACCTGAAACTATGCAAACAGAAACTTCAAGCACAAACCAGAGCCACCTAGAATTACCAGTGTGGGGGTTCATGAAGGAGCTGCCTTCCATCTGGTGTGTAGCCAGCCGGTCACCGGTCCCCCTCCCCTTCCACCCTGTGCCCTCTGGCCTTCCTGGTGACCCTGCTCCACTGTCCCTCTTCAAGAGTCCAGCAGCGTTGGACAGGACGGGGGCTGGACAAAAAGCCCAACAGGTGAGCCAGCGCCCTTCCCGTGCCAACTGTAAGACAGGCCATACTGGTTTCTCTTCTGCCACATTCTCACACTCTCCTCGGACCAGAATCCTATTTTCAGTCAATACCTGCCCACAGTTGTAGAAAGCTTTCACTCTCCTTCAAAGTTCTTCCCCACCTCTCAGCAAAATGTGGCCACACTGACTCCACACACTACCCGCCCCCCCGAGGGGGAGCGGGAAGAGGAAAGCACAGGGCTGTGTGTGCCATGTGCCACCACCCCACAGACCAAGGACGCCTTGCAGTCACCTGCCGTCCAAGCCAAGACATCTGGGGGAGAGGGGCAGGGAGGGTAGGGTCTCCAGATACGCAGCTCTTGGCCTGGGAAACCCAGCAGCTCTGCAGCTCTGAATAGCAAATCGTGTTTGGGTATAAAGGAAGAAGGCAGCATGGTGAGTGCCAGGGCCTGGGCTCAGAGCAGATTGAGGCACACGGTCCCAGTCTGGGAAGAGGAAAACCCTCCTGGAGCTGGATGGTGCTGATGGTTACAAGGGACATAAATGCATGATGACCTAGACGCTTCCCCAGGACGTACTTTGCACGCTGAACTAGATGCTTCCCGAGCAGTGAAGACAGCACGTTTTGTGTTTTGTATGCTCTGTCACAAAAAGGTGTGCTTGGGTCAAAACGGTATTGATTATGCAGGCACAGAAGGGGACTTCCTCCCCCTTCCCTGGCTGGGAAGTGTGACCCATTGTCTCAAAAGACAGCCATCCACGGAGACCCCCAGCTGGCCCAGCCCTGTCGACCATCCGGATGAAATAACGACAATTTCTCTGTGGCTGATACAAGTGTTTGGCTCTGTATCAGGGAAACAAACTGAATTTTTTTTTTCCAAAAAAAGGATCACACATGTTTAGCTCTGTCAATTCCAACGATTCCCACAGCGCTTGGGGCTGAAGCACAGCGGACAGCCTTCAAAACGCACCTCTCCTATGGGCCTCTTACAGCAGCCGTGATGTTTAACACACCAAAGTCCTACTTTGACAAAACAAGTTATTTTCTAGACTTTTTAACCAGCAAAACCATTCAAGTTCGCAAACACATGACTTTCCATGCAAGTAAACTAATTTCCTTAGACATAATTTGTCAAAAAGTAAAAAGAAAAAGCTATTAACGTATCACATGCTAAAATAATTTTAAGGGTTTCGTAATAACAGATGCAGAAGAGGAACTACCTTTAGATATTTTGCTGTTTGCATGTTAATCTCAGAGTCTCCAGGCATCCTGAACATGCCTCTGGCTCCCACATATTAGGGCCAAACCCAACTGTGAAGGTGTCTGCCCATTTCCTCTCCAGAAAGCATTTTACAATTGACCATAGTAGGTCTACAGCCTATGAGTCTTTAGGCTTTAAAAACCTGGAAAGCACTTAAAAACTCAGATGCAAAAAACAAGACATCCCATAGGTTATCCCTTTAAAAAGGGTTCCCCCGAGCTGCCGTGATGAAGGGAAGGGAAGAAAGGATGCAGTTCACAAGACAGGCGGGCAATGCCACCAGTGGACAAAGCCAGGCAGCACCGAGACAGGAGACAGGACACCTAGACGCACACTTAAACTATACCACGCACTCACTTCTCAACATGCTTGCCAATTTAACAAATTAATTCTAACAAATGAGGTCAACTAGCTACAGTTGCATCCTTTACGAAATAAAACAGCTACTCCTGCAAGAGTCGTTGAGCCCCAGCTGACCTCTCCAGCCATGGTCTCCTCACCAGGCAGCGTGGCGGCCCAGGCACAGCACCCGATCCCTGGACTCTGGTTTGTTGGGAAAGTATGGGGCTGGCCTGCATGCTGCCCAAGTCCCTTAGAGCTCAGACCACCTCTGGATCTGGAAAATTCCAAGAGTCATTTACAGAGAAGCATTCAGAACATATTAACATTTGGCAGTCAGAATCTTAACCATTTGCCCTGGTGATTCTTAATAACCAGTTGATGGAAATAACAGCATTTACTCAATTCTTGAGTAGTTTATGCCCATATGCAAACCAATGGAAACCGATGCACAGAAACCCCCAGCACTGAGTGGAGGAAGACAGGCAGCCAGGGTGAAACAGAAGCAGAAAAGCCCCACCCAGGTTCCGTTTCTCACCCTCACCAGGGAGCAGGAACCGTAGAATATTCCCGTAAGACCACCTACAGGCCTGAGGCTTAACTCATCCAACCAAACAATGCCATGGCGCCACGTGCTGCCAGGTTCTTCTGCTTATCAGTGCGCTGTTTCCGTGCTGGACCCCCCCCACCTCAGGGCACTGTGCCCCTGCTGGATGCCCCCTCCCCCTGTGGGTGCACTGTGTCCACCCTGCCCCCCCAACCTCGTAAGTGCACTGTGCCCGTGCTGGACACTCCCCGCCCCCTCAGGTCTCTGTGCCCGAACTGGATCCCATTTCTACCCACCACCACTTCCTGAGAGTCAAAAAACAAAACCAAACCAAAATGGGGGGACCTGGCACCGGTCTCTGGTCCCAGCCTCACCTGCCCAGCCCCCAGCTTTGCACACAGCCCACCGGCGCCTGGAAGTCATGTGTGAGCCCAGGCATCCTGCAGGACCAACAGCAGCAGAAGGAAGGCCGCCAGCACCACTTGCGGGGAGAAAGGTGTCAGTCTCAAAATATTATTTTCAATAAAAGTTGTTTACCTAGAGAAGATTTAAACACACCGGGAACTTTGAAGGAAATAAGTGGCCCAGTTCTTTTTAATAAAAGCAGTGCTCAGTTATACAATCACTCTTCCTAACAGAGCCTTGAACTGGATAAAATAAAGATCAGAAAGCTAGGTGTTTTTCCAGATGATTTTTAGAAAAGAAACAACTACTTGTGGGAGGCGACTTCTGATGATCTAATAATTCAGAAGAGCAATTTCCCCTACTTCTAATGTATTTTAGAGAAAGCAACGTTAGAGCAGAAACATATAGAATGTATGTGCGCACACACCCACCCGCATGGGCACACTACACATGAGGACACTTTCCAACTTCAGGAATGAACCAGGTTCAAAAAACAACAAGCATCAGCCTACCCCAAAGCTTTTATTTCCCTATTATACTGGGCTAAGTTTTTAAAACGCTTCTCCTCATACCTGCGTCCTTCTGGGCCCGTTTACATTCCACGTTTTGCTTATCTAAACACCTGGCAGAAAACGGGCTGAACGCGCATGCTCTCTGCACGGAGACTCCTCGCCCAGCGGTGCCCCCATCAGCCAGCCGGACACAGCCCACACCGCCCCAACCCCGCGGCTTCCCTGCCCCACATGCCCAGTGCTGCTCGGCAGCTGGGGGGCTCTGGGGCCCGGGGCCGGCGGCTGTCCGCCTGGAAGTGCCCCCGCCCCCGCAGCACGCACGGGGCTGCAGAGAAAGCAGTTTCTCCGAGGAGGCCCGCTCCGCGGAGTGAGGCGCGGAAGAGCAGCGTTCGGAGAGCGAGGCTAGAGAAAACCCGAGCAAAGACGCAGGGGAGGAGCTTACCGCGCTGGGCACGGACAAGGTACAGGCAGAACCCAAGGGCTCCGCTCGGACAGCTGGGGCTCCCCTTTCAACAGCCTTGGAGCTGGAGCCGCGAGCGCGGCCCCCTCTGGAAGGACATGGAAGAGGGTGCCCCAGCAGAAGACGACGGGAGAAGTCTCAGAGGAGGTGAATGAACTGCATTTCTGGGAAAGACATTCTCTCTCTCCTGCCTGCCCGGCCTCCACCCCCCCCAGAGCTCCACGGAGACTCGTCCACAGCGCGGGACAGCGGGCATGAATGCCGCCCCGTTTTGGTTCTCTGCCCTGCTGGGCCACCCCCACAGACCACGGGAGGCATGGCCCAGCCCAGCCACCGGGTTCACTTCTGGACGAAGCCATTTGTGCTTCAGACGCGCAGTGAGCAACACGCAGCTGGCCTCCACCAGTCAGAGCCGAAGAGGAGTTCCGAGCAGCGTGCAGGCCTCAGGAGACCAAGGAGCCACAGCACGGGTCTCGCCCGGCCTGGAGAACACTTGTCCCCCCACACCTGACCCTCCCCCAGAGGGGATGAGCCCCGAAACAATCTCAACACGACACCCAACTCGCTCCAGCCTCCTCCCTGGGCCTCTCCCCCTTCCCCCCGTCCTGTCGGATGCGGGTCCCACTGGCCCTGCTGTCCAGTGATGCCCAGCCTGTTCTGTTCCATGCGCTGCACCACCAGTGTGCCCTCCAGGGACAATGCCACGGCTCCGGTCCACGCCAGGCCCCAGGCTCCGCACAGGCAGGGCGGTCACGCGGGCTTCTGCAGCATCCCCAGTGCGCGTCCCCAAGCCACGGGGCCTGACACAGCAGGGACGCCGTGCTCTGGGAATCAGTGAGCAAGCGACCCACTTAAAAACATCTAATCAACTCAGAATGATCAGAAAAAGATCTACTTCCATCGCTTGATATGGAAACTGAAGATAAAAAATTCTGGATGAATCTGACACAAGACAATGCTTCAGTTCAATTCAAAAATTAAACTCATTTAACCTTTAACTCAATTTAAATTCTGAAGTGATCAGCATGCACGAGCTCTCCTGTACATTAATGTCGAGGAGCTGATCTAATTACTGATACAATTTAAAGGAAATAAATTTAACAAACCAAGTATATTTTGAGACTTTACAGCTTAAATGGCACAAACCCTTTCAAAACAAAAATTGAAAATTATTCACTAGTTGCACATGGCTTAAATACCAGAAAATATGAAAGATATACAAACAATGAAAATTCTGGAAATCAAAATCCAAACACAAAATAGGAGAAATCTAGGGCAATATATAAATACAACATAGTTACATTTTCATAAAAAAGGGAGGCCGTCATGAAGAGCAGCACTGGTCTAGAGGGAGGGACCCAAGCGAGGGGCCTCAGCCCCACGCCCCACCGGCACCTCCTCTCAGACCAGCGTCAAGAGCAGCATGGCCGCATGAGCACACGTGGGAAGGAGGCACACACCTGTCTGGACAGAGCACTGTGGTTTTCTCCCTCTGACAGTAACTCTGGAGCCTGAACTTCTAAATGTTCAAGTCTAAAGAGGCGCCCACCCAGGCACCCAGCATGAGAGAGACCCAGGTCCGGATCACTAACACTGATCAGGGAGTCCGTTCTCGACTGTTTGGAGAGACAAGGAGAACCACAAAGGAAAGGGAGGTGGCTGCCACAGCCGTGGGGGCGTGCAGGGTCACATCAGGGGGACAGCACTCGACAGTCTTGTCCTGAGCCCCCGTGACCAGCCCACCGGCCCCACGCCCTCCATCGAGAGAGGAGTAGGCACACTCACTAGGCACCAGCTGTCCGAAGGCCCCACTCCTCCAGTGCCCTCTCCTGGCATTCCAACCTGTTCTGGAAGAAGAGTCCCAAAGACAGTGGGAGTGGCCTTCAAGACGCCACAATGTGGCCATAAACCTCACTGTTTTTCTCACACGAGTTTACTTGACCTTCTTCCTCCCACTGTGAACAGGCCTGGGAAGGGCTTCTCCAGACCACAGCTAACTGGAAGTGGGAGGGGGTGGCCAGAGACAGGCCCACAGGCCGAGCAACCAGGGTGAGAGGGGGATGTGCCAAGCCAGACCCCAGGAGGGGCCCACTGACGATCAGGTTCGGGCCATCAGGCCCTGAGTGGGACCACGAGAGAGCACCGTCCAGACCTTGCACGCCTCGGGGTGGGTCCCTCCTTGGGGTGAGAGCTGCTCTTGGAGTCTGGGGGTCAGGAAAGGGTCGCCCCCGGGGTTCAAGCAAACCTTGGCGCTGGCGCCCACACTCACCAACTGACACCGAGACAGCCTTCCGCCATGGGACTGCACCGCAGGTCGTGCGGGGTCCGGGCCACGCTCCGCCGCCAGCCGCGTCTCCTCCTCAGGAAAAGGGGGCAGACTCTCCCCAGCAGCACGAAGGACCAAGAGGGCGGCTGCTTCTGCTGCCATGTCAGGAACGGGGGGCGCCCAATGCCTCCAAAAGGAAACTTCTGGTCCGGAGCAGGAGACATGGGGGTTTGTAACGCGCCACATTGGTAACACATCCCCGTTTCTCCGAAGTTAGCCAACTTCCTGCTCTCACTCTCAAGTGCACTTACACTCCAATTGCCAGAAACTCCCAAAGCATATCCTTTACTGTGACAGTTTAGCTCATATTTTGAACCCATATTTGTAATGGTCATTCAACGGCTCTTTTCTTCCTTCTAGGAGGATCGTGGCTCAAAACTCAATCAGCCGGCTTGCTTCCACAGGCACACGAGGTTTGCCATTTCTGTCCCCCCGCAACACTAATAAAGTTGGCAGGAGTAACACATCGCTCTGTCTTCACTGAGTCCAGAACAAAGACTCGGAATCCCAGGGACACTTGCTTAAACACTGCCAACAGCCTGCCTGCCCCCGCCCTCCACCCTGACCCTGGAAAGGTGGAGAGGGGGATACAGGATATCACAGAAATGTGAGAAAAGGCAAAACTCCTGAAGCCATGCATTGCTTTCCTCTCCTCGACCAGAAGCCACATGGCTCCACCAGAAAACGGGGCAGCACACCTTTCTGTGGTTGAGCAGGATTCTCCGGCGCTATGGCAGCAAAGCGCAAGGCCATCAGAGGGGTGCCTCTATCGGACAGTTTTCCACATCGTGATCAAGGGAACCCATGCCATGAACGCAGAAGGCCAATGCCGAGGGCCACTGTCTGTCACTCAGTCACAGTCCCCTCACCCTGGCCTCCCTGGAAGGGGGGACGCGGCCTTCCTTACCTGTCGCCGTCCAGGAGCTACGAGCCCACTGCGGCGCCCACCACCCTGCGGCTGCTCCCCGAACCGGGCTGCTATGCGCACACATGAGCGTCACCGGCCACCCAAGTCGGGAGGGTCTCCCCAGAAATCGGGGGCAGGCTCCGCAGGCACAGGCCCCACGCGCGCAGCTCCAGAGCCAGGCGGCAGCGGGGACGAGGTGCCGCGGGCTCACCAGAGCATTTGAGCACTTGTTCTGAAGAACGAGACGCTTTTCTAGGAAATCGCAGACACTGCGGAGCCTCTCCCTGCACAGAAATCTGCTTATTTGACTCAAGAGACCTCCTCAAGGAACACTCTGCACAGTAAAATCATTACTTTATTAGCACATACCACCCAAATCAGTTCAAACCAGTGAAGGAAAGCCGTGAGGTGGCTGAGCAGTGGGTGCGAATCCCCGGGGCGTGATTTGATTAAAAACTTCTTCCAGAGCCTCTCCCCTTCCTCAGAAGATCGTGTGAAGGGGCAGCCAGGGTCTGCGTGACGATCGCCTGGTCCGCCCAAGAACTAACGCAGTAACTTCCCGGGAAGGCTCTCAGACATGCTGACCCTCAGGATTCCCTCAGACGTGATCGGCAGGCTGCCTGGCACAGAGGGGCTGCCAGGTTCCAGCTGGCACCACCATCGGCCTCCCCGTGCAGGCCACTCTGTCACTTACAACACTTAAAAACAAACAGCAAGTCCACACAGAAGCCGACTGCTATCCACTCAACGGAGCGCACGCAATGTGACTTCACAGGTCAGGCCGCTTGTCAGAAGGACCTCAAAGGCATCTTGTCTTCACGCTTTCCACGGCGGGACTCCTCCGGTGCATGTCAAGGACAAGAACTGACCACACATCCCGTGGGGCGAATGCCCCCTCCCAGACAGAATGGGGACCCTGCGGTGAGGTGCTCAGGTCCTCGCCCGTGAGCCTCGTGACAGGAAGCCCCAGGCAGCTGGCCAAGTGCCAGGAGGAGGGTCAGGCCAGGCCAAGCCCTGCGCAGCTGCCTGGCGGCCTCAGGCATGAAACACCGTCCGTGAGCCACGTGCGCTGCAATGCCAGGGGCCCAGCAAGCAGGGAACAGCCTGCATGCCCTAACTTTTCAAAATACAAAAAAAATTTTACGATTGCTCAGTTGGTTGGACTACATAAGCTTTCTCAGTATCGCATTCCTATACTCCTTCTAAAAAGATTTACATGGAAAAATGAACGCAAGGGTGATTCTCTGAGAACTAAAAGGGAAGACACGTGCAGCTCCGGCGCCGTGCGCGCCCCTGCTGCCGCCAAGGGGGGTGCAGCGCGGGACTGGCAGTCCGTTCCTGGTGAATCAAGGAAATCAACTCTATGGAAAACTAAACAAGCCCCCAAACAATATTTATCTGGCAACACCCCTTCTCATTCGATTTTGGACACTGCAGGGAATAATGGGGTCAAGGCTTTGTGGCCACGTGAAGACGGCGTTGGGAGAGGTCAGTCAAGCTCTTACAAAAGCAAGCCAGTTACTCTTAAACATGGCCATTGTTAATGGACACTTGACATTGGCAAGATGTCATAAAATTAAGATTATACTCCTTCCCATCTGATATCTTGCAGTATTTTTAGGAAGAGAAAGGAAATTTAACCTATACCCAAAAAAAAACAACAAAAAGAAACCCCAAAACCCAATGATCGACCACTGTTATGAAGCCCTATAAATAGGGAGGCAGACTGATGTCGGGAACAAGAACCCTACTTTGTACAGAAGTACAAGCAAAACGTAACTGAAGACAGAGGTCAGCTGCCAACTTCCAATCTCCCCACCGAAGGGAGCAGCTCGGCTCCTGGGGAGATAAGGCCCGGCACTCACAGGCACTCACGGAGGAGGGGCAGGACCGCACCCCAAAGTCACCAGGCGGCTCTGCTCAAAGCCCCCCAGGGCCCCGGCCCACCGCAGCACTGGAGGACACGGCCTGCCGGCACCGCCCCTGGGGTGGGGGGGGGGGGGGGGCGGCGAGGGCAGCGCCGGGTTCTCGGAGACAAAAGGAATTCTGATCACTGGGCTTTCTGCACAGGGAGCACCAGACCTGGATGGCATCCGAGGTGAATTCCTCCACAACCAGGAAAAGAAGCCCCACTAATCCCATACAGGATGCTTCCAGAAGAGGAGGAACACCGCCAAAGTCACTTCATGCCAACAGGCTAACCTGAATGCCGAAGACCGACAAATACATCACAAGAAGGAGAATTATAGACAAACATCCCTCATGGATGTAAAAAATAGCAAATTTAAGCCAGTAATATGGTAGGCGGTGGGGGGGGTATGGGGGAGATCATGGATTAGGTGGTGTGGTCCACCATTTCAAAACTAGTGTAAAATCTTGCTTGGCCACTTGTTCTAAAAAATTTTCTTTTTGCTATTTTTGAGAGAGACAGAGACAGAGAGAGAAAGAAAGACACACACACACACACACACACACACACACGAAATCCTAAGCAGGCTCCAGGCCCTGAGCCCTCAGCACAGAGTCTGATGTGAGGCTTGAACTCACGAACCATGAGATCATGACCTGAGCCGAAGTCAGACACTTAACCTACTGAGCCACCCAGGCGCCCCTCACCACTGGTTTAAAAAAGTAATAATAACAACCGGATACGCTGAGACATGTACAAAAAGAATAACAAAGCCCACCAGGTAGAGGAAGTGGTTTCCATCCGAGAAAGGACACCTGTGAGACCCAGAGGGGCAGCACTCTGGCTCAGGAACCGAAGCCTGTGACTGGGACAGGGAGAGTGTCCACAGTCACGACGTTTACGCCACACACGGAGGGCCTAGCCAGTGGTGAGAATGGAAACAAAAGGCATAAAGATCAGAAAGAAGTTGTCGTTAATCACAGAACCAACTTTCTATAGCAAAAATCCTAAGGAATCTGCAAAAGATTCCTACAACTATTAATTCAGTAAGAGGACAGAAGATCAAAATATCAAAAATCAACATAAAAAATGACGTACCAGCAGCCAGTGGAAAGCCGTTTTAAACTAATTTAGAACACCAAAATATTTAGAAGTCAGATTTACAAGAGACATACAAGATCTCTATGCTGGAAACTAGGATACAGAAGAAAATTAAAGACAAGCTGACTAAATGAAGACATAAACCATGTTCATAAATTAGAAGATTTTTAAAGTGGTCAATCCTCCCAATCTGGGTATAAAAATTTAATGAATCCCCAACCAAAACCCCAATCTATACCAGACACCTTGTTTCTTTAATATGAAAAATTAAAAAGACATCAAAGCCAAAACAGTCTTTAGGGGAAAAAAAATACAAGTTAGAAGACTAATTACCTTAATTTCAAGAGTTATCACAAAGCTGTGTAATCACTTCCACACAGTTTTGGTGTGGGACAGATGGAGAGATCACCTGAACCACAGTGTCCAGACACAGGGACCCACGTGAGTAGTCAACTGATTTACAAACGTGCTAAGGGATTCAATGGAGAAAGCTGTTTTCTCCTCCTAAATGAGGAGAAAATTAAGTGACTAGGAAAAAAACGGAGTACCTCACAACAAGGTGGTTCAAGATGATGGGCCGTATATCTACATGTAAAGGCCGAAATTATCAAGTTTTAGAAGAATTTACCAGAAAATATTGGAGAAGTTATCAGTAGGCAAATCCTAAAGAAAATCATTAAGTTTACTCCCTCAAAATTAGGAACTTCTCATTGGAAGAGGGCACCAGAATAAACACAAGCATCCAATTGTGAAACACACATGGCAATACACAAATACATATGGCAATCTCTGATAAAGGACTTAAACTGGAACCACAAATCAACGGTAAATGGAACAGGACGCCCCCGAAAGTGGGCAGAAGGCCCATGCAGGCGCCACAGCAGTGGTCACAGAGGTGGTTGGAGGGGGTCATGAGGAAAGTCAACACCAGAACGAGAGCGCTTCATGCCCACCAGAGTGGCTAAACTTTAGAAACTAACACATCAGTGAGAGCACGGAGCAATGGAAACCCCTGCAATTTCTGATGGAAAGAAATACAAAAGGTTCAACTTAGGGAAAAGTTCTGGCAGTTTCTTGGGAGGTTAAACAGACATTTCTGCAATCCAGCAACCCCACACGTGGGAGCTGACTCCAGAGAAGCAAAAAGGGCTCCAAAGAAGCCTGAACAGAAATTTCAACTTTACTCCCACTCACCAAAAACTGGAAAATTCAAACATCTATCAACAGGAGACCTGATAAAACCAAGGCATATCCACAGAAGAAACTACAGTCACCACTAAGAAGGACCTACTTATTGGCACATACCACAAGGTGACCGTCAAAAACAGCGCTGAACCAAAGAACCCAGTACAGGAGAGCATATCCTAAACTCTACACAAAGCTCAAGAAGCAGCACAGTTAATCGAGACAGAAATCCAAACAGTAGATGCCACCAGGAGCTGGGACGAACAGGGAACACAGGGAATGGCTGGTTTAGAGAGTTCCAGATCTTGGTTTAGGTTGGTAGCCATTTGGCTGTACACATTTCTCAAAATCTCCATTTTTTATTATTTAAAAAAGAATTGTTAATTCTAAGTATTCATAAAGATTTTTTGATTCTGTAACTTTTTTTTAACTTTTTTTCCAAACACATTCATTTTTGAAAGACAGTGTGAGTACAGGAGGGAGAGAGAGAGAGAGAGAGAGGGAGACACAGCATCTAAAGCAGGCCTCAGGCTCCGAGCTGTCAGCACAAAGCCCAGCACGGGGCTTGACCCCATGAACTGGGGAATCATGACCTGAGCTGAAATCGGGTGCTTAACTGGCTGAGCCACCCAAGCGCCCCTGAATCTGTAATATTTAAATGTCCCTCCCCAAAGATAACCGTAGGTATATAACAGACTGCTGGTGGAAAATCATCTCCCGCTTCTGCCTCACACACAGAAGCTCCCCTGCCACGGCTCCCAGCCGGGTGGTGGCCCCAGAGCTGGAAGACATTAGGGGCTCCTTCTGGAAAGTGAGGTGATGCCTTTCTCTCTCCTCTGCCTGGACCAGGGGCATGGCAGCTCGCACGCCAGAGGCCGGCCCAAAGCACCAGAACAAGGGCCACAGCGTGGGGGGCGGGGGAACCATGAGACCCAGCATGCACCGCTCATCTACGAGAGCGTCTTACTGAAGCCGTCGGGTGCCCGCTGCACGGCTGAACCCAGCTCCGAAGCAGAAAGCAGCCCCTCAGAATTAAGTCTCCTCCTCCTTCTGTTCTCCTCACCCAGAGCGGGCATTTAACAAAACGTCTATGTTTTATTTTCTTCCCCGAATTCACTTCGAGGAATTTTTTCTTAAAGCAAAAAGTTCAACAAAATGTCTGTGATTTATTGGGCAAGTGAATATGCTAAGAGACAAAACGACATTTCCCACGAATTATTCGGTGTCACTGATTTTCTGAGCACCAAAGCCAGATGGTTTTCATAGAAAGAGAAGAGTGTATTCATATAGTTCAAAGGTTTGCTTATTTTTTTTCTTGGCCTTAAAAAAAAAAGTACTATTGATTGTAACATGCAGCTCGACAGGAAAAAAATCTCGACACTGGAGGCGAAAACGGGTATTTATTGCCGTGCCCATGCTCATTATGGCGGTCTCTGACAGGGGTCCATTAAAATCAATTTTTATGTTTCTATGTATTTTCTTTATCTAATGTTCTCTGGCATTGTGTTTATTAGCCAGTTAAGACAAACACTGAGCGGGAGTGGGTGGTTTTTCCCTCTTCTGTCAGAAGTAACGAGAACCACAATTTTAATACAACAACTCACGATCGATGAATGGAGGAAACGTTACATTTCAGAACCAAACGTTAAGGAGTGCTTTAAATTTTTTATGTTTTTACAATTAAGAGAAACAGGGTGGAGATCGGTCCAGAGGAGAAGCACGTGTCCTGTTAGAAATGGCGGCGCTCTACCCCACCCCCCATCTGACAACTCGGGAGCCACGAGAGCCCCGAATCAAGCAGTGACAGGACTTCGACAGAACACTCACCTGGCGGACTTGGAACAGCGATGTCTGGTCCGGATCAAAAACAAGGAAGCATCCCCCACCCCCACCCTCGTTACCACATTTCCAGAGAGATTCCCACATTTGTTGAAAAATCAAAATATTCAAGGCTCATAGACCATCGGCTACTCTGTAAATGTTTTTTCATTTGTTTGTTTATTTTAGAGACAGAGGGAGGGAGAGAGAATACAAGCAGGGGAGAGGGGCAGAGGAAGAGAGAATCCCAAGCAGGCTCCACACTCAGTGCACAGCCTGATGTGGGGCTCAATCCCACGACCCTGGGATCACAACCTGAGTTCAATCAAGAGTCAGACACTGAACGGACTGAGCCACCAGGCGCCCCTGTAAATGGGCGTGCCAGTCAGACATCTCGGGCCACTGGCTAGCGCTGCGCTCCTGGGGTTACCTGCAGGGGGAGGGTGCTCCGCAGCAGCAGATGCGGACGGCAGGGAGGGGCCCGGCCCAGCCGCGGACAGGCCAAGGCTGGCACCTGCCGGCTCACAGCTGCGGGCGACGTGGAGGTGACCACGGCTTCCGGGCTGCTCTCAACAAACACCGTGCGGGGGGGGGGGAGGCAGTAGGGGACTCACCCGGCGTCTGGGCTCTTCCTGCCGTGCAGCCTGATCTCATGCACACCCTGCTCACACGCAGAGATCTCAATCCTCCCCAGAGGGCTGTCCATCACCTTGTATTTCATTTCACAGGACTGGTCCATTCTCCCAAGCGCCTACAAAACATGGTTTTTAAAGCAATCAGGTGTACGTGGAAAAACGTGGTCCCTCTTGAAGCAAAACGAGCACCAGTTACTGAAGACAAAATGCCTTCCAAAGTTCTTTCCCCTTTCTGGAACTTAATCATCAGACGCCTGGCGTCTGTAATGCACGTACTTGAGACAGAAAACCACCAGGACTACCAGAGCCGACGACCAGTGGCACACGTGCTTTGCCTCCTTCGGCCGCTCCCCAGCCTCACCTCGAACCGGGGCTCAAAGAGGCGAAAATGACCACAGCTCCCTCTGCGGGGTCCCTAGAGCCCAGCTAACCTTGCTTCAACAAAGCAGTTACCCATTTTCTCTTCAACACCTGCTGAAGCCACTTGATATTTTGAACAAAGTACATTTAGGCGCTAGGCATCATGGAGTGAGCGTGGACCCGTGCCGGCCAGCAGCGAGCCCCACGCACAGTGGAATGAAACCCGTGTGAGTGGAAAACCCGCAGAGCTGACCTGGAACGACACAGGTCCAAACTGCATGGACTGCTTGCGTGGCTTTCCCGTACAGGACTGTAAACCTGTTTTATCTGCCTTACGGTGTTAACATGTTCCCTAGCTTACTTTCTTACAGGAACATAATATGTAATACAAACAAATGCAAAACAGGTGATAATCGGCTCTTGTCACAGGAAGGTTGATGGTAGGCTCTTAGTAACTGAATTTTTTGGAAGTCAAAAGTCACATGCGGATTTTCAACTGCACGGACATCAGCGTCCCTAATCCCATGCTGTTCGAGGCCCAGTGATGCCTTTCACTTACTTTCAGAGAAACGTACAAACACATAAAATCTACCCTACGGTGTCCCATCCCCGCTAATTCTGATAGATACCAATTTTGGTCAGCAGAACAAAGGCTGGAAAGAACCAACAGGCAGAGCGAGAGCAGGGAGGAGCCAGGCAGGAGTGCGGGCAAACCGACACTGGGTAAAGGTCACCCCAGCTGCAGGCAGAAGACCTGAGTCAACGGCGGGCTGTGGGGACGCGGACGGAACCCCGGAGCCTGTTCCCTCCCTGCAGCTCCTCCTCCCACAAACCGCCGCGTGACCTCACATGCCAGCGTTTCCCAGCGCTCGGCCCCCACACGGGGCACCTCCCCATGCGAGACCCTTGCGGGCCAGGTCTGCTGACCGGTGCTCTGTCCGCAGGCACCTCCAACCCACCATCCACGACGTGACCCTGCAGAAATGCTCTCCTGCGCACGGCTCTTCAGGGGGCGCCGCTGCGGTCCCTGCTCGCCCCCACTGCACCCAGAACTCCCCCTAGGGCCTCTCCTCCCCACTTACCCGGTCAGGCACCGGCTCCCACCACTGCTGGCTCCCACCACTGCTGGCTCCCACCACTGCTGGCTCCCACTCATTTCCACCTGGTCCTCCCAGAAGCCCCATCAACTCTCACGAAGGACTTCTCTGGGACCCTCGTTACACCTGGGCCCTTCCTGCCCTCCACCCCGCACAACAAATCAACTGCCAATTACACGAAGGGGCTACAGCAGGTCCACAAACTGCAGCCCATGGGCCCCACGTGGCCTGACACCTGCTTTCATAAATCAGGTTTTGCCAGGACATGGCCCCCCTCCATCTGAGCACTGGCTGCGGCTGCCTTCCTGCTGCCCAGCTGGACGGGGACGGCGCGGCCCTGGGCACCTACCCTGGCCTCCCCACGCCGCTCTGCTGAGCCCCTTGAGGTGCCCGCTCTCGCACCCTTCCGACTCCGCCCACAGCCCATGCTCCTCCAGGCGGCTCTCCCTGACCTCCCCACCCCACCCCCACCCACTTCCCTTCCCCACCCTTGAACCTGCTGCTGACGGCACACGCCGACCGCCTCGTCTGCCTTCCGGGCAGCCACGGGGAGAGGTGCGTTTATGCCCCGGACAAGGCCTAGCAGCACCCCCAAACCACACGGTGAGTGAGCATTGCCCCCGAGATCCCATCCTAAGCCCCCGGCTGCCAGAGCCACCCTGTTCAACATGCACTTTTCTGTGCCTCTTGACCGGGGTCTGAAACAGGCTCGTCTCCAGTTCCCAGTGAGGGGACACGGGACTGTGATGTTCTCCCGGTGTCAGAGACGTGCTGACACATTGCACTCCTCGACCGCCCCGACGTCCATGGATCCCCGCTTCGCCACGCAGGGGCAGGAAGCAGACAGTGGCCTCCCACCCACGGCCAGTCACTTTGCAAAAGTCCCCTACACTGAGCCATGAGAGCTTTCACCTGTGGGGTAAGGGACACCTAAGTCACAGGGCCTGCACAGGGATTAGCGAGAACTCGGGAAAAACCTGAGATCACCATTATCCCTGCCACGGTCGACATTTTGACCACATGCCCTTGGCCTCCGACCCTGTCCCACAGAACACTCGGCTCTCCTCTGCACAATCTTACACAACAGCACCAAAGTCCTTACTGTCTTCAGCAGCGGGTGGCCACCCTTCCCCAGCCCCGTGGGGCCTCTCCTTATTCCTTGGAGCCCTCACCTCTGTGGATGTTCCTGTCACCCCGAGCCACCAGCAGGTGCTGGGCAGGGGTGTCCCTGAAGACAGATGAGTCACACGCGTCAAGAGACTTACCAAAGAGATGCTGGTGTGGGGGGGCAGCATTTTTGCTGTCCAGGCCATGAGTCTGCCATTTCCCACAGTAGGTTCTAGAAGACTGAAGCCTACCCAGAGAAAGGTTGTGGGGGGGAGAAACGTGGGTGCACTGTCCCCTCCTGGGAAACTCGCCCTGTATATTAGTGTGTTAAAAGCTCTGGGCAGTCCTGCATAGAAACTGGCTTATGTGCACCATGAACTCACGTCTCCTACCTAGGTCGTGCCTGTCAGGTTAAAAACAGTTTCCTCGCAGCTCTGGCCTCAGGCCTCGCATCCGGAGGATGAAGAGCCACGAGCCCGTCTCAGGCACGGCCCTGAATGGCAAGTGTCAGAACCGCACCAGCTGGTTTAAGCACAAAAGCAGGTGACTGAAAGGCTGTCCCGTAACTCCCAGAACTTCTGGGAGGGCTGGAGAAGCAGGCTCAGAAACCTGTAGGAACCAAGGCCGGCCACGGTCCCATCACGGCCAGAACTGAACCTCAGAAGACACCTGTGGGCCAGCCAGAGATTGAGACACGCAGCTGGCACGGTTGCCACCACCGCCCTGGAAACAGGATGTGGCAGCCTCCGCCAATTCGCGGCTGCCAGGCCCCCGTGTCACCTGCCCCCCATTCACGGCCTGGAGTGTGGCCCCAGCACCGCGGCACAAATGCACGTCAGCACGTGTCCCAAGCAGAAGGATGGAACACGAGGGGCCCACCCTCTTCTGCAGGGCTCCCCTCCCCCGCCAGTAAGACAGCGATACCACTGAAGACTCCCCTGCCAGAGGACACAGGGAGGACGGAGAACAGGCGCTGGGCCAGGGCTCCCGCGGGGAAGGGCCTCCCTGTGCACAGGACTCCACCACTCTCACCCTTACCACAAGGCACCAGGGGAAGACACATCTGAAGTGCACACGGGGGTCCAGGAGAGGGCGAGGCCCGGGGGCGGGGGGGGCAGTGACAGGCGCCGCAGGCATGGAGCCTGCCTCTCCCGTCTCCACCACATGTAGAAATGGTCTCTGGAGACCTCGGCCCTGCTCACTCCTTGGTAAAAGGGCCTGGCATGTTACACAGCCTCACCCTGGTGGCCAGGCTCCAACCACCGTCAGTTCCAGGCGGCTGCACACGGAGGCCGTTGGCCTCAGATGCAGGGTTAAGGCTGCAATGGTGGTCTCTGAGCCAAACATGCCCATGTACCCCAGGTCTGCATTTCTGAATGGGCCAGAAAGGACCCTTGAAGCTTGGCCTGCCCACTGCCGTACCAACACCAACGTGCACCCAATGCCCAACAGCGCGGCACTGACCTGGGCCCGCCTGGTCTAACCTCACCCACGAAGAGCAGCCCACCCTCACCAGGCGAGGACAGGCTAACCGAGCACACTACGGCCTGAGGGCACCAAACACCTGTGTCACTCGCAGAGTGGGAGACACTCTTCCCAAATCACGGCGAAAACCGAGAAAGGGCCACCAGTCCGTAGCCGCAGTAAGTGGGGAGCTGAACTCTGCCAGCGTCACCAGGGGCCACACGCGATCAGCCAGGCTGAGGTCGTGTGAGGCCTCCAGCAGTCTGCTCCTGAGACTCTGTCACTGGTGAGCAGAGGTGAAGCCGAGTCCCACTGCAGTTTCCTGGCACCATGGTTCTGGACCCGCCGCCCCTAGGACTAAGGCTTGGCACCCGTGGCCCAGGCTCTGGGCAAGGCCTGGCGGGGCTGTGTTTTCTCTAGCGCAGCCCGATGGCAGAGCCGCAGCAGGGAGAGGTCATCACCACAACCACCACCTGCCACTTCGCCAAAGGGACAGAAGCAGACAATTTAGCATCGTCTAGGAACCCCGGCAGACTCGGAGCCCTGCCCGCATTCTCTCCTGTAGCAACAGGACAGACACAGAGTCCTTCCAGCGGCAGAAGTAAAAAGGAGGGGACGCCCTTGAGCATGCTACCCCGTCCCTGGGACGGCAGCGCCGGGCGGACAGCAAGCGTGTGGCAGCAGGGGTGTTACAAGCCGCCAGAGGGCGGAGGGAGGCTGGCAGGCGGGGCGTCACTGACGGCAGGGGGGCAGTGAGAAGAGGCATCAGGGAGCCAGCGCGTCCCAACACAGGCCGGGGGGAGGTACCGCCTGGGAAGCGACAATGCCAGACACGCACGGGGCCGGCCAGGAGCGAGGCGGCACAATGGAGCCAGCGGGGCTCCGAGCCGTGTGAGCACGACAGCCCCCGTCCCACACCCTCGCGCAGCCAAGGCCCCGCGCTCCAGAGACCAAGCCGGCAGGGCCGGGCGCCCGACCCCGAGAAGCCGGCCAAGAAAGGAACACGGCGCGGCGGGGACGCTCGCTGGCTGGCGGCGAGACGAGACGCACGGGCACCAAGTCCGGGGCCAGGCAGGCCCCTCGGGACCCAGGGAGGCCATGCCGGGTGGGGGGGCGGGTGAGGAGGAAAGAACTTCGGGAGGAAACGACACCCACGTGGAGACCTGGCTCTACCAGGAGGCGGGCAAGCAGGCGAGACGCCCGTGGGACTGTGGCCAAGGGAGCAGGGCACGGAGGCCAAGGAGCAGGCGCCGCGGCAGGAGGGGCACCACCTGCAGGGCCAGTGGCTGCGTCCGGCTTTGTCCCCAAGGAGCCCTAGGTGGTTGACCGAGGGAGAAGCCACCCGGTTTGCCCACTCGGAAGCTTCCTCCAGCAGGGGTGTAAGGAACGGGAGGGGCAGGGCCCCGGAGTCGCTGAGGAAGGACAGGAGCGCAGCCAGCACAGGGCGCCGGCACCAGCCAGCCAGCCAAAACGAACCAGGAACCAACACTGAGTGCCCCCTGTGTGTTGGCCACTGACAGAAGGTGCTAGAAATTCAACAAGACAAACAGGCCCTACTGGGGGAGAAGGACCACAGACGTCAAATCATGCACGCTGGGCCATCTTCGCCACAGACTTTTGTATAAACCTAAAATCACTCCAAAATGAGGCATTCCGAAAAGTCAACATGGATAGAGCAACTTAAAATATTTCTTCGGTTACCTGCACGTTCTGAGTTCACAGTAAACCGGAGTTCCTTTCCTAAGGAGAAAACACTGGGTTAAAATCCCACGTGACAAAGGACAGATGACAGCAAATGTTCCAAGCTCACCATGGTCTCGATCTCACCTGTGTAAAACAGGGGCTGGTAACAGTTTTCTGAGTAAAATAAAAACTCCAAGGCATAAAGACTTTTTGAGATAAACTGGGTTGAGGGGCACCTGGGCGGCTCAGTCGGTTGAGTGCCCGACTTGGGCTCAGGTCATGATCTAGCAGCTCACGAGTTCCAGACCCTTGTCAGGCTCTGTGCTGGCAGCTCGAAGCCTGGAGCTGCTTCAGATTCTGTGTCTCCCTCTCTCTGCCCCTCCCCCGTTCATGTTCTGTCCCTCTCTCTCTATCTCAAAAATAAACATTAAAAAAAATTTTTTTAAATGGGTCAAATAAAATGAACAGACACAAAAGCAAACCAGCTCCTAGCCCTTCTTTCACGTCACAAATTCCTACAAACATGACCTGACCAGCCCTAGACATGCCAGTGCCCTCCCTGTCTGCCTGCCCTCATCTCTGACCAGCACCCCTGATTTCACTCTGCTTCTGCTGCTGTTCAAACACTCAGACCTCACTTGTGCCTCAGGGACTTTGCACTGCCGCTGAAGCTCCCAGAAATATCTCATCCCAACATTCTGGCACAGGAGCCTGTCACGTAACTCATAACTCTGCTCAGACATCACCTTCTCAGAGAAATCTTCCCAAAACAGCGTACCTCCTCCAGCCCCTCCTTCTTTTTATTAACATTTACGTTACATGAAATGACATTAGATGTGTTCTGTCTGCCCGGCGCTGCCTTCACTAGAATGTAAGTTCCAGCACCGGTACCACATGTTAGGATGGTCACGCAGGCCATCGAGTCAGAAGTCTGCTGAGCTTTTAATTAAAAAAGACAAAAAAAGTGGCAGGCACCACGCTCCGTCTGGTGTGAGGGGAAGGAGGGCCTGCCTGTGGCAGGGCGGCGTTCTGAGCCCCCTCCCCGCCAGCTGGAGGGTCCTACGTGCTCTGCTGCCCGATCACCACACACACAACAGTGAGCACTGTGGGCTCTCAGTGAGCACCGGCAGAGGAAGTGAGCTGCCCACACGAGGCATTCCATCATGCTGGACGTAAGGACTAAGAAGGGGAAGTCCAAAATTAATAAGAATCCATGGCTGGGGAGTGCCTGGGGGGCTCAGTCAGTTAAATGTCCAGCTTCGGCTCAGGTCATGATCTCACAGTTTGTGGGTTCAGGCCCCGCATCGGGCTCTGTGCTGACCGCTAGCTCAGAGCCTGGAGCCTGTTTCAGATTCTGTGTCTCCCTCTCTCTGACCCTCCGCTGCTCCCACTGTCTGTCTCTCAAAAATAAATTAAAAAAAAAAAAAAAAAGAATCCATGGCTGGGGCTCTGATGGCCTGAGGAGTCCAGGAAGGCTTCCTGGAGGAGGTGTTGGCATGAGCTACAGTAAGTCATTTGGAGGCAACAGGGGGAGAGACTATGGCAGGCAGGTCTGCCCGTGGAGGGCCAGAGGGAACCCAGGGCATTCCGGGAACCAAAGGGGGCACCCTGGAGGAAGAGGCCCGTGTTTGAGAGGCAGCTGCTGTGGCAGCTCTGGGAGCAGTGGGGACGGGATGTGGGAGCCAGGAGCGGGCGGGCCCGGGCTAACCCTGACAACCCGAGAGCATCGGGATGGGCAGCCCTGCTGCCTGCAGCGCTGTTGGCACGTCCGTGCGGAGCAGGGCTGCAAGCACACGGGTTCCGGGGCCGAATGAGTCTGCTCCAGACGGCGGGCTGCCGGCTGCTTTCCAAGCCCCAACGAGGAGGGACAACCGGAAGGCCTAGCTATCTAGCACTCCCAGGCAGGGCCTCAGGCCATGACACACAGACGTCGGAGACACGGGGACACTCAGGCCCGTCTTCTGGAACAGGCCAGTGGCACCTGCAGGAATAACACCCCTGTGGCACCAGGAGGGAGAAGGGCCACCGTCAGTGTGCAGGGCGCCCAACGGCACGGAGTGGAAGCCAGAGTCCGGGAAGTTTGCCATTGGGCCTCCAGGACCTGCCAGCAGCTCCCACCACTGGCTGCTGGAGCGCTTCCCGGGGACCCAGCGAGTGCACGCTTCCCAGCGTCCCACAGTGTCCCACAGCCTGGGGACCAGCCCGTGTCCACCACCGACACCACAGGCCACACTCGGGCAGCGGGATGGACCGGGCAGCGGGCTCCCCACTCCCCAACTGCATGAGGCCCAAAGTCTGTGGTCCATGGGCGCGGGGACCGGCTCCCTGCGTCCTGCTTGCAACAGCCACCTAAAGCCACGAGAGCTGATGTTAATTGGTGGCAGGAAAAAATGGATTTTTCATGGCTATTTGGAGACCTCTGAGAAAGTGAAGCAAATTTCGTTTCATCCCCTTTCAACATGAATGGCGTTTAATGTTCTGAATTAAGCAGTTGGCGCCAGAGGCTGGGTTTCCGCTGCACGAAATGCAAGGAGCCCGGGAACGGAAACGGTCTTGTTTCTCCTTTACTTGCCGCCTTCCAGGCCTACTGCCGGAGTACAGACCGGACCTCCAGAACCACCTCCACAGGCCCACCTTCCACGTTTACCTCTTCCGGCACCGCCCTCCTGGGAAGGAAAATGCCAGAAAAAGAGCTACTAGAAAAAACTGCCTGCCTTCTTGGACGCCGTTTGCAAAAAAACCAAGTACCCACATGTTCGATTCTGTTGGACAGCGGGCCACAAAGTCCAAGCAGGCAGGAGTGGGCACGTGGCCTATGGGTGGGGTGCAGGCCTTCCCTGGGCACCCTGGCCGGGCCCCGCGTGCCCATCGGCTGTGGGTGGGAAGTGGGAGCCCGGCTGGTGCGCTGGGGATGCCCTCAGAAAGGGGAGACGCTGTGTCCCACTGCTCTGCCACACCAACAAAGCCACCAGAAACTGAGGACTAATTCTGTCATCTCCCTGCTGGGCAGAAAATACAAAAAGGCATGTGGGAAGCATCTTCTGTCCTCAAGACTCAAGATCAGGCCCCCTGAGGATGGGGAGAGGGGGACGGTCTTCATTAGAAAAGCACACGTGTCCGGGCGCCTGGAAGGGACAGAGTCCTTCACACTGATCCCCCCATGACATAGCCAGCCACGAGGGTGGGGGTGGGGGGAGTGGATGGGCCGGAGCCCCCCCAGCCCCCGCAGCATAGACGCTGAGGAGGAAGCTACTGGCAAGGAGGCCAGGCCAGCGGCTCCAGCCCGCTCAGGGTACCGGCTCTGTGGCTCAGTGTATGATGCGCTAACAACCAGAAGGGTGAATGAGGCTGAAATGGTTTTGCCAGAGAAAATCCGGGCCCTGCCACCTCGTGTGCCAAACTCAGAAAAGACCCAAACACAGGGTGTGTGGAAAGATCACTCCATGTCCCCACAGAAACCTGCACACAATGTTTACAGCTTTATTCATAAGTATGAAAACTCAGAAGAGACCAAAAGTCCAGACGCCATCTGAAAAGGCTACATACTGTGTGACTCCAACTATGTGACAATCCAGAAAAGGCAGCTACCAAGTCAGTAAAAGGATCGATCAGGTGCTAGGGGCTGGGGGAAGGGACAAACAGGCAGCGCACCAGGAACTTGGGGACCGGGGAGACTACTCTATAGGATCTTCTCATGGGGGAAGCCCTCCTTTATCACCCTAACTGGAGTCAGCCCTGTACCACACAGCACCTTCCTGAGTAACGCTGCTTTGGCTGTAAAGAATCCTCTGAAGACAGGAGCCCTGGGCAGTGGGGACCAGGGTGGAGAAGCAGCTTCCGGGGAGCCGCACGCACATGTGTTTTCCGGGAGGCCGTGGCATCCACAAATTGGCTTAGTGAGGCACTCCTGGCAGTAGGTTATAAAACAGATGGGAAAATGCCAACATGAAGATGTGGAGGGACATCCAAGGAAATGCATTCACTGGCCTTTATTTTTAAGTTCTCTTTAATTATTTTGAGAATGAAAGAGAAAAAGAAAGAGCCAGCAGGGGAGGGGGAGAGAGGAAGAGAGAGAATCCCAAGCAGGCTCTGTGGGATCAGTGCAGAGCCCAATGCTGGGCTTGAACTCATGAACTGTGAAATCATGACCTGAGCTAAAGTTGAGAGTCAGATGCTTAACTGACTGAGCCACCCAGATGCCTCACGTTCACTAGCCTTTATTTTTTTAAATTTTTTTTTAAATGTTTTACTTATTTTTGATACAGAGAGAGACAGAGCATGAGAGGGGGAGGGGCAGAGAGAGATGGAGACACAGAACCGGAAGCAGGCTCCAGGCTCTGAGCTAGCTGTCAGCACAGAGCCTGATGCAGGGCTCGAACCCACGAACGTGAGATCTGACCTGAGCTGAAGTCGGAGGCTTAACCAACTGAGCCACCCAGGCGCCCTTCACTAGCCTTTAAAATAACCATTTCTAGGGGCGCCTGAGTGGCTCAGTCGGTTAAGCATCCAATTTTGGCTCAGGTTGGGATCCCACGATTTGTGAGTTCAAGCCCCTGTCAGGCTCTGTGCTGACAGCTCAGAACCCGTAGCCTGTTTTGAATTCTGTGTCTCCCTCTCTCTCTGCCCCTCTCTGTCACTTTGTCTCTCAAAAAAAAAAAAAAAAGTTAAAATTATCATTTCTAGATAAATATAAGCACTAACTACACTTGAAAACTATGCTTAAAACCCAGTTTTCCTTTCCAGACCTCTTGTTTTCGTTCATTTCATCAAACTAAACGTGAGCGCTGAGGGAGGGCAACGACGTCTCTCTGCTCAGAAGCTCAAACACGGTCTGGATCTGCACTGACCCACGAATCCAGGGACAGAACGCAAGCCGCGGGGCGTGTGAGAGGGGGAGCCTCCCATGTGCGCCGTCCAGCAGGCTGCTCCAGACCCTCCCCGGATGTGAAGCACTTCTGAAAACCAGCCCCAGTGACAGCTGCTCCTGGACCCGTTCCAGCAGTGTAGGCGAGCAGTAGCGGGCCGCCCCGACCACGCATGAGGGCGGAATCCGGAGGCTCATTAGTAACCATCACCTATTTCTTTCACGTGTTTCAGGAGCAGCTCCCCGACATACCGGCCCCTGCACCCCAGGCACAGCCGCAGGCTCCCGTGACGGCGACTGCACTAGTGTCTAAAATGTGCTGGGTCTTGGCGGCGTGCAGCGTGGCTCAGTTAAGGGTCTGACTCTTGACCTCAGCTTAGGTCTTGATCTCACGGTTGTGATCTCGGGCCCTGCATTGGGCTCTGAGCTGGGCACAGAGCCTACTTAAAAAAAGAATGATAATAAATTAAGTTTAAAAATAACATAGAGCATGCTCGACCCCAAACACGCACGCTCAGGGCTTCGCGGCACTGGGCCGGCACAGACGAGACCACAGGTCAAACGCCGCATGCAGTCCTAGCTCAGTAATTCCGTGGAGGAAAACAGTTTTATACCTAAACAAGGATGAGATAGGAAAATCATAACTTTGTTGAGGGAAAGAGGAGACTTCTACCAGGTTCCCACTGGCTGGGTTCCCAGGCCCTCAGGAGCCAAAAGTTGCTGCCCCTGTCCGTGCCCCTGCACCCCTGCCCCTGTGCCCTGTCCATGGCCCTGCACCCTGCCCCCTGCCCTGAACGGGACGCTGGGGGAAAGCTGCCATAAGCAGAGCTCTAAGGCTCTGTTCAGGTCCCTCTACTTCCCTCCTTTTTTGGCAATTCGGTAAAATCAAGTTTGAGTACTTAGTGAAGGAAAACCCACTTTTTAACAACAAATGTGTCATTCTGCCAGCCGCAAGACCAGACCCACAGGTAAGAGGAAACCAGTTTACAAAACTGAATGAAGCCCAGATCTCCAGTATAGGGAGCCTATAACCCCGAGGGCAAAATAAAAAATCTGCATAAACAGACATTTGAGCAAGGTTTGGAAAAGCAGGAAAGAATCCTTAACTTGGCAGAAAGCACCCTCCTACAGTCAGAATGGGGTGCGGAACCTGACCACAGTGGGCAGAAGCTGGCATCCGATGGGGACCAGAAGTGCCAGGTGGACCTGCAGCCAGCTCCAGGCCAGGCCACCCCGCATGCCGCAGGGTCCACCTCATCCCTGCCCCATCCTGCCACCAGGCTAGGTGCTGACACAGGCAGGGTCATGGGAACTGGCCAGCCCGAGCAAGGGCATAGGGTCCTAGGAAGGGGCCATGAGGCCTGACAAGGCCCAGAGAGGTCGGGCAGGGAGAGATCTCGCTGTAGGCCTTGACCTCGGGACCTTCTGGGTCAGAGCCCAGAATGGAGGAATGGAGGCCACTCTCTGGCCCACCTTCCCACACGTCCCAGGTGGTGCGGCTCCGCGGTCCCGGTGCACACTCGCAGACCCCTCCCTCCCCAGCACAGGGCAGACGTGGAGGCCTGGCCACCGGAGACGCTGTGACTTCTTCCAGGATATGACAAGCAGGAGTGACCCCGAAATCTGTGACAGTCTGTCATGAGGTGGGAAGACCTGCCACAGCAAGTGGACCCCCGCCTCTGGACCCCCTGGCCTCTGAGGGCACACTGGGCACAGACCCCTGCCTCCAAGAGTGCGTGCTGGGCACAGACCCTGCCTCACTGTCACAGCTGCCCTGCAAAGGAAGAGACACCACAGAGCCCTCTTTGCCTGTGCCCCAAAGGGGCGCCTGGGTGGCTCAGGCAGTGAAGCAACTGACCTTGACTCAGGTCATGAACTCATAATTCATGAGTTTGAGCCCCATGTCGGGTTCTTCACTGAGAGTGTGGAGCCTGCTTAGGATTCTCTCCCTCCCCCTCTCTCTGCACCTCCCCCACTGTCTCTCAAAATAAACAAACTCTGGGGGGGGAAATGTCAAAAGGACTGCAGCGGCTTTGAGGAAAACCAAAAGGTGCTGAGCCCTTTTCATGAGGAACAGAAGAGAAGCCCCTGTGGGAAGAGCAGCAAATTAAATGGTGAAGGGTGCCCGGGCACTCCCACGGCAGGAGCCTGACCACCCCGTCGCGTCTGGACACACTGACCTTTGGTGGTGACTGAGAACAATTAATTCACTTGGAATTTCCTGCGAAGAGGAACAGTGAGCAAACGCCCCATTCCCACGCTCCCGCCCCGGCCGGAGCGCAGGCTTCCATCGCTGGGGAAACGATGGGGAACGCAGCCGTCCCGCGAAAGGACCGCGAGCCCCCAACAGTGCGGTCTGGACGGGTGCTGCGTGGCCACTGGGGTCGCCCCTGGACGCCTGTCAAGGCCCCTGCGTGCCTCCCAGACCGCACCCCGCCAACAGCACGTCCCAACGGAGTAAGGAGGGTGGCGAGTGGGTGCGCAAAATGCAATCAGTTCTTAAAGCTGTCACGTCTTGGGAGGCTTCAGCTTAAATGTGTCACGGCAAAAAATAACCTCGCTCTTTACTGGCCTCTCCAGCTAGGCAACGTCTGACTGACTTCTCGGAGGAGCAGCGGCACGGGAGAACACGCAGGAAACGCGGAGGGAAGCCTCAGCGTTTTCACCTCTGCAAAACAGCCCAAGTCGAGACATGCCGGCTCCAAAGGACAGGCCGGGCTGCTACCTGGAGTTGCACAGAACTCGGAAGAACACTCTTCCTGGAGAGGCTGGGCCCGGTGGCGAAGTGAAAACCTTTCAAACTTCCCAACAGCGAGGTGTGACTCAAACTCCTCCCCACCTGGGAACAGCCCTGCAGTGTCCACGGACCACAGGCTTGTGCAATCCAGCTGGGAGAAAAAAGTCACACACTGTTAACAGACAGACAGAACTGTGCATCAACAACACAAGCTCTGGCATCTGATGTAAACAACAAACGCAGGGAACTCACCCTCATGCGGCCTCCAGGCTCCAGAACCAAGTCCTTATTTGCGCTGGCTCACACGGCACAGGGAGTACTGTCAGATCAAGATCCCAATACAGGATGCACCGAAATCCTCGAAAAGCGCTTCAGCAAATGGCCAGGAAGGGCGTCCCTACAGCTGGATGTGAATCAAACTGCAGGTTTCGTAGAAGCCTACAGAAATCCCCTGCCGCCTGAGGCAAGAAGGCTGCCAGTGCCCACTGGCCCTCCTTCCCTTCCCTACCTCTGCGGGACCCTTACCACTTCTCATTGGCATTTCCTGGGTGTGCTCTGTGAAACTGGCAAGGCATGCAGGGCTGAGAGCTGGCGCCGAACAGCAGGGCCACCTGAGCACTTGGGACTGAAGACCAAGGACACCTGGGTGAGGAGCACAGGCTCCCTCGCGGTGAGCAGGGCACCGGAGCGTCTGGGTTGAGGAGCCCAGGCACCTCAGCACTGGACACCAATTGCCAGCTGGCGGGTGCAGGGCAAGGCTGGCTCACCAGAGGGATCTGTGGATAGCCCATGGGCTCAGAAGGGTTTGTTAACATTTTTAAATGACTGGAAAAAGTCAAAGAAAAGTATTTCACAAAACATGAAAATATGAAGTTGACATTTCTGAGTCCACGAGTACATTTTCACTGGATACAACAGGCTCGCTGTGTACTGACTCTGGAAGCTTCTGTGAGGCGTGGGGAGGAGACCCTATAGCCCACAAAGCTGGAAACACTTACCACCGGCCTGTTTCCGGAGGTCGGCCACATTCTGACAGAAAGGCACGGATAAGTGAGTATCAGAGAGTTAGTTTTACACGGTCCGGTCCTTCTCTCCCGCCCACGGACGAACAAACCCTAAGTGAGACCACTCGGGTCCCCACACGCTCACCCCGTGGTCCGGTCCTTCTCTCCCGCCCACGGACGAACAAACCCTAAGTGAGACCACTCGGGTCCCCACACGCTCACCCCGTGGTCCGGTCCTTCTCTCCCACCCACGGACGAACAAACCCTAAGTGAGACCACTCGGGTCCCCACACACTCACCCCGTGGTCCGGTCCTTCTCTCCCGCCCACGGACGAACAAACCCTAAGTGAGACCACTCGGGTCCCCACACGCTCACCCCGTGGTCCGGTCCTTCTCTCCCGTCCACGGACGAACAAACCCTAAGTGAGACCACTCGGGTCCCTACACAGTTACCCCGTGGTCCGGTCCTTCTCTCCCACCCGCGGACGAACAAACCCTAAGTGAGACCACTCGGATCCCCACACGCTCACCCCGTGGTCTTTGACACCAGAGCCTCACCCAAGGTGTGGCTAAAGAAGTTTTGTGGAATTTTCTTAAGTACCTGCTTAGAAAGGCCTGTCACCAGTCAAGGCCCAAGCGCTAAGCCTGGGCCCCACGGAGGACCACTGAATTAAATCCTCTTCATCCCCAGTAAAGAAGCGGTTTCACAAGGTTTCTGTGGTGAAGGATTCTTGGTGAGAAACGCAGTGTGATTTATGACTCGATGTCCCCGACAGACGAGCCTTATGTTCCAGACACGGTCTGGCGGCGAGGCACGAGGCTCTTAGAAGGACAGATGCCACCCCACAACAAGGCCGCAATGCCGCCTCGCGCGTGCTGCCTCTCAACGATTAATCCGAGGCAGGAAATTTTATGTTCTAAATTAGTTCCATTATGCCCAAAACCTATCAGCGGCCTGATAGCTTGAGCATATAATTCTGTACCTTTTACTCCTTAAACAATAATTCAGTCTAAACCTGCGGCTGAAGCCAAGCTTTCCAGACCAAAAGTGCACTTTCCATTTGATTAAATAGTAATAAATGCAAGAATAAAATACCAGTCCTTTACCTCACACTAAATTCTTCAAAACCCATATACTCGAAGAATTATGACTCTGGAGAAGGGGACAGGCTCCTCCCCTCGAAGACCGCTTAGTGGTCTCCAAGTCTTAACTGCAGCGGCTGGTGCAGGATTTACGGCAGCCCAGGGCTCACGGACGAGTGACGTCCCAGTCCAGGTGACCCTCGAAGGGACCTGCCAGCACGGCCACAGACGAGGGGGAGGAGAGTGGGGGCGGGGGTCTGACCCTCCACAAAGCTCTGAGCAAACGCAAGACAAACTGGAAAACACTAGGGCTACTGTGGGCCTTCTTCCCGGGCGTGTTTGGGACTCTAAAATTTATAAGGTGTTTTCACATATTTCATCCATTGACAAAGGAACAGAGAAAATCCTTTCAGAAGGAGTCTCCTGGTGTAGGAGACGTTACTTGGACACCGACACCCTCGACCCTCTGAGAGGCGCGTCCTGTACCATATGCCACGTGAGTGGCCACCAAGCATGGCCCGTCTCACGTCCTGTGACTCCAGTGACTAGGCTGACGATGTGACTCGCACAGGAAACCCGCATCAGCCGGCAGGATGGAGGGGACGCTCCCTCCAACGTGATGCTCAGAGGGGATGACCCCCGGGAAGGTCGGCCGTCTCCACAGAGCAGGCTGCACAGGTCGGAATCACTACCACCTGCTCCAGCATGCTCCCAGCGAGGGTGCGTCATCAGTGCAGCCAACGAGAAGCAACCCCTTCCAGCAGCCAACGGGAGGGGAGTTCGGCGGAGGGGGCGGGGAGGGGCATAGGAAGACACCCACTTGGCAGAGGGCGGTGATGACATGGTGAGATCTGGGAACGTGCCTCCCTCTGGGCCAACAAAAGGACAGAGTCAGGAGCTGGAGAGAAAAGACAACCAACATTCAGGTGACCTTGAGCATATGGGCACCTTTCTGGGCCCATTTCCTCCTCTGTCACGGGGACGCCATGCGGCTGAGACAGTGCACAAGGAAGCACTCAGCAGCCCGTCACAGGCTGCCCAGACATCAGGAGACATTACCAGTGGCGCCGTTAGAAAACCACCCCGAGCCCGCTGGCCTGGGAGGCGGGCAAACGAGACAGCCTCTGAGCACGTGCACGCCAGCACCTGCCCTTCCGGACTCACACGCGTGGAGTTCAAAGCAAGGCGGTGATGGGACACCCAGCACCAAAAAATAAAGGAGGGAGCAAGAGCTTCAGAAGCAGTCCACGTGTCAGTCGTGAGGCAAGGCAGAAAGGTCGCAGGGCAGCAGGGAGGACCGCGGGCGGTGGGCGCTGGGAAGGCAGCCGAGCAAATTCATGCCAGGCACGCAAGAGCCCTTCCTGAGGCCGGGCATCTGGCTTTCCAGGGTTCCAGACACGCACTTCCTGGTAACGGTGCCCGTTCCCAGTTACTGGACCAGAGCAGCAGTGCCAGGGACATCCAAAGTAGATGCCCACTGTCCAGGAGCCAGGGGAAGGGGGGAACTGGAGGATGTCCCTGGCTGGAATCTGGGCAGGAAACCATTCAGATACCCTAGTGGCTCTGCCGTTGAGCTCACAACACAGCCGTGCTCACCGAGGGTGGTGTGCGAGCAAGCTCCCCCCTCACTCACTCAAGAGGAAGATGCGGGCTCCTAGGAACCTGATGGATGAACAGACACAAATCTACTTTCACTGACCTCCCACTGCCAAGCCCGCGTGGGGCACAGCTGTCCAACTTTCTGGCCCTGATATTCCACCATCGTTGGTACTCACATTTTGATGCTTTGTAAATTCCCAAAGGTCCCCACCATCACTGACGGCTTACTCTGTTTCTGCTATGGAGGTGCGCAGTGCTGGTGACAACAAACCAAACCACTGTAAAACTCTGGCTGTGAGTTTCCAAAAGGGAGGCAATACGTAAGTGCCACGAGAGCCCCTCCCTCACCTCACTACCAGCCAGAAATACGGGCCCCCTGAGTCCATGAAATGTTACCCCGGGGGAGGGTGGTTGTTTTCCCAAGATGCTTTATATTGATTCAAGCTTTTTATTAAAGTTAATCCAATGTAAGTTTTAAGTAGTGGATTTCCACTGAAGAGGAATTCTTGACCACATCTGGAAAGAGCGAGCAATCTGTTACATGATTTCATCTCTGCTCCTACAGTGACTCACGATGGTGCAGCCGGGTCTCACCCGCTCTCCACACTGCTCTGTGTTAACCACATTCGACTTCCGGACCACTGCGCCAGGTAGAAAAGGAGAACCCGCCTGCCCCATCTGTGGGCTCTGCCTCGCGGTGAGGGCCCCGGGAGGATGCCAGTGTGGCTACCCCCTCCTGACGCCCAGCCCCACTCAGACAGGCTCGTTCCACCGTGACAGCCACACCTCTGCAGGCCTCCCCGTGTCCTCATGTCCGTGGTGAGGATGCCCCTCTGCAGCAGCACATGGCAGCAGCAGAGCCTCGGCCGCTGCACGGACGTCAGCGGAGTGCTGGCAGCAGCAGGAGGGCCTGGGCAGTGAGGAGCCGTCAGCCACGCAGAGATCTGACACAGAGACCGGCCGGGGAAGCTACGAGCGGACACGGGGCCAGGCCAGCCACAGCCCGCAACACGCTGGCACCCTGAACAGAACATCAGCTCTCACTCATTCATAGGAAACAGCCCTTCAAGGAAGATCTGCTCTGTGTTTTTCACTTACGACAAATTTGTTAGCAGTAAGCATTCAACTGTGTATTTGGGGGAGAAGTGTATTTCTTCTAGAGGTTCTGGTCAATGCGGGTAACACTACTTCCCAGAGAAACGTCCTGCAAGTCACAGCTGCTCTCACCACCTAGCCCCACCCTTACACTGAAGTTGTACCTGCTGATGTCAAACCCCTTACAGAATAATTGAAGATGCCAAGGTCTCGACTCCGGCACATCTAAAGATGCCGAACACGGAGCCCGAGCCAGAGCTGCCCACAGAACCAGGCACCCACAAACACACATGGAATGTTCTGTCTAGGGGCTGTGGTCATTACAAAAGCAGCAAGTTTCCCTTTAGCTGGCCGACTTAAGGACTGCCCCGATGCATATCTAAAATGTCACTGGGACAGGTCCCCCCTCCCTGCCCACGCAGGCTGGAGGCCATATGCAGCAGAGAGCTGTCCTTCAAAGGGCTTCTCGGAAACCCTTCCTCATCTCATCTACGCTCCTGGAACAGACTCGGACTGAGTAACATAAATATTGTCACGATCACAGAAGCAAGTCCCTCATCTCTTTCTGCTCTGCAAAGTGGGTCTTGCCCTGTTGGAACCATGCCCCTGGCTGGACTGTGAGCTCTCAGAGCCCGTGGGGGTGTCACCCATCTGCCCCAGGCTTCAGCAAGTGGTTGGGGAAGCAGCACAGGCCATGTGGTTGCCTCTCAGTAAAAGTCGGCTGGCCCGTCACACCTGGAGGTGGGCACACCGCTGGACGACGTCAGCGCAGGTCTCTGAATCTCCGGACCCCTCTGGTCCCAAGCTGTCCCCCAGCCACTGCAGGAGCAGCAGAATAGAGAAGGGGCTGATCCAAGCCTGTCTCTCGCAGGCCGTGTCAATCTGCTGGGGACAGGTCAGGGCCAGATGTCACCCGGCGTGCCGCACCCAGCACAGAGGTGACGGCAGAGGGGCGGAGGGAGGCTGGCCATGGGCACTGGGGTGTGGTCACTGTAGGCCCAAGAGGGGGAAGCCACCACACGAAGCCAGCAGGAACTGGGGTGATTTAAAGGAAGATGTAATGTTTAATATAAAAAATCACCTCTGCTAAGTTATCTGCTTTGAGACATTTGTTATGACATGCAGAGGGTGCACATAAAGTCCATACTCACTCACAGAAGCTTCATGTTTCAATAGAAACAAGACACCAACTGGTAACCAGTTTATCTACAAATGACACAGAGACTAAGTGCCGTGCACTCTTCCTTGGAAATGGGGGTTTTTACAAAGTCACATATAAGCTATTCCCAATCTTTGTTCAAATAACTGATGTAAGCGCACCACTCGCATTTGTTCCCACTGCCCCGAGGAAAACTTCTCCAGGATATTTCAAAAACTAGCAGAAAACAAATGCGAAATTACAAAAGTTAACTGGTACATTTTATCTCAATTACAACAGAATGAATTCTTCAAATAATATTCACAGATGAAAATCTCAGGATCTGCAATGTTAATTTCAAAGGTAACCTGAACAGAAGAAAAATTCAGACTGTCACAGAATGAAAACCTTCAATAATTAAGTACGTCTTTAAACTTTAGGACCTAACCGATTAGCAAGCAAACTAACATTAAAAATATTTTCTTTTTTCCTTAACAAAAGGATACTGCCATTTTCTCCATTTCTACAGGACCGTCCAGAGTGTTAGGAACATACTGAGCGTGACGAGGCACCGAGGTGAGAGCTGGGGCGGGGGGCGGTGCAAGCACCTGTCCGGAGCCCAGCAAACGCGTCAAACCTGGGAAGGGAATGACGAGCGTCCTGATGAAACACTATACCGTTACCTTCCCTTGTTTTACCATGTCCTTTGGAAAGCCACGATACTTCATCCCTCTGGTCTTCCTGTACTGAACACCAAGGTCGGGATTGCTCTTGTGGTCCCTGAGGGCCTGAAGAAGACCCCACCGATGACGTGCCTCACTCACCCACAGGGACAGCCCTGGGCTCCACGGGGCCCTCTGAGTCAGGACGTTCAGCAGGGGCCGAGTTGAGCCTATGACCAGGCGCATTAGATACAGCATCCCAGACGCTGCTTCTGTTTAAAGCTTATCAAGTATACTTCTTTATACTGTGCTAAAATTAACACAGTATTCATCATTTTATTTATTTGTAAGCATACAATTTGGTGTCATCAAATACATTCCCAACAGAACTTTATCATCCCCAACAGCAGGGCGCCTGGGTGGCTCAGTCGGTTAAGCGTCCGGTTTCGGCTCAGGTCATGATTTCACGGTTCGTAGGTTCGAGCCCCACATCAGACTCTGTGCTGACAGCTCAGAGCCTGGAGCCTGCTTCGGATTCTGTATCTCCCTCTCTCTCTGATCCTCCCCTGCTCGAGCTGCCTCTCTCTGTCTCTCAAAAATAAATAAAAAACATTAAAAAAAATTTTTTTTAATCATCCCCAACAGAAACTTTACCCTCACTGAACACCACTCCCCATTCCCCCACCCCAGCGCCTGCTGCCCACCATCCCACTTTGTCTCTATCAATATGGCTGCTGCAGGAGCCTCATGTAAGTGGCACCGCTCGGAGTTTGCTCTTCTGTGGCTGGCTTCTGTCACTCAGCGTCACGTCCTCAAGGTTCATGCATATGGTGGCAGGTGTCGGAATGTCTTTCCTTTTTAAAGCTGAATAGTGTCCCACCGTACTGATGGACCACACACTGGGGTTTATCCATCTGCCCCTAGATGGACATTTGGGTTGGCTCCGATCCGACACGCAACCGCTGTGAAGAATGCCATGAACTTGGCTGCACAAATATCTGTGCAAGGCTGCTTTCCGTTCTTTCGGCTGTGTACTCAGAGCTGGACTTGAGGGCCCTACAGTCATTCTGTGTTTGACTCTGTGAGGAGTGGCCACACCGGTTTCCTCAGCGACTGCCCCGCTGTGCACTCCCACCAGCAGCGCGTGTCCCTCCACACCCTCACCAACACCTGCTGGGAAAGTTGTCAGATATTCTTCTGCACGATGTAGACTATGATTCAAACACTGTTTTTTGCATCATTAGCCTGCAAGTCAATCTGATCACAGGCCTAGTTATTAGCTGACCTTTCCTGAATTTCCCGCTTGCTGGCATCTGGATGGCTCTCTAATCCTTACGAGAGCCCTGCAAATTAGGCGCATCCATTTCTCTGATGACAAAAAACCTGAAGCTCCAACACCAGAGTGACTCTTCAGAGCCCCACGGTGGGTGACAGGGGTGAGGCTGTCTGACTCTAGACTGCTGAACATGCACTGGGGAGAGACGCCATTAATTGCAGCTCAAATAACCATGTTACAGAAGAAAATAAAACGGATGCATCAAACACTGGTCTCCCACGGAATTCCTAAGGCCAAGGCTAAAGCAGGTGTGTAAGTCAGAACTACGCTGACGTAAAGCAGCACTAAGTAAGCAGTACTGAGGGCAGCCCATGAGCACGTGAAGTCACAAGGGCTGAGCAGATGATGGCTTGAGTGACCGCACCCTGAGGGTGCTGCCAGCACCCAGATGCCCCTCTCCTGAAGGTCCGTGAGGGCAGGATCAACGACGCCTGTTTCTCTCTGCCTTGCCCGGGTCCCTGGCTTCCGTATCTGCAGAACAGATACTCAGTACATTGAATTTGCTGCCCTTTCTCGCCAGCCACACAGCCAGAACCCAGCTCTGCACTACACCCTTGACCTGGGAAGATAACATCCGACCCAGACCCAACAAAAAGGAAGAGACAGCTTCGGGAGGAAAGCCCCCCAAGTGTTGTCCGCTCTGGGGCAGGCGGTCACAAGGTCTCAGGGAACACAGATTGGGCAGCCGTGGGTGGGCCCAGGGTTCTGCAGCTCCACCGGCCCCCAGGGGCCACACATTCGGCCTGCGGCTCCAGGACAGGACAAAGCAGGGTTGGGGTGTGGAGCCTCCCATGACCATCCAGAGGTCTGCGGTCCAAAGGTCTGTGGCCCTTTGTATATGCCAAGCCCGCGCCAATCCCCAAACACCCCTGAGAAGGCCACCATGTCACTCTAAAACACAGACCACCAGGTGAATATGGGTTTGTTATACAAAATACTCCTGCCAAACCTTTACGATGCTTACCGCACTTAGTCTGGACGCCGTCATTACTTTGGACGCTAAGGATTAGCCCCATGTTTAATTCCTGGCCTATCTTGAGCCACTTTGAAGACCACGTGTGCCATGAATTTGGACCAGCAGCCTGCTCCTATTTCCTATGTCTATATGCACCTATAGACATCCTAAAATTCTTTCTGGGCATGTATGTGATACAGACCAATACAATTACTAAACGAACTGAAATAACCAACGAGGCTGTGGTTCACAAGGCAGCCTTAGCACTGTCAGCTGTGGTTCCAACATCGTGCATCGTGCATCACACACATGCAGCTCCCATCGCCCTTTTCCTCCTCAGAATTGCCCCTCGAAGGGCGTCTCCCGGCTGTCATTACCCATCCACAGCCACCTCCTCGAGCTGACCACAGACGGCTCTGGATACAAGAGGCACAGGGAAGGCTACCGAGCGGAGCCCCAGGAAATGACACAGAATTTGTACCACATATGCCAGGATTTCACCCACTCTTACCCTTCAATTAATACCGCTGCTTTCCCCAAGATTTGTGGCTTCCCACAAAACCGAGTATTTTTGACAACTATATTATATTTGAGCCTCTATGAAATATCCAATAAATATTCTCTAAGAAATCAGGGCACCTGGGTGACTCAATAGGTTGAGCATCTGACTTTGGCCCAGGTTGTGATCTCGTGTTTGTGGAGTTCGAGCCCCACATCAGGCTCTGTGCTGACAACTCAGAGCCTGGAGCCTGCTTCAGACTCTGTGCCCCTCTCTGTGTCTCTCCCCTGCTAAAATTCTCTCTCAAAAATAAATAAATCTTAAAAAAAATTTTTTTAAATATTCTCTAAGAAATCATTTCTGTGGAGCATAATATCTTCTTTTCTTAGCTGACCCCCACTTAGTAACTGCTGGTGTCCTTTTGGTCACCTGTGGTCTTCCGAGAGGACGGACAAAGGGGGCTCACTGAGAAGTGCAGGGAGCTGACGGGGGCAACCTGGGCTGGAGATGTGCCAGCAGGCAGAGGTGAGACCCCTGTAGTCCCACAGGACTCAGACTTCCCTTCGAGCACCAAGCCTGATGACTGTGCCAATCACCTAGAAAATGACGTCCAGCTGGGGGTGCACCCAGACCCTCTGCTCTTTTTCCTTTTAACTGCTGGCTCTGGAACAATTTAGTGGCACACTTTTATCAAAATCCGATAAACAGCAGAAGCTTTTTAAAATTTAAAAGCTGGATTTTAAAAACCTTAAATGTTATTACGTATAGTTTTCAATGAAACAAGCAGACTTTATATCCTAGAATCATATATAACCAAGGAAAAGAAAAATACATAATAGAGAAATAAATTGTCTGGCAGAGTAGAATTACTTGTCTAAAGTCACCTCTGGATAAACTGGAAAACATAACATGGCAATTATAGCATCTCTAAATCACTCTGCAGTAGAATTTTAGCTGAAGATTTAGTCATTCTATCCATTTTCAACAACCTGGAACTAAAATAATTAACCACTATTACTGCAAAATATTTTCTACTTGGTAAAGCACAACTTTTTCTGCAGACACAACACGAGAGTACAAAGACGTATTAACGTGCCAGGCAAACAGAAAGAGAAAGAGCCGGCAGAAACGAGTGAGGGGCCGCAGGAATGTGCAGCTCCCGAGCACGCGGTGCGCACGGAAGATGCAATTTTGAATGTGGTCTCGCGGGGCAGGCACGGCCGTGTGTGTCATCCGAACAATAGCAAGCACACTCTGGGAGCGCAATAAAAATTAAACCATCACGAGAGTAAACTTTATCCCACAGCTTAAAGCAATATATATTCCAGACACTTTTGGGTAGTAATAATAAACATCTCATATTGAAAAGGCAAAAATTTCAACCCAAAAGGAAAAAGCAAACAGAACCCTTGCAAAGCCAAATGACGTACAAGGACTCTGGGCTTCGCGGGGAAATGACACCATGGCCTCCGCAGACTGAACCTGCCAGAGCTACTTTCTGGAAAAGACTATCCAAATTCTATTATTTCATTAAATTTCAACTTCTTGATTAGCTCTTTGAAATAAGTAATTAGCAATATCCACAAACCTACCTCACAACAAAGAACATCACCCTTGCTTTCCCCCCCCACCCCCAGGCAAGTGAGCAATCTGGCCCGAGACTGGTCTTCCAAATTAACAAGTCTCTCCTACGGGAGAGGTCAGCACTGGTCACTAGGACACAACCTCCCTGGAGTGGGAGACCTGCGTGCCCCACCTCCTGAACAAGCCTGCATCCCACCGAAGGCGGCCCACCGCTCTCCAGCCCACACAGCGCCACTGCCCCGTCCTCTGGCACACGCTGCCCTGGGACCGCCGTCCCCCCAGACCCACCAGAGCAGAGCACCCATGATGCTTCCCATACCCGGTCACGCTCAAGAGCACTTCTCCACACAGGGGCTTCTCCACGCGGGGGTGGCGAGGGGAGGGTGGGCGGCAGGGGGTGCGCCCCTTAGAATGCCCTGGAAGAGGGTTTTCACACCGAGATCTAACCTCACCGCCCCTGGCAATCAGTGCACGAGACCACCTCGGTGACCGCTGCGCGGAGACACATGGGCTGAGACGCACTCCGGGGCTCCGCCGTGGGCTCCCGGAAACTTGGGGGCCTCTCCCAGGACAGAAGGAAACAGGAAACCTCCCCACCAGCCTCCAAAACCGCAACCTAAGAGCACAAAGGGTGTCTCCACCCTGCAAAGGTGCCCTGTACCACCTGAGACCCGCGGCTGAGGAAAGGTGGTGGCGGCTCCGACGCCCTGTGTGGAGTCAGGGGCAGATGACGTGGTACCAAAGGCAGAGCCACGGGTACCATGCGGGACTGAAAGTGTGCTCCGTCCTGCGCCAAACTCCTGCGGTCAGCGCACCCGCGAGCACAGCGCACTGGAAGGAGGACAGAGGGAGGCTGCGCAGTGAGAAGGTGCACAGAAACCGTCGGTCCTTCTGGCCCGCTCGCCAGGGTCTCTGCCAGTGAGCTTCCAGCAGCTCCAGCCACATCTTGGTTCCCATCTTGGTTCCCCCCACACCCCATGCCTGAATGCACAACTCCATGGGCACCAGGAAGACTCACGCCTGGGGTTCCCACGTCCCCAGCGCAGATCGCCCCTGAGCCCCCGCCTCCTCCAGGAAGGCCATCTTCAACCCCTGCCCTCCTTGGTGTGGGCTCCGCAATGACTGGACAGCCCCGACCAGGAGCTGTCTGGGTTTCATTCAGGCAGGAGCCGCCACATCTCCAGACCACCCTGTCTGCCCCTTATTAGCCTCCATCCTCATGCTGTCAGGGCGATTTTACGACAATACCTTAGGGTACAGTAGACAAAAAAAAAAAAAAAAAAAGAAAAAAGAAAAGAAAAAAAAAAAGCTGACCTGGGAAGGTTGGCACGGAGGGGATCCATGCTGACATCCACAGGCTGTCTGGACCCTCATAGTCCCTTCCTGCCTAGTCCTGCACTGTAACCCTACAAGCACTGCAGTATTAATACCTCGGCTCAGAGACAGGAGAACTGAGGCTGATGGTGACCTTGCACAACCCAGTCAAGGGCACAGAGCTCCCGAGTGGCAGAGCTGGAATTCTGATCCAGTCTGGATTCGGGTAGAAAACCACAGGGCACAAGCTCCGCAAAGAGCAAGCAGACAGCCGCTGGACGGACAGGCTGCAAGCAGGTGCAGGAGAGCAAGCACGAGGGCCGGGGAGGCCTCAGAGCGGTGCCAGCAGGACAGAGAATGCCACAGACACGCTCGGAGACTAGCCCGCCCCGGCAGGGACAGGGGGTCCTGCCCCAGGTGGGGCAAGTGGAGAGGCACAGGCCTCTCAGAAGGCCCACAGCACTGGGTCACGCTTGCTGTATGTGTGGTGGGGGATGGGAGAAGCTAAGAAAAGCCAGGAAGGAGTAAGAGATGGCACCAAGGGCATCCTGCCTGAGGGCATCGCACCACAGATAAAAGGAGACAGGCAGGAAGACCTCAGGCCGGACAGGGACCCAGCCGGACTTTACATGAGTTATTCACACAGATCGTGATTGGGGTCCCCCCGGCACTACTGACACTTGGGGCTGGATTACGACTGCAGGCGCGGGACCTACGTGCTGCGGGCCGTCTGCCCACATCCCTGGCCTCCCCCCACTGGATGTCGGCAGCACCTCCTCAGCTGTGGCACCCAGAAATGTCTTGGTGACCAACATCCCCTGGGGGCAAAATCATCCCCAGTGAGAACCGCTAGGCTAATGAAGGGATACAAAAGCCACCAGAAACCCCGAGCCCCGGGCTGGCTGGTGCGCACAGCACTGTCCCGAGGACGAGCAAACCCTAGACAGGAAGGGCCCATCGTCTCGGGCTCCACGCTCCTCCTATGAGCAAATGACGAAGAATCTTCCAATGCGATTTCTGGTACAAAGAACCAGGCACAGGTGGAAACAGACCCCACGAGCAAGAGCAAGCAGAGCCCGAATGGCAGCCGCCCTCGAAGACCTGAGGCGTGGGGCTTACCACGCAGACAGAAAGGGGCTCCCGTTTCCACAGAAACAGAACAGCTTGAATACGCCCACAGCACGGCCACGGAGCCACCAAGCCATGGAACTCCGTGACCTTAGAGCCCCTAAAATTCAGCCTTAAGTCAAAGTGCTAAAAAATACATGAGTACTGTCTTTTTACTGTGTATGATATTTACACAGGATATTAAACACACGACTATTTAATACTTTAGTCAGCCTATGTTTTAAATATAAATGTGTACTGGGCTAATCATAAAGCTCTTTCTTACATTTTTTAAAGTTTGTTTATTTTGAGTCAGAGAGAGAGAGAGGGAAAGAGGGAAAGAGAGAGTGCGAGTGTGCAGGGGAGAGGCGGAGAGAAGGAGAGGCAGAATCCCAAACAGGCTCCGAGCTGTCAACACAGAGCCCAACACGGGGCTCAAACCCACAAGCCGTGAGATCATGACCTGAACTGGACACTCAACTGACTGAGCCACCTGGGCGCCCCCATTACCACATGGTTTTCATCTTTGTCTCGACGGATGGAGCCCAGGAGCTAACACAATGTGGGCAGCTCACCGACGGGCTAGAAAACAGAAGGGGGCTTACAAGAGACACCATCTACTACTATATCTCCTTATTTCACTTTATTTTATAAATTCCATTGTTTCTGAGGAAAAAAAACCCACTGTTTACACTTTTCTAGGAAAATTCTCCTCTAGGTTCCCTCGCCATATTTGCTCACAGTACTTTCACCCTCTGGGAACCCAGCAGATCAGTGCCCGCCTCCCCAAAGCAACAGCAAGAGGCACACACTGCTTGTTTCCATCGATGGTACTTTCCAAAGTGAACCTCAGTTTCCAAGCCTTCTTCACTGGTCTCTGCTAGATGTCACACAAACCACCAGTCACCAAGTCAGAAATAACAAAAACCCATGCCCAGGCACACGAGCCTGAGGACGAAGAGGCTGGACGGTGGCAAGGGGCCGATGGTGAAAGCACGCACCCTGGGGGAGGCTAGCACACCCAGAAACCTCGCCTCCGGCTGCCCTGGTGACGTGAGACGGCACGGGCCCCTCATCAGGAGGGCACCCAGGAAGTGCCCATCTAACTATAACCTGGCTGCGGCCAATGTTTCAGAACCGGGGGTCCTCGCCTGTCTTTCTCAAGGCGGTGCTGGCCAGCTGAAGGTACTGTCATTTGTCACAGGGACTGCTGGAGCTGCCGACATGCCAAGGGGAGGAGTCAGGAATGCAGAATGTTCTGGAACGGGTGGGATCACAGTCATCCTCATCCTGCAACACTTTCGAAGGTCCTGCCACACGATAAAACCTAACAGCAATCCAAGCCTAAAGCACAAGCCCATGTGACATGTTAGCATGCAGAACTGTGCAGGAGCCGCACGCAGGGCTCCACGGGGACACCAGAGCCCTACAGCTCACAGGAAAGGCATACTCCATTTTCCTGGGAACTTTACAAAATGTCACCCACCATTTTGGAAAGACGGCAGCACTGACATCAACGCGGATTATTAAACAAAACCGTGTGGGGCCGTTTACAGCTGTTTAACGTCCACCCAAATACTTCTGTTCTGTTACTGTTTCTTATCTCCTAGTTTTTTTTAGTAGTATACGTAGGTAGATATTACCCAAGAATTTCACTTCAGGGCTGTGAAGGGAGGTTACTAACTGTGTGTATTTTAATGGGGGACACTGGGTCCGAGCCTGGTGGAAATCCCCAGTGTGCACACAAGGCAGGAAGGCAAAACACATTTTATAAGAACATTCCTTCAACTTCTTTAAAAATAAAAATAATTAATATTTAACCTTTGATATCTAAATGGTTTAATAAGATATTTTTTTAAAACCTGTTAATACTCATACCAGAGGAAATACTGAAAAGAGAGTAAAATACTCAAGCCCCTAGATCCGACAGAATTCAAGTCAGCTTCAACTGGACTTTTAGAAAAGCTGGAGCCAGAAACTGCTAAATAAAAGGTAATGCAACTGGTCATAACACAATAAAAGATATTACCTTCAAAATGCATTATTGTTGCCAATTATAAGAATCACTTCAACTTAATTTCCAAAGCACAATCACCCTCAACAGAAAGAGTCTCTTTTCTAAATTCCGAGGAGTATTACATTAAGGCCATAACTCACCTTCTAGCTATAATACTGCCCTCCCTTATTGCAGCACCGCCTTTCATAAATACTTCTCATCGACACGTCAGGCTAATTCACGTTAATTTTATTGTATTTTGGTGCTATCTCACATTGGGTGCAATTACCTTTATCATTTTATTGCCAAGGCAGAAAGTAATCAGAACAATTATTCGAAAACGGAGGTTTATAAATTCTAAATCACAGTTGCTGGCATTTTTGATAAAACAGCAGCTTTATCTCAGGAAGTGGCAGGGACATGGGATAAATCATGCATCAGTCAAGTGTAGCTGACCCCCAAGTGCATTGCACAATATCAGAAGTGCTTCCAAAGAAACTTCCCAGCATCATCCATCATCCTTCATAATACTAAAATAGCTACACACCTGAAGAATAGAAGCTGGAGGATAATAAAAAAAAAAAAGCAGAAGAAAAAAAAATTCCAAGCAGGGTGGGTAAAACCATTAACCGCTCTCGCTTTGAACTCTAAGATATGGTCCATGCACATCAACAAATATGACTTTACAATAACTCTAAATATCTGTATTCATGTTCATCAACTCAGTTTTAAATATAAATGAAATATGGAGTAGAGTCATAAACAGAAAAAGTGCATTTCCGGCTCCCATACATCCTCACGTTCTGTTTTGGTACAGCTGCTTCGCAGAGCGGCCATCTCTGTCAGGCCTGTGTGGGCAGCGCTGGAACCCGCGGTCAGCGCATCACCATGGCCCTCCGCCTGTTCCATGGTCCGCATTTCCTTCAAAAGCTTATTGCTCAAAAATAAAGGGAGGGGTGTGACTTGATTTTAAAGACAAGAATAAAGAGAGAAGTCCTCGAGTCCCCACACTGGTTTCTCCCTAAGTCAATCACAGGTGACAGGAACAATGAAGCTGCGCAGGCCATCAGGAAGGCAGGGGACCCAGCCCCAGTCACACATCCCCACGGAGGGGAAACCGCCCTGGGCCTCAGCTTCAGCTTTTCTTAGGGAAACACACTTGCCCCTCACACCACACCTCTGGCACACATCGTCCACACCTTGCTTTAACTCGCTTTTATAAGGCAAGATAAAATAACCATGTTATCATCTATTTCCTGTTGTCAAAAAGTTAACATCCCAGAAAAAGAACACTTCTGTACCTTTATAGAGGTGACCTCGTGCCAATGGACTATCAGAAGGTCTAGCTGGGTAAGAACTAAATTTATTAGCTGCATATGCCTGGCCCTGGGCCAGGCGCTTACACACATTATCTCATTGACTCCTCCCAGCAAACCTAAGGTGGAACACATTACTTGTAGACAAGAAGACAGATTGAGAGGTTAAGTAGCCAGTCCAAGGGCACAGCACGTAAGGAGCAGGGAGGTACTCAAGGTCAACTCCAACATACTTCCAAGCCTACACTTCTGCCAGACTCGTATCTATCTCCTAGACACAGACACTGTCCTCACTGCATCAGTGAGAACAGCTTGGTTATTCCGTGGCAACAAACAGCACCAAACATCCAGCCAGGGCCTGGGTTGACCTCCAAGCGGCCCTGATCTTGGGGGCGGCTTCAGGACACCACACACTAGCCCGCCCACCACAGCAAGGAAAGAATCATGCAGACGCATCTAAATGCTCTGCCCTCCCCCCTCCCTAGGACAAGATCTGGGCATTTCACAAAGATGCCCAGCAATTTCTCATCTTCATCTGGCAAAAAGTGACAAGAAGTCTGTATTTCTTTCTGTCAGCTAAGTTTTATGGTCCTTTGCCACCAGTAAACACAATTCCAGTATGAAGACTTCATGACACAGGAGTTGGGTATAAAATCCTACATACCATAGTTTCCATAAAGACACCGAATACTTTCAAACTTCTCACTGTCACACCTCTAAGTACAAATACGGTATGGCCCCTGCTATATTAAAGTACAATTCGAACTTTTAAAGAGCATGTAATAATTTTAATAACTGTTTCTAACAAACTAAAGATTTATAATGAAATCTCTTTAGGTAAAAAGAACCAATCCAGCAAAAAATGGAATGAAAAGAAAATAAAATGGATTAACAACCACGACAAAAAATAAATCCTAAATTAGTAGACAATACTATAAAAGGAAGTTATTATTCACACAAAATTAATAGCAGAGGATCTTCAATGTTTCTTTTAGTTTCTTCTCAACATGCAATATTGGGTATTTGAAAAATAAGCAAATTAGCTGGTCCCATTTTGGAAACATGACATCTACTCCGAAACAAACGTATTTCACTTTCTGTCTGTTCCAACCCAGCCTCAACCTTGAGCCCCCAGCCACACTCATGTGAGTAGTTAGAATTCTATAGGCTAGTTTGTTGCCAAGCAAACACAGGAAATCCTTTCCCTCACAAATAGGATACTGCCTAGCAGACCATGTCTACACTAGTAATCCCAATGAAATGACAGACAGGAGCCTCCCAAAGTCTGTTTATTTCTTGTTACAGAGTCCACTATGGACAAGAGCCAGGGTTCTCACCACCAGAGGAGGGCGGATGCTACACGGAAACCTGCTCTACCGGATTTGAATTGGAGGTGTCAAGACAAACTCACAGTTTTTAATCCACATGCAGATGACAGGCACAGGGAAGTAAATACTGGAGGCATCATGATACAGAGCATGGGCCAGTGTCCACAGGGAGATCCCTAGCCCCGCCTACTGAGAGTGGTCAGAGGAATAGCACCTCAGCACCAATAAGCACACCAGCACCCAGATCTGGGTTTCTAAGTATCATCCTACAGGAAGAGGCACCTGGGCTCCCTGTGGACGTGACTGAGTCCAGCACTAGGGCAAGGAAAATACAGTTTAAGTTTGGATTATAGGTGGTGCCAGAAAGTAAGAAAGTGCCCAGAAGGTTGGGCTGTCATCAAGATACAGCAGTCAACCTCAAAGTGTTCCCAAGAGCCAAACCGGCAGCTACCAGAGTAAGGACACTACTGCCCCCCACCCCCAGTATAAAAGAACATCCAGGAGTCCATTCTAGTAGAGATGACAGGAGAGAAAGAACAGCTCCTCCTTAAGAATTCCAAGTCTCAAGTGAAGAAAGAATAAAGGAAATAGATTAACATCAGGCACACAACGCAGTAATCATTGTTGCAGACAAGACACACCAGTGGATGCTAAAATTAGTGGGTGAAAGCGTGAGAACCAAGATGTCTGCATGGTTCCAAACTATTTCCCCCAAGGTACTCATTAATTACACAGGGAGAAACAGTGACTTTATAGTTGGAAAAACATGATAGGTTCCACTTAACCAAGTGACCAAGGGTAGCGCTCCCAGGAACGGACATGTAGACCTCAGATATCCCATAGTGTGATGCCTTGAGAGGCGACATTACTTCTGTGCTCTTTTTCAACAAAAATGTGAAATTCAATATGATTAGGAGACAACATCACAACCCAAAACATCCTACTAAATAACTTACCAGTGTCCTTCAAAAGCATCAGGTCACAAGCAGCAAAGGAAGGACTGTCACAGTCTAGGAATGAAGACTGGATGAAGAGTACATGCCGCGTGGGGTCCTGGGCTGGGCAGCAAGCAGGACTGAGGAGGTCATGGGTGAGACGCACGGCGACGCAGCAGCAAGGCCTGTGGCCGCAGCCGGTACTGACCAGCACACTGACGTGTCACATGTCAGTTCCCCGGCGGTGGAAGCCACACGAGAACAAGCGAGGTAACGGAAGGTGTCAATGCTGGGCAACACCAGGCGCATGGGGTGCAAAAATGCCCGTGCTGTTATTTGCAGTTTCTGCAAGGGTGAAACTGTTCAAAATAGTCAAAAAACTCCATTCCACTGGCATCCACGTACCTGCAGCAGGGTCTACCTTGACCCCAAAGGCCTGGCAGTTGAGAAACAAGGAGCTGGGCCCCGGGAAGACAAGAAGCATCTTCAGGGCCCTCATCACCCACCCCTGCACCGGCACAATGCCGGCAGACGTGCACTAATGTTCCCAACGAAAAGCCTAGCACAGCCTCTGGGGTTCAGAGCTGTGAGCCTGCATGCTGGCTTCCGACACACGTTGGCCGCTGCACGATCCAGGTCTGGGCAGGGAAATGAAGAGGTTAATAGATCTAAAGTGAGATTAGCATGAGCTGGCCAGCAGCTTTCTATCACACTGTAAGTCAGAGGAAGAAATGAAGCTCCTCCTTGTCAAAACTAGAAACCACTCAGAACGTTTGCTCCATGGCTTCTAGGCTTCTACCCTAAAAGGCCTCTCTTGGCAAAAGAAAACAAAAAAAAAGAAAGAAAAAACCAAATACATCAAGACTACCACATTAAAATGCAGTAATTAAAAGGGGGAGAGACTACATCTGAGTTTATTTAAAACAACACAAAACACTACTTTGGGGGTATATTTCTCCCTGTGTTTTTTTCCAGAAGCATCTAGCCATCGAGACGGCTGGCACCGGCACATAATCCTACACGCCACAGTCACACAGGCTGATGAGACACACACCAGGAGACCCTGGCCCAGACGGCACAGCCCTGAGTGGGTTCCGGGTCAGGCCACATAACACATACGGGAATAAGAGCCAGAGCTGGCTACTAGTATTTTATTTAGACATTTTTATACGGAAGCCAGAGGTTGAAAGCACAGAGAAGATACCATACAAATTTTGATTTTACTAAAATGTTATGTCCCTTGAGTCAAGGTATTAATCTTGTTATAAAAGTGGTCTCTCCTCTCAGTGGCCATTCATTAAACACGCATAAATGTTTAAGCGTACTTCTGTTATCGGATCGCATGAGAAGAGCAAATAAAATCACGCAGGACGAGGCGCACCAGAGCGGCTTCCGGAGGGAGGCGGACTGCCGGACGGCTCAGGCCCGGGAGTTCCAGACACGGGCGCTTCCCGTAAATACTTACAGAACAGCCCTCTCCGTGTGTGACAAAGTTTGATCCCAAAGGAACAAATGATCAATTTTCTTCCCTTAACAATGGTGAAAATACAGTGAAAAGAAAGAGTCCAAATGGCAAATCACTACAAACGAACCGCCCCCATCACTCAGCGCTCTCAGAAAAGGGCCTCACGACCCGGGGCGGACAACGTGGCCTCAGTCTCGTCAGCGCCACCCTGCTGGACAAGGGAAAACACCACACAGGCTGGCGACAGCGTTGCGAATGTCATTACATTCTCTGTGACCAGACACAGGGCTGTGTATGCCAGATCCTGTATCCTGATGAAGTCTTGATGTCATTTTAACCACGTGAGGAGGCTCTGCAAAGGAAAAAGGGAAGAATCCTGGTGCAAACAGATAAGCCAGGACAGACCAAACTCCATCCCTTGTGACAGAGAGCACGTCTGTGCTATCACTTCTCCCCTCTGATGGTGTGATATAGTGTAACGTTAGTACCTGAAAGGGGTCCAGAATTTTAGAGTAGGCCCGAAAGAGATGCGAATTTTCTTTCTCTACAAGCAAACGGGAATTGAAAAGCTGAGTAGGCCGTCTATCATCTGTAATGAGTCATAATCGGCAAGCAAAATGTAGAAAAGTGCGTCTTATCACTTGGCCTATAAAAGCTTCTGATCCATGGGGTAAAAACACACCAAACTCTAATAAGCACTCTGTTATAACAAATAAACCCAAACACCTAATTACCAAGTGACTATTTATAGTTTCTAAAATAACTTAACCCACTTTTATGAAGCAGATATTTTAAGTTTCACAGAAAAATCCTGCCCAATTCCAGCATTAGATACATTTATTTTGCCCAGACCCAAAGGATAAAGAGATCTTTATAAATTACACTACTTGTACCATAAATTCAAAGAGAAAATAGTCTCATTTACAAATGGTAATTACTTACAAGAGAAAACTGAATTGTAAATTTTAATTGTTAATTTTGATGAAAATGGGAAACCTGGTCAAAGGGGAAAATCGCAGAGCTAACAGCAGGGGCTGCGTGTGTGGTCAGCAATGTCTCCATTCACTTCAACGGTTTTGCAACACAAGCTATTTTCCGGTAAAATCCCTTCTTCTTCTTTAATTCGGCCTACTTTATATTTTTAGCGTCCTGTTCAGGCAAATTACTCTCCCCGTGGAGATGATGTCCCTGTTAAAACAGCACAGAGAGGGAAAAGTACGTACTCTGTTCATACACAGAAAAGAGTATCTAACACTTATGATAAAATAAATAAAGACGGGCAAAGAAGCCAAATGTCAGAACTGGAGTGCATATATAGACCACTGAATGCCATGAAGGAAACACTGGCCCCACCTATGCCAGACTGTCCAATACAGCAGCTGCTAGCCACATGGGTGACTTGTTGAAATATAAATTAATTAAAATGTCATAAAGTTAAAACTTCAGTTTGTAAGTCACACTCATCACATTCCAAGTGCCCAGTGGCCACACATTACTAGGGGCTCCATTCTGGAAGGCACAGGCATACACTTCCATCACTGCCAAAGGGCAGTGACAGCACTGACAACACTGTCCCTTTACAAATGAAGGAAACTGAGACAGGAGGTAATGAGCTGATGTCACTGATAAACCAGGAGCCCAGCGCTCATGGGGGTCATAGAATGAGTGGCTGGCCACTGAGAACGTCATTCACTTCTGCCCAAGGTAAGCCAAAACTCCACATGGTCAGGGCCTTGTTCAAAGTTCTTAGCACGCCCTACTATAGACCCCACCCATGAGCAACCGACATGCATATAAGCCTGACGCCTGAAATGACCTGCATAAGTGGCTGTAACTCTAGTGGGGAACCAAAACTGTAAGACACAGTTGCTGAACTAAGAAGCAAGAGGCTGATGAGCAATTTCTCAACCCAAGACTTCAGACATCTTTCCTACTTGGTTTATTTCTCAAAAACTCCCATTAAACATCTTTGTGACAAAATCTTTTATTAATTCCTGAGGACAGAGTCTCAGTTATGGAAATGCCCTAAATATCCAACAATAAAAGAATGTTACCCATCTCTAGGAATAATGTTGGCAAAAGTTCAATCATATGGATAAGTACTTATGATGAAAGGTCAGGTGAAACACTCAAACACAAAACTGTGATTGTCTCATGTACCACAATGATCCCGTGAGAGTACATGTGGTTATGTGTGTACATATATGTATGTGTACCATACAACCAAGAGAAGGAAAAAAAACAGAAAATACCAGCAGAAGCATAGATATCCAAGATACTGATGTCAGCACACAATAATTATGATTAATATGTTTAAAACTGGGGGCACCGGGGTGGCTCAGTTGGTTAATCATCTGACTCTTGATTTGGGCTCAGGTCTTGATCTCACAAGCCCCACATGGGGCGCTGTGCTGTTAGCACAGAATTCTCCCTCTCTGTCTGCCTCTCCCCCACTGTCAAAAATAATAAATAAACTTAAGATAAAAAAAAAAAACAAAACCTAACTGGAAAAGACAGCCAGACAAAAATAAGAATCCAGAGGATTTTAAATATGGAATTGAAACACATATTAAAAGTGAAATGGACATTCTATAACCAAAAAATGCAAACTTTGAAACAGGAAATTCAATAGGATTAACGGTAAGCCAGGCAGAGCAAAAAGCAGTTTGTGAGTGGCAAGATGGGTCCACAGAAAACATCCAAACCACAGTACAAACAGGACAAATGGAAAGAAGACAAGAGCACAGAAGATGAGGGTCAACTGGCAGGAAAGACACAATAATTGAGAAAAGAGTCAAGAATTTTCCAAAACAGGTAACACCACCCCAGAGACTCAAGAAGCTCCGCAAACTCCAAGCAGAATAAATATGAAGAAAAATCACAACTAAATGTAACACAACTATAAATCAAAGAGAAAATCATAAACGCAGCCTAAGTCACAAATTCACATTTTAGCTTCAAAAGAGCAACAACAGAACTGATGGCTGACTTTTCAGCAAAAACTTTAGAAAGCAGAAGAAAATGGATAGGACATATTTAAATGATGAAACAAAACAGCTGTTAATCCAAGAACCAACAAGGGTTAAATTACTGTGTTTAAGTCAAGGGAAAATAACATTTTAAAAATGGATTCTATCTACTACAGTTGACAGGTATTTAAAGAAAAGGGGGGGGGGTGGATTTTCAAGCAGCAGTAAATCATCCCACATGGAAGTGTGGTAATGAAGGAAGGAACAAAACTTGCCAATCAATCACCTGATCAATCAATCAGCATGCGATAAATCTGCATGAATATTAACTGTTTAAACCAACAGTAATGATGATGATGATTATAGCCCTTAAAGTACTTACAGAATTAAAACACAACAGCATAAAAGCTGGGTCAGAGCTAAACAGAGTAAAGTTTCATGAAGTACCTAACTGCTCAGGAAGTGGTAAAGGTGAACAATTTTAGGCGAACAATAACAAGTCAAGGATGTATGTGATAATCTCTAGGTTAATCGAAACAGAAAAAAATAAGTTTGTAGTATTAAAATGTGAACAGATGAGAAAAATGAATAAAAAACATTTGATTAATCTAAAAGAAAGCAAAATAAAGTAGCTATAAAGGAACAAAATAAATATGGGTCAAACAGAAGATAAATAGCAAAATGAAAAAATTAAACCCGACTACATCAGTAATTATTTTAGCGTGACTGGACTAAAAAACTGAAGCTTCTCAGCAAGACTGGGTATTCTAAAAACCTATATACTCTTCACACACTTTAAATACAAGGACAAAGGCTGAACATGAAAAGATGGAAAAAAGATATATCATTTAAATCTGATCAAAATAAAGCCCAGAAAATAATTTTAATGCCAGACAATGCACATCTTATACCTGTCAGGATGGCTACATTTAAAAAACAGCAAGGTAACAAATACTGGCCAGGTAGGGGGGTGGGGAACCGGAGCCCTGTGCATTGTTGGGAGCGATGGAAAATGAGGTTACTTGCTACAGACAGTAGGGTGTTTCCTCAAAGGTTCGGAATTAGCACACGACACAGCAGTGTCACACCGGCGTGCACCCCGGAAACAAGCGGAGGCAGGGACGTGAGGAGGTGTCTGCACCCGGGCGTCACAGCAGCACTACGCACGGTGGTCAAGCGGTGGAGGCCGCCCAAGCGCCCATCAGCGGCTGAGCAGGGACAGAAAATGCAGGAGATACATATGTGACGTGTAATTTTACGTGACCACCTGACTGGGCCATGGGTGTTAAAACGTTATTTCCAGGGGTGTCTGTAAGGGTGTTTTCAAACTGAGATTAGCATGTAAGTCCACATACAGAGTAGACTGCCTCCCTCGAGGCAGTGGGTCTCATCTAATCCACGGAGGGTCTGAACAGAAAAACACAAGGTGAAGGCAGGGAGAATTTGCTCCCTCCCAGACTGTCTTCCAGCTGGGATGCGTGTTATGTTACCCCATGTTAGGTTCCGTTACCTTATGTCATGCTATGCTACGTTATACATTGTATTATACAATTCTACAGTATGTTACGTTACATATCATATCATCTTTCACATATAACAACCCCTGTTCTGCCGGAGAAGCCCGTGACGACACGTAGCGGAACAGTATTCAGCCTGTAACAAACGTGGCAGCATGGACGCACCAGGAGGACACCGTGCTCAGTAAAATAAGCCGGTCACAAAAAGACAAACGCTGTGTAATTCCACTTCTGTGATGTACCTGGAGTAGTCAAATTCACAGAACGTAGAATTATGTTACCAAGAGCTAGGGGGAGGGTGAAACGGGGAGTGTTTCACGGGCACGAGAGCTTCAATTTTGCAAGATGAAAAAGTTCTGAACACCTGTAACACAACAGTGTGAATCTACCCAACTACTCACCTATTCACTTAGCAATGGCTGAGATGGTGGGGTGCAGAGGAAGCTAAATCAGTGAGGTGTCCAACTTTGGCTCAGGTCATGATCTCACAGTTCATGAGTTCAAGCTCCACACTGGGCTCTCTGCTGACAGCATGGATCCTGCTTCAGATCCTCTGTCCCTCTCTCTCTGCCCCTCCCCCACTCACATTTTCTCTCTCTCTCAAAAATAAACATTAAAAAAATGGTTAAGATGGTAAATTTTATGTTTTGTGATTTACCACCACAATAAAAAAAAAAATACTAGATGATGGAAATGCTAAGGCCGGAAGTATTAATTGCAATAATAAGGTACACTTCATAATGATCAACAAGTCAGTTCTGTATCCACATAATATAACAGTTTAAAAATACATAAAGGAAAAGACAGAGCTAACAAAACAGAAAAAACCAAAAATGTAATTTGCGCTTTTAAAGCATCTCTCTCTCAGTAACTGATAGAACATGCAGATGAAAGGGCCGTGAGGCTTACAGAAGCCGCGGACACGCCCCAGGGTCAGACACAGAACACCGCACCCAACACTGCAGAAGGCCTGCTCTCTGACCCCTTCTCACGTGCAAGTCTCAGCCCACATCAGAGGACTGAAGTCATACAGGCTATGTACACTGACTGCAGTGAAATCAGACCAAAATCATTAAGAAAAAGAGAACAGGAAAAAAACAAAACAAAACAAAAACAAATGTTTGGAAAGGTACACACGTCTAAATACTCCTGAGTTAAACACGAAATCCTAACAAAACTAGAAAACATTCTGAATTGAGTGAACATGAAAACGTTGAGTACCACCACTTAACGAGAATGCAGCCAAAGCAGTACTCAGAAGACATCCATAGCCCTGGAAGTGTGTATTATAAAAGGAGAGACACTGAAAATCATTTTAAGCTTCCATCTCAAGAATCTAAAAAGGAAAACAGAATGAAGGATAGATATAAAAAGCAAAAATCCCTGAAATAAAAATTAAACATAAAATAGAAAAACAAGACAGACAACAGCAAAACCAAAAGTTCGCAGACATCAGTAAACTGATGGACTGAGCAAGAAAAATGAGAAAGGACAGCATACCGACAGCATTAATGAGAACTGTGGTGTGGAGTCCTATACACATCCTGACACAAGACAGACACAAGCTTCCTGGCACTTGCGGACCATCTGCGGAAGGCGCCCGCACACCAGGTTGTAACACAAGTATCAACAAAAGTAGCAGCATCACTGGGCCCCCCATGCCCATGGTGGTACAATTACGAGTGTACTGATTTGCTGTTGCTGTGAAAAGAATGGACCGCAAACAGTGGACCGAACAACCCGCATTTTTCTGCTGACAGTCCTTCGCTTCAGAAGTGCCACTGGTCCTGCCTGGGTCCTCTGCTCAGGGTCTCAGAGACCCTGTCGAGGTGTCCACAGGATGGAGCCTTATGTGCAGGCTCTGGGGAGAATCCGCTTGCCAGCACATGTCTGTCAGCTGCTGCAGAAGTCACGTCCCTCAGGCGTAGGACTGGGGCCCCAGTGCCTTGTAGGGTGGCAGGCGGTGACCACCCCGGGCACCTTGTCCCACGACATCCTCCACCTGAGCCACAGAGAGTACCCTGTCCCGCTGGTGTCCCTGACCTCCTCTCCTCCCACCAGACGGGACAGCTCGCTGATTTTACGGAGCCTTGTGATCAGGTCAGGACCCCTCCAACACTTTCCCAATCTATAGGTCAACTCATGAGTAACCTCAGCTGCATGTGTAAATCCCTGTTTCCACATAATGCAGCAATCACAGGAGTGACAGTGGGGGACAAAGGCCATGAGGGCCCCTTAGTATTAACCTGCCACAAAAATTAGTAACAAAACCATAAATGAAAATCTCCATGTTTTAAAATTTAAAAATACTTCCAAACTCACCGCTCAAGAAAGAAGTCATAATGAAAATTAAGACATTTGAAAAGGTGTGACAGTGAAAACATGACCCACAACAATTTTCAAAGTACAATGAAGCCACGCACAGAAGACGCGATGTGAAACCAACAAAGGAAAGAGAGTAAAAAGCATAATATAAGCCTTTAATTTGAGAGGCAGAAACAGGACAGAGTATAAAGAACAAGTAGAAAATACCGGGCAGAAATGTCTGAGCTATTCAATCTAAGATAATACACGGGTTCACAGTAAAAATCTGGTTTCTAAAGACTATAAAGACAGGCAAACATTGCATGAGATACAAGTAGAAAGGAGAGAAAGTGAAAACAAACAATATCAAGAATAAAAACAGGTAAAATGATTACAGAGATTTAAACATTCAAGAATACGAAGAACAAGTTTCCCTCAAAAATTGAAAACCTGGCTTCAGATAATTAACCTAACTAAAGCTTTAAAAAAAATTAATCTTAAAACAATGAAAGCAATTAAATCACTAGTTTTAAAAGTATTCCCACAAATACCAGGTTACAAAGGCAAAATGTACCAAATTTTGAAAGAAAAGATCATATAAAATGTTATAAAAATAGAAAGATCACATAAAATGATCATATAAAAATAGAGAATGATCAACCCATTCCATGGGTCCAGTTTATCCTTGAAACCCAAACCAGACAGGGACAGTAGAAGGAAAAATCATAATAAGCAATCTCATTCATAAACACAAATGTAAAAATCCTAATCAAAAAAATAGTAAACCTAGCCTAGATGATGCTTAGTGGACAAGTTCATCCCAGAAATGCAAAAATGATTTAACATTAATAAATCTACAAAAGTAGGGTGCCTTAGTGGCTCAGTCTGTTTAAGCATCTGACTTCACCTTAGATCATGATCTCACGGTTTGTGGGTTCAAGCCCCGCATCAGGCTCTATACTGACAGCTCAGAGCCTAGAGCCTGCTTCAGATTCTGTGTCTCCCTCACTCTCTGTCCCAACACTCACACTTTGTCTCTCCCTCTCTCTCAAAAATGAACATTAAAAAAATTAAAATTTAAAATGTTTTTTAAATTTATTTTTGAGAGCGAGCACACACATGTGCGCGCAAGCAGGGGGAGGGGCAGAGAGAGAGAGGGAGACACAGAATCGGAAGCAGCTCCAGGCTCTGAGCTGTCAGCACAGAGCCCGACACGGGGCTCGGACTCACAAACCGTGAGGTAACGACCTGAGCTGAAGTCTGATGCTTAACGAATGGAGCCCCCCAGGCTCCCCTAAAAAAAATTATAAATAAATCTATGAAAGTAAATACGCATATTAACAGACATGGGGGTGGGAATCACAATCATTTCAATAGATGCAGAAAAATAATTTAGCGAAATTCAGAGCCTATTAATGGTTTTTTAAAACTTCTCTGAAAACCAGAAAGGAAGTTTCCTTTTTACCAAAAGCCTATCAGAAGTTTCATTTTTGATGGTGAAAGATTAACAGCTTTCTCTTTAAAACAAGTAACAAGGTAAGCGTATCAATTACGATCCTGTCTTCACATAACTCGGTCCTGGAGGTCTCAGCTAGCGCACCATGGCACGTAAAAGAAGTAAAGGATCAACAGAGTGGAAGCAAGACACCAACCCCCCTTCACAGGTAGTATGATCGGCCGTGTGGAAAATCCACAAACATACATAGAGCATATTAGAATTAAAGAGAGGAGTTCAGCAAGGAAACCAGATATAAGGTGAGCACACAAAAATCAATATAGCATTTCCAGGTACCAATCACAAAGAAAGGATTACCTAAAAAAAAAAAAGATACCATTTATAACAGCAACAAAAACACGAAGGACCTGGGGAAAACGTCACAAAAGATGGGCAAACTCTTCATAAAAAAGACTATTAAAAATGGGCAGATGCTAAAGAAGACCTAAATAAATATACAGAAAGCATATTTATAAAGAGGAAGGTTCACATCATAAAGATGCTATTCTCCCCACATTAACTGATTAATTATAGATGCAAGCACTTCCAATCAAAACACCAAAGGCTTTTTCCTAAGAATCTGACAAGCTGATTCTGAAATCTGTATGGACGAGCAAAATGGAAAGGCTTATGCCACCAACATTAAGAGGTAGCCTAAAGCTACAGTAATTAATAAAATGTGGTATTAGTACAGAAATAGAACTATAAAGGAAAAGAATCACAAATTCAATTATGTTCGACTACATGAAAATTAAGAACCCTTGTCCACTGAAAGGCAGTACAAAGAAATGAAAAGGTAAACCATGAACTGGGGGAAGATAATTGCAGCCCGGGTAACTGATAAAGGACTAGAATCGGGAAGATAAAAATTCTCCTGTAAATCACTCAGAAAAGAATATTTCAATAGAAATATAGACAAAAAGGGTACGAACAGGCATTCTGCACAAAAAGAGTTACGAACAGCAAGGCGAAAAGATGCTCAAATTCACTGGTAATCAGAGAAATGTAAATTAAGATCACAATGAGATAATTATCTTCTACCCAGTAGGTTAGCAATGATTAAGTAACTTCCAAGTTTTGGTAAGGATGAGCACCAACTGACAGGAGTCTAATCTGCTTCAACCATTTTTACAAAACAGCTACTGTCTTGTAACACTGAACACTGACAGTGCAATAACTGTACCCTTGAGTGTACAGCAAGGAGAAACGGTTATAAATGTGCACAGGAAGCAGCATACAAGAGGGATCCTAGCTGCAATGGGTGACAAAAACCGGGAACACTTCAAATGCCCAGGGACGAGAGAATAGAAAAGTACATCAGGAAACGGTGGCACAGCTATGTAACGACCAGCGGGGACGCACAGACCACGCCCCACAGCCACGCACAACTCGGGCAGAACTCAGGAAAAGGAACTGCAAGCAGAAGCCAGCAAGCCAGCCTTGGAACACTTGGACAGCATAATGTGTTCTTTATAAAAGTCAAATGAGCCGCTCACACTAAATGAGATCTTGTTGAAAAGATGCTGGGCAGATGGGGAAACTATACATAATTTAAAAAGGAAAACAATGATAAACACGAACTCCAGAACAGCCATACCCGTGAGGGAGGGAGAGCGGGGAGGGCGGGGGGCAGCACAGGAGAAGAGGCACACGGACACCTTCCCCAAGACTGGAGAGGCTGCGCTTCTCGAGTCAGCGGCAGGAAACCTGGTGGGCGCCCTGGGCATCCTCTGTGCATCATTCGTGCCTTACTGCATCTCATGTGCTTCAGCAGGTATCAAACAACACATAATTTTACCTTATTTTTACAGTCTACTTTTATTTATTTTGAGAGAGAAATAGAGAGCAAGTGGGGAAGGGGCAGAGAAAGAGAAAAAAAAGACAAAGAGACAAAATCCCAAGCAGGCTCCGGGGCTCAAACCCACAAACCGTGAGATCATGACCTGAGCGAAAGTTAAGAGTCAGATGCTTAAGTGACTGAGCCACCCAGGTTCCAATAACAACACAAAATTTTAAAAGCAAAAAAGGAGGAAAGAGAAAGGGAGGGAGGATAGGAAAAGAGAAAGAAAAAGGAGGAAAAAACTGCATCAGATAAACCCCTGAAGATCAAATTCATATAATAAAGAACACTGAAGGCGAAATTCTGTAAACTGGGAAATTGACAAAACCTGAAGAAGTACATCTGGTGACCGGAACAAAACAAAGAATGCTTCTACTAAAGGGTAAATACCACGCCAAGAGAAACTTTCAAAACATCATTCCAGGTGAAAATCCGGTCACCTTCCGAGCCTACCAGCACACCGTGTTGGTCCGCACACGCGAAGTTTATGTGTAATCCAAAACCTCCTAGGTTAACACAGTTCCCCCTTCTCTCCCCCAGCAAGTCCAGAGATGCGGCACCACTGAAGTGACTTGGTCACTCACACATGGCACGAGGCACCGTGCGCATCGTGGAAGTTTCTGGTAAGCACCCCGCCACCACAGCCATCCGCGCTTCTCCCACTTGGGTGGACAGTGGTGAGGGCACAGGCAAACGCTCCACACAGCCTCCATGTCCTGCCATAGGACGCACATCTACGTCATCGGGCATGCGGGTGGCAGCAGCACAGTCCAAACCACCAGGCTAGCGGCGCCCACGTGCAGGGCATCGGCACTGCCGCCCGAGAATCCTGGGACAAAGGACAGCCTCGGTCCACTCATTTCTCAGACGCAGAGCTGCGAAGAGCTCTCGAGACAGGGAGACAGCGATGCAGGGGGTTAATGTTATCGCCACTATTAAATTTAATTGATGAAGGTCTGGGCCGGCAGGGTATTGACGGCAGTGGTGTGTGAATCGTGGCAGGAAGGAATACACTCTTCACCTGTCTGGTCGCATCTTCAACAGCGTGAAAATGCCAAAATGACAGCCTTCAGCAGAGCATGTGTCTAGAGGCACCACGCATTAAAAACTGCAACAGTGACAAGGGAAAAAATAATCTGAGTTCAAGGGGCCTGTGATTTCCTCTGACTTCCCAATTCTGGTCCTCTCAGTATAGAGATGAAGTGGTCCTCCTTTAGAGTAAAATGCAAATAAGGTTCTTTCAATTTCTCAATGGAGAGTCAGCCCATTTCTACCAGCTTTCCCCAATACCTGCCGCCTAGGACTCACCGACGTCGCTCTTGCTGCCAACCACATCCAGCGTCCGCAGAAACACTGCAACCCTCTAAACACAGGAAACGGGCAGACGCACAGGGCATGCAAGAGTAAGAAGCTACCAGAAGAGGGTGAGCCAACTGGGAACACAGCTGGTCCACCTTTAGTTCCAATGGGGTCACCACAGCCCAGGAGGCAGGACCACGAGGGAGAGGCATGGGAGGTGGCACAAAGGGCTAGACGGGCACCTGAAGCACCAGAAGTTCAAGTGCTCTGTCCAAGGTCAGGCAAGGACCTGCCATGCCCAGAGCTCACAGCCAGAGTCCTGGCTTTCAATCTCCTGCTAGTGCCTCCCAGGGGCCGCATGCACCAGAGGTCAGAAGGCACGGGAACCGGCAGAGCAGAGCAGGAGGGAGGCCGCCACACACCCGCCAGCTGACCTCCAGCAGGCACCTCCTGAGAAGGCCTCTCGCAAACCACCACCCCCCCCCGACCCTCTGTCATCGCCAGCACAGTCAACGAAGACCACGGGACACTACCTGCCTTAGTTCCCTAAGCAACAGGATATCCTCAGTTTAAATTGAGGGTCCACAAGAAAACAAAGTGGGGGAAAAAAATCATACAAAAACCATTCCTGCATTTGGTCACTTAAAAAAGCCAACATTAAATTGCTTACTATCCCGTATTTAAAACTTCAGAACAGGGGAGCCTGGGTGGCTCAGTCAGGTAAGCATCCACCTTCAGCTGAGGTCCTGATCTCGTGGTTTATGAGTTCAAGCCTGAGCCCCACGTCAGGCTCTGGGCTGACAGCTCAGTCTGGAGCCCGCTCCAGATTCTCTGTCTCCCTCTGTCTCTGCTCCTACCCTGCTCATTCTCTCTCTATCTCTAGCTCTCAAAAATAAATAACATTTAAACAAAAAACATTTAGGACAAATTCCTCCCACAAGAAGAGGTTTCTCTCTCCTGAATGGATGATATTCATGTACTAATTGTACAATGAGTGCTGGGGAGCGACCACTTCCCTGTTCACCATGGCTGTCGGGAAGATCAATGACAGATTCCATTTGTGCTTGCACGAGCTATCCTTAGCCTACATTTCCTGGAATACCTAACTTTCTTAGTGCTGGTTCTCTGGCCACCACAACTACCCAAATACATTCGAGAAACAGAAAACAAACAGAAAAGCCTTCTGACAGAAGGCAAAACAGCTGTCACAAAAATCCATGCAATAAAGGTCACAGGCTCTGGAGCCAGCCTGCCTGGGTTAAAACAGTTATTGTAAATATGTCCCATGTTGTTCAAGACAGAGGAAAACAAGACCATGTTAAGAAAAGACATAAAAAAGATCCCAATGGAACTCTGATGTAAAATAAAGTATCTAAAATTAAAAATACACCTGGTGTGATTCACAGATTAGATAATGCAGAAGGGAAAAATCGGTGACAATGAAGAAAAAATATGTTTTAAACTATCCAAGCAGAGGGGGAAAAAAAGACGGAAGGAAATGAACAGAGCATGCGTAAGATTAACCAACCTGCCACACGTCGGAGCCACCTGAGGAAAAGGAAAAAGGCAGAAAAATACTTGAAAAAATATTAACTATCTCTTCAAATCTGACGAGAAATCTATACTCGTAGATGCAAAAAACTCACTGAACCAAAGCATTAGAAACATAAGGAGAACCAGAGCAAGGCACGCCATTATCAAATTGCTGAAAACCAGTGATAAGGGGGAACCTTCAAGTGGCCAGTGCGGGGACAGGCCGACTGCATACAGAGGGACGCGGTAAGCACGACAGCACACCGGTCATCAGGAGCTATGTCCGCCAGGACACAATGGAACACCACTTCAGAGCACGGAAAGGAAAAAAATGGTCAGTCTAGAATTCTCTATGCAGCAACATATCTTTCAAGAATGAAAGCAAAACAAAGGCTTTTTCAAAAAAAGAAGAAAAGGAAGACAGTTCCTGTACGAGCAGATCTACATTTGATAAACATTGATGCAAGTTTCTTAGGCATAAAAAAATGATACCAGATAGAAAGTTGGATTTGCACAAAGAAATAAAGAGCACAAGAAATGGAAAATATGCAAATAAATATAAAAGCTGGGAAGGGGGTCCTATTTTTAATCTCTTTAAAAGACAACTCACTACCTAAAGCAAAAACAACAACATACTGGGGTTTGTACCACACGCGAGTACAACAGGCACACGGGCTGGGAGAGACTGACGCTCTCTCGCACGGAGCTCACCCTGCCGGACCCTGAACGCCGCCGCGTGAGCACAGACGGCAGGAAGCCAAGTATGCACACAACTCCAGTCAGCACCCACTAAGAAGAAAAGAAAGAGAGCTAATTAACCAATAGTATAGATAGAAATTAAGCTAAAATCATTAAAAATATACATTCAAATATTCGAAAAGCAGATAGGAAAAGGAGGCAAAAGATGAAATGGGACAAATAGGAAGCAAACAGCAAGATGATGTGCTTAAACCCATATTTATGTGACAATCACATAAATGCAAATGCTCTCAATATTCCAATTTCTAAAAGGACATTATGAGATAAGAGCTTTTAGAAACAAGAGACCCAACTGCATGCTGCCTACAAGAATCACATGGGAGATGGAATGACAAAATAGGTAAAATGTGAATGGTTGGAAAAGCACTTTCCACAGAAACGCTAATGAAAAGAAACCTGGAGTGGTCATCTTAGTATCACAAGGAATTTGAAAATAAGAAATATTAATAAGGCAAAAGGCAGCCATTTCATAAAGCTAAAACGGTTAATTCACCATGAGGACAAAAAATTCTAAATACTGGGATGCCTGGGTGGCTTGGTTGTTTAAGTATCTGACTGTTGGTTTAAGCTCAGGTCATGATCTTAGGATTTGTGAGTCTGAGCCCCACTTGAGATTCTCTCTCATTGCCCCTCCCCCTTTCCTCAAACTAAAGTTTTTTTTTTTTTTTAATTCTAAATATGCATGTACCTAGGAACAAGTTTGAAGCAGATGAAGCAAGAGCAGAGAACTGAAGGGGAAACAAATCTTGAGCTATCGCTAATAATTTAAAGAGCAGGGAGACAAAAAAGCAGCAAGGAGACAGAAGACCTGAACTACACAATCAAACCTGACCTAACTGACACTGGAAAGAGCAGTCTCCCCCAAAACCACAGAATATACATTCCTTTCAAGTGCATACAACATTCACCAAGACAGATCAGATCATGTTCTGGACCATAAAACAACTCTCAATAAATTTAGGACTGAAATCATAAAAAATCTGTCCTCTGACCACAAGGTAATTAAATGAAAGATCAATAACAGAGACATCAGGAAAATCCCCCACTATCTGGAAGTGAAACATATTTCTAAATAACCCACACATTAAAGAAGGGATCACAAAGGAAACTGGAAAACCCACTGCACTGAAGGAAAATAAGAAGACAACACAGCCCATGGACAGGAGGCAGGTAGAGCACGCTTCCCGCCTTCCAGGGAAGGCTTAGCACGGAGTGTTAACATGAGAAAAGACCAAGGGCTCAACTCCATGATCTAAGCTTCCACCTTAGCAAACCAGAAACAGAGAGTAAACTAAACAAAAGTAAGCGGGAGAAGGCAGTAATAGAGATAAGAGAAGAAACCAATAAAAGACAAGAGAGAGAGAAAATTAATTATAACAAAAGTTGGTTCTATGAAATCGACAAACCTCTAACCAGACCAATTAGAAAAAAGTAAAGAGAAAGAAAACACAAATCACCAATATCGCTAATAAAAACAAGGACTGGACACTCATAGGACAGTAAGAGAATATTAAAATAGCCCTGGACCAATAAATTCAACCAAGTTAGATGAAACGACCAAATTCCCTGAAAAACCACGAATTACCAAGAAGTAACTTAGGAAGAAATAAATGACTTGAATAACTCTGTCTACTAAGGAAACTGAATGTATAGTTTTATCCTTCCCACAAAGAAAACCCCACATTTAGGAATCCTAACAAGCATTTAAAGCAGTAGCATTATCAATAGCACACATTCCTTTCAAAATTCACACTATTCCAACAAAAAAGGCCCCATCTCATGAGTCTAGGATCACCCTAATTCCAAACCAGAAAGACACTCCAAGAGAGGAACGCTTCAGGTCAGTATCCCTCATAAACACAGATACACAAATCCTCACGGTATGAAACTATTAATACATCAAGCCCAAGCGGGGATTTTCCAGGAACGCAAAGTTGGTTTGACATATGAAAATCCATCACATAACTCACTGCGTTAACAGCACAAAGGAAAAGCTTCCCCAATCTGACAAGAAGCTCCTACAAAAGTACCCCGCAAAACTGACTCTCAACGGTGAATAACCATGATGTGAAACAAGCTGGCACCAAACTCTGGAGGGAATCCTCCCACCCCAGCACTCCAGAAACCCAAGGTCAACGGGGAAGATGTCCAGATGGAGCAATCAAGCTTGTGATCTTTCTTCAATTCTCAACCGGTTTTCAGTGCTCTGTGCCCGGACAGGAAGCACACTGGAGCGGATGGCGGCTGCTGCAGGAGAGCATCTGCCTGGCTGGCCGACTCTTCCATGAAACAAAAGCTTTACTATACAAATGAGTAACAAACTGTGGTTGCTCAGACTTGGGTACCTGGCAGACAACATTTCCTCAAAAATAAAGTGACAGTATGTGATACCAATGGTAAATGATAAATTGAGAGCTTTAAGTGATGATTACAACTCTGGGAAATTTGTATCCACCACCGTGGCTCCCAATTCTAAGGCTGCTCTAAGGAGAAAGGTGGTGATATTAACAAGCATGGGTTTTAATACTGCACTATGAGACATGTCAACATTTGGAAGATGCATATAAGTCAGCAAACCGGTGTTTTCCAGAAGACCAGTGAATGATGTTACAAAATCATTCAAGGTGCAAGACACACCAATCGAGTTTCACATAAGGGGGGACAAATAGTTCACTAAAGGGCTCAGATTCCACACAGCAAAGAACCTTCAAGAAAGGAATACTTGCCGAGTTCTGAGGCCATCAGAGAATATCAAAATTATCTGTAAAAGCTATTAAAATGCCCCTCTTTTACCAGTTACTTGTTTGGACAAAGCCAGATTCTCTCAAGATGCTTCAACCAAAACACTTCACCACAGACAAAATGCAGGAGCACATGTAAGATCTAGCTGCCTTCCACTCTAATCCAGTCATGTAAAAGACACGGAAGGGGGCGCCTGGGTGGCTCAGTCAGTTGAGTGTCAGACTTCGGTTCAGGTGATGATCTCGCAGTTTGTGAGTTCGAGCCCCATGTTGGGCTCTGTGCTGACAGCTCAGAGCCTGGAGCCTGCTTCGATTCTGTCTCCTTTTCTCTCCCCCTCCCCCACTCATACTCAGTCTCTCTCTCTCTCTCTCTCTCTCTCTTTCTCTCTCTCTCTCTCTCTCTCTCTCCCCCCCTTCTCTGGAAATACTAAAAAAAAATTTTAAAGATGCAGAAAAAAGTAAGCCAATATCATTCATTTCACTATCTTTTATGGAAAATAGTTACTTTTCATTTTAAAATGTGTTATTTAAGGTTAAAGCATAACCAGTTTATTGTAGCTTAAACGAATTAATATTTTTAAGCGTCTCAATGCTAACTTCTAACATGGTAAATACCAGTATATGATTCATATAGGTTATTTGAGATCTCCAGGAAGAGTAAGTTTTAAGAGCGCAAAAAGTCTGAAACCAAACCATGTGAGGCCCACTCCAGGGCTGGACTGTGCCCGGCCCTAACCACCCACCATGGCTACCTCCTCAAACTCGGGTGCCTTTCGGGACCTGACCCCCCTATCTGCAAACAGGAACAAGAACAGGGGAACACCTCTGTATTCCTATCTGACATCCAGGGCACAACCAGAAGGAACATCATACGAAAATACCCATTTTCCTATCTTTTTAAATGATTTCTACTCCCTCCACCTCTACCACCACCTGTACAAACTTTTCCATAAAAATCTGATTAAATCTCTCTAAGAGACTTTCCTATAAAGCTCCACTAGAGAGAATATATCATTATTTCAGCTTAGAGTTGCAAACAAGAAGGGAAAAAAAAAGAATCCTTTGGTTCTGTAGCAAGTCAGTGTTTGAATACAATTCCATATGAAAACATTTAAAATACATTAGATTTTTGGTCAAGATAAAAGACCAAAAAAAAAAAAAAATCAAGCAATCTATTCTAATTGGGTTCCCATGGTAACTGTACAATTGGGTTTTTCAATATAACATCCCAAAGGCCCAATGCACACTTGTAAAATATCCTTCAAACAGCCTGAATTGTTTTTACATTACAGCACTCCCAGGAAGATCAATTACTACACATCCCCACCCTGACTATTAGTGGCAGGACACGTTAACACTGCGTGCCGTATTAACATAAGTCATAGAAGGAACACCACATATCACAATCATTATATAAAACTAACCATACACTTCAGATTCATCAAACCCGCTCTGGGTAATAAACCCACACTACTGTTGTCACAGAAGCATGTTTACCAAGTGTAAGAAATCGAGCCCAACTACATGCCACACCATTATGCCTCTCTTATTGATTTCAAGGATAAACAGAATCAATCATTAATAATTACATTATAAGATGGCCCTCAAGGTTAATCATATTCTTAGAGACTCTCACTACGGAATTAAACAACAAACATCGCTGTGCTAATAAATAAATAAATAAAACATAACTGAGAATTCAAATCCACATTTTAAATATTAACAGCATGATATGAAGCACAGCACACTCCCTCAGCGGGGAGTCTAGCTTCTCCCACGCTGACCACGGCGCTCTCTCCCTGCCAAGGGGGATTCCAGGGGCACCACGCTGGCCCGAACAGCGAGGGCACAGAGGGCCAGGGCCACAGCTCGGCAGCGGCAAGAAAAGTTTACAACTTGAGTTTTCTTGCGACAAGCATAAAAATCCCTACACGTCTGATGCATTGCACAGATCTATACCCCGTAACACGAACTGCTGCTTGGACAGAAGTAATTTTAACAATCACCTACCTTTTTACGTCCCCCGTCAATGGCCACAGGTATAACACAGGTCCATTTGAGGACGTGCAGGCCAGCAGCTTCTAGTGAGAAATACCTTGCTAGGTTCCCAACTCGACGGAGACTGCCAAAAACCCTGAGAGGCAACTTAGCTTGAAAAGTAGCAAACTACACAGTTCTTAGAATTCGAGCTGGTGTCGAACAGGATGGCCACAGGCTGCCCCTTGACCCAGGCAGGATTAGAGACTGAACTGGCCACTGTCAAGAGAAAACCCAAACCACCAATACAAAACCCCAACCAGCAGCTCAACTAGCTCCCCAACACTCCTCATGCTGAAAAACCCGGGCCCCCAGCACAGCACTCTTCCCCCGCTGCCCCTTTCTCCTGCACCAGAGCCTGGAGCCTGGACAGCCTCCAGGAGCAGGTCCACCCAGTGCCACAACATCACCAGACCTGCCAACAGTCCCCCCGGCCTTCTGGGCGTCTCTGGCCTTGCCTGCCACATCTCCTGTCTGCCACCTGTGGGGTCCCTAGGAATAAGATACCGGTTTCTGTTTATCCTGTTTCCGTTTCCCCTGTGCGCACTCACAGCTTGGGGGACGCCAAGGGCCAACCCCGAGAACTGTCCCAGAGGACTTCTGAGCACTGCCTGACTACAACGCTCCCCTTGTTCCGAAGTTCCGGCTTTCTACACGAAGCCCAAATGACTGTCGTGCTTCGGAAGTAACTGGCCTGCATTCACCTGTGTGGTCAGCTCAGCAGCCACAATGGACAAGTACTGACCACACAGCTTCCACCAAAATTTATTTTTTCACACTTCTGGAGGATGTAAAGTCCAAGATGAAGGCTGTTCTGGCTGATCTTGTATCTAGTGAGGGCTCTCCTCCTGGCTTGCAGACAGCCTCCTTATCCTCAGGCCCTCCAATGGGGGCTGTGGATGAGGGGAGGGAGGGGACAGGGGGAAGACGGGAGAAGGGAGCAGGGAGAGAGAGATCTGTCCCTTTTTATAAGGCCACCAGTCCCACTGGAGGTCACCTCATGACCTCACTTAATCTTAATTATCTTCTAAAAGGCCTGTCTCCAAAGTCTCCAGTCAGTCAGTCAGGGGTTAGGGCTTCTACGCAGGAATCTTAGGAAGACACGCTTAACCCTTGGCTGGCCCTCCGTCAGGCAGCAGCCCACCCCAGCCTTGGAGAGCTTCCCACACAGACCCCCGCCTCGAGAGACGAAAGCCACACCAGTAAGGCAGACGCCTGAGTGCATGTGTGTGCCGAGGAGGGGACGGTGTCCAGGGCACCTGTGTTTGGGCTGCATCAGAAGAGGCTCCCCAGGCAGAGCAGAGGGCGGCCCTGGGAAGACGGCAATGGGGCCTCCTGCCCATCCACTCTCAGAGCGAAGCCCTGGTGCACAGGCTTCTAGAGAACATGCCAGAGCAGATGTCCACAGCCATCGGGCTGAAAGGGGCTTTAAGAGGAGGCTCAGGATGGAGGAAGAGGCCGTCGGTGCCGACTGCCCCGGTCTCGGGCCCGAGTGCCAAGCTCCCGTGGTCTGGGGCCACCCGAGCGGTGCCATTGCCAGGCTTCCCAGGGAGCCTCCCCGGGACCCTCAAGGATGGAGGCAGGGGGTTGTGTGGGGCTCCGGAGGCAAAGCAACTGAGGTCCCAGAGACTGGAGCCGGGCAGCCTCTTGCCCCGAGGTGCAGGACGGGAGGCCTGAAGATCCTCCTGGCCTAACCCCCAGCCCACGGGCACTTCGTTCTGAACCTGTGAGAGCTGCACAGAGGGGCGGATACTCACCTGGCGTCCCAAGGTGACCATCCAGGCCAGGGACGCTCCGGGCGGCCTGGGCCCGGTCCTGTTGCAGCAGTGAGCACCCCACGAGCAAAACCGATCACAAACACGTGCAGCAAAGATGTGGCTTTTCACATCAGCGCCAGGGCACAACAAATGGCTGCTTGCAACACCAGAACTACTAGAAACACTGGTTTCGGGCCGATACAAAAGAATATTTATCCCATCCAAGAATCCATCCCGTCTGAATTGTCATGATACACAGCAGACAAAAGAAAGCACCTCGGGCCCAAAGAAGGCTTCTTGGCAAGAAACCTCATCACACAGGGAGAGTCACCGAGGAAATCAGAGCCAGGACGTCTGGAGGTTTTCCTGGAGGGACAGACCGCCCAGACGACACCGCAAGAACAGCAATGGGGATCTCAGTCCAGAAGGAAATGTTCTGATTACACTCAGGGCAAAAATAAACACACTTAAAAAAAAAAAAAAGGAAACAAAAAAAGCAAAAAGCTAAGACAAAGTTTTTAAAGCCCATACTTCTCTAGGGAAAAAACCCTACAGTGCTGATAACGCGTCAAGCCGCACGTGGATGCAGGCTGGTGGGAGAGCAACCGCCAGGCTGTCCCCTGGGGACCCCCGCCCAGCTCACCCAGGCCCTTGAGGGCTTCGCGGTGAAAGCGTGTGTCCCAGCAAACCGCGGGTCGCCACGACGGACCCAGGCCTGCCGGAGCCCGCCCTGCTGGGGGCCGAGCGCCTCCGCCCAGCATGGAACGCGCTCGATATTAGGAATACTCATTCGATTCTGGAACCCACGTATTTGTTCTGACAGTTCTTGGAACAAATTCCAAAAGCAGTGCGAGGGGAGCGCCCCCCAAAACTCCCCGCTGCCCCAGTGGGGGCCGCGCCCCGCCAGCGCCGGAGACGGCTGGGCCGGGCGGTGCGGCAGGCGGTGGCCCGCAAGCGCGCCGCGGAGCGCTCCGCGTCCGCATCCATCTGACCTGACGGCTTCGTCTGCTGAGCGCGCAGGGGTGACAGCAACACACGCTTCTGCACAATAAAGAACAGCACGCATGGGCTTCTCTTGGGATCGCTACCTAAACTCTACCTAGCTTTTGAAAATACATCATTTCTTTTCTTTGCCCATTATTCCAGAAACTTCCACAGAAGTGCGAAAAACTACCGATAGCGGCTGCGAACACGGAGCAGGGTTCGGGCCCACAGCCTCCAGTTCGAGGCGCCGCTTACGTCCTTTCTCAACTAGGACAAGCTCAGGACCCCGAGGCTCGGAAGCGCCACGTCTCAGGACGTCGGCCACGTCACGGCTGTAACCAGGGCGGCTCCGCACGCCTCACCCCTGCCTCCATCCGAGTCCCTGGCGCCTTTCCCCGTCCTCCCCGCCCGCCAGCCGGTGACCGCCCGCCCGGCCTCCTCCGCCAGGCCGCCGCCTCTCCTGGGCCGAGTCCCCCTCTCGGGTCACTCTCCCACGGGTCACTCTCCCACGGCGCCTCCTCTGAGCGCTTCCCGCCCACGCGGCCCACGGCGGCCCCGAGCCCGAACCACCGGCGCGGGGAGGGCAGGCCGGCCCGCCGGGAGCTCGGGCAGCGCCCCGCACGGGGCAGCGGGGAGGCCCCAGGCCAGGCAGGGGGCCAGGGGGGCCTCGCCCTAAGGGGACCGGGCACACACCTCCCTTTCGGCGTGCACTGAAGGGACCGCACGCCCCGAACTTGGGTTTGTGGGTGACCCCGCGAGCGCCTGAAGGGAAGCAGCGCTCCCCCCACAGAGAGCGGGCAGGGGTGGGAGTGCCCTTCGCGAGGCCCCCTCCTCCCCGCCCGAGCCAGGCGACAGGGCAGTCCCCGCTCCGGAACCCGACGCCGGCGTTCGCACCTGCAAAAGCCAGGTCGTTTCTCGCGCTCGCCCCGAAGCCGGCCTTCCCGGGAATAAAAAGCACACGCACCCCAGTTTTCCTTCGCCATTTAAAACACAGGCCCTCGGCACGGCCCTCCTCCTCCCTCGGCGCCCGGCGCTCCGCCGGGAAGCCCTCCGGGCCCCCTCGGTCCCCCACACGCCGTCCCCACTCCCAACTCTGACGTGCGGCCTGTGGGCCTACCGCTTCCCGGCGTGGCTGCCGCTTCCGCATGCGACGTGCGAGGCTGTGCGCCTTCCGGCGTGCTGCGTGTGACCGCACGGCCGCCCCGCGTGGCCTCACCTCCTCCACGCGGGACGAGGGGCCGGGCCGCTGGCTGGTGTGCCGCGCGCGCCGCACCGCCTCCCCACGCGGCCGGAGCGCTCCCACACGTGCCGTGCGTGACGGCACGGCTTCCCGGCGTGCCGCGCGCGTGGCCATGCCAACTGCCCACGGACAGCGCGGGCGTACCGCCTATCCACGTGGCCGTACCACCTCCACACGTGACGTGCGTGACTGTACTACTTCCTGTCGTGCTGCGCATGATCGTATGGCCGCCCCACGTGGCCGTACCACCTCCTGCACGTGACATGCGTGACTGCACGGCTTCCCAGCGTCCGCGCAGGGCCATACCGTCTAGTCACATGGCCGGACCACCTGCACACGTGCCGTGTGTGACTGCACTGCTTCCCTGGCGTGCTGCGCGTGACCATACCTCCTCCCCACCTCCACATGATGCGTGTGGCCTTACCACTTGCTGGTGTGCCGTGAGGGGCCGTATCACCTACCCACGTGGCCGTGGCGCTTCCAGACGGGACATGCGTGACCGTACACCTTCCAGGTGTGCTGCGCATGGCTGTGCCACCTTCTGACGTGCCCCATGTGGCTGTGCTGCCTTCCAACATGCTGCACGTGACCGTACCGCCTCCCCACGTGACATGTGTGACGGTACCACCTCCCTGCGTGCCCTACCGATTCCCTGCGTGCTGCCTGTCCCCGATGCCGCCCATCCCGACCTCCTTTCCTCCTCCCTCCCGAGTGTCATCCCTGTCGCCCCCACTGGTGACATGGTGTCCCCCACTCCCAAAGCTGCCAAGGCTCGGAGAGAACAGTCCCCTTCCTGGCTGGCCTCGCTAGCTTTGGGCCCCCTTCCTAGCCCCGACCCCCACCCCTACTCCAGCGTGCATACGAGAGTCCACACTTCCCACCGCCGGGCCACAGTCTACGCACAAGTCTTTCATCCGCCCTTACAGCTGGAATCAGCACGTCCGTGGCCCATCGGGACTTGGTAATGAGCCAGGCTGAAGTCCTTGAACGGCCTGGCAACCAGGCTGCTCCCCTCCTTTCTCCGGCACCCGCACACTGGTCCTGTGCTCAATCAAGGGACAGGGTATAGGAGCGCCCTCAGTAAGTGGCAAAGCACACATAGGTAGGGTCTCGTCAAGTACACACTGCATTCAGCTCCGTGCAAGGGGCATGTGTGCTGGGAGGTGTCGTGAGCTCATCCAGCAGGCACAGACTTGAGTGCACTGCTTCTCCCACAACAGGAAGGATGATGCTTGGTCACACCGGTCTTCAGAAAACAGGCAAGAACGTACAGGTGTGGACTTTTTTATGCCACGTCTTGCCCCTAAAGGACTTGTACTCATTTCTCTGCCTCACCCCTGCAGAGGCAGCATGGCACAGCCAATGGGCTATCACAGAACCCCTCTCCTATGCCCGTGTGCCTTGTGCAGGCCCCTCGACCTCTCCAGCAGGGGGTCTCTTCATGCAAAGAAGAAACTAACAGTGTCAAGGTCATCCAGTGATCCTGAGGATGCGAGAAGCTGATTGACTGTCCGTGAAGCAACCAGCAGAGTAAGCCTTCAATAAATGCTGTTATCAGCAATACCAGCATTCTCGCACTGGCCAGATTCTTCTGGAACTTGACTAACTCTACCAGGCTGAACCTCGATAGGATGGTAAAAAGACATCCTCAAATATGGCCCATTTCCACCCACACAGACAAATTACTGTGGATTTTCTGTTTTTGCCAAAGCTGACCTAACCCTTACCCATCACTACCACAGTATGAGTGGTCACAGGTGCCGGGGACCCTGCTAGCTCCTGACCACTGCCAGTGTTGGATTCTGTGTGTCGTCCTTTAGGAAGTTCTTTCCATTTAACACATGCTTACTGTCAGGCCTCCCAGGGCTCCCGGGGAATGTCGGGGCCCCGGGGAATGTGCAGCCAGGCACGTCAGCAGCTGTTGATAATGTCCACTGTGAATAAACAAACTGGTAGCAGAGGAAACCAGCTCCTTAAAGACAGAAAGAATTTTAGAAACCTAGCAAGTTACCCCTGGGCTACATCATGCTCCAGACCAAACACAAGTGCATGACTGCCTGGAATCAGACACACAGAAGGAGGAGCACTGTGGCCAAGACTCCATCACTGGTCTTGCCTCCTCACAAAAACAGGTGGGTGGCTCTGAGCTAACAAAGATCAACTACTCCTGGGTGCACCAGGGCTTGGTGTGATCTGCCAACACAATTCCCTCCCAAGAGCCACCAACAGCCCTATGAATGGTAGTGTCATCTTCCCTATTTTGGGGGAGACTAAGACTCAGAAAGGTTAAGTAACTCTACTCAAGGTCATATAACCAGTAGACCCTGATCCAGACAAGCAGGCTTGCTACCAGAGGCTGCACGCTTAACCTTGTGCTTGCCGCCCCAAATGGGGGCTTGGGTTATGTGTAGATCTATAAACAAGGATGCTGATTGGGCTGGAGGGAAACTCCAATTTCTGGTGTGTTCCTCCCCACTTTTCCAGGTAGAATCTCATCCTTCTATGAGACTGTGGTTCCAAATTAAGATTTCTACCCGGGCAGTCCTTCATTCTTTATTATTTCATATGCTGATAGGCGCCCAGGTGGACAGAAGGAGCATCATCACTGGCATCAGACACATGAGGAGGCAGCTTGGGTTCTCACCGCTGCTCCAGGTCACCCATTATTCTCCGCAACACAACTCAGGCACTTCCTAAATAAAAACTCAACTCTGTTCCACAAAAATGCATTCAGTTGTGTGTCTGAAAGTCAGCCCTCACCTGACACCATGAAAATACTTCTACCCGGAGAGGAGAAAAGCAATAGCAGCCATTCAAAAGGAAAACTGGGAGTGAAATACAATATGGCTGTCCATGCTTAACATTTGTTTGTAAAACTAATGCCAAACTTTTGGTAACATCTGCATCTTCTGTCATAACCACAAGACCGAAAACTATAACACTATGATAACATGTTGGGCTTGCAATTCGAAGAGATTCACATGTCTCTGAGGAGTTACAAAACCATACACAGATCCATAAGCACAGGCAACTGACGGCAATGCTGGCTGCGAAGGGATCCATCTGGAAGGGGAACTCCAGGGCCTGTCTGGGCTGGCAAGCACCACATCTCAGCCATCCTAAAGATCTACCAAGAGAGGGTTGGAGCATTGGGGTCCCTAGAATCCCCTGGGAAACTTGCAAAGACACAGGTCCCCAGGTGCTAATCCCGTAGGTCTGACAAGGGAGCCTGCCGTCTGCCTTTTGTCCCAGCACCCTCAGGAATTCTGCCGCCAGTAGGGCTCAGAGCCCCATTGGAGAACACCGTTCCTCCCACACATGGATATCCCACTACGAGGACAGCAGCACATTCCAGTGGTGGCTCTTGTCAACGACCCCAAACAAGCGGGTCAAAATCTGAAGGTAACACCTTGGGTGCCAACTTGTACTCCTCTTAACTGGGAGGTAAACTGTAGTTAATGATTTAAAAACAGATGAGAAATAACTAGTTACTTGTTAAATTTCAACCCATCCCATATCCTGCCCCAAGATCCAGTTCCCTCTCTTCGCCCATCTAGATACCTCTCAACACTCAGTGCAGGAAATGCCCAATCTGTCAATAAGGTGAGAGTTTTCTAAACTACTATCCATATGACTCAGTTTGTCAGTAAAAACTGCCACCAGCGCTGTGCTTGCAGAAAAATGTCCATAAATGCATTATTGCGACTGGCAGATCGATGTCTATAATAAAAACAAATAGATTTAACAAGTGCCTGCTTTTACGAGTGGGGCCATTGGCGGACCACACGTTCAGCTTCAGCCCCAGACTTCTGGGAATGGGCGGCAGAGCTGGGGCTGGCTGCTCTGCTGACTTCACAAGTGCTACGGGTAGGAAATTATTCTAACAAGACAATTTCTGAAGTAGTAGAGTGAACATTGGAGGCGTTTATAACTCACCCACAATCCCTTTCGTGGCTCCACAGACACAAACAACAAATTTAACTGCCTGGAAGTGTTTCTGTAGAACTTTTAGCTGGTTTTACCACAGCTGCATCACAAGCCGAAAGTTTACTCCAGGTTGAGGCCGGAAGGGGGGTGGGGACATGAAGCCTGCCTCCCTGGAGACCCCCCACTCCTCCAAGCCCCCAATCTAATTGAAAACAACTTGTGGTATCAAAAACCAGTTCCAGCATTTAACACATAGCCAAGGGTGTCACTGCTCTGTCGGTGGCTCCTGGGGCTGCCTATTTATTTAGTTATTTCGCTAAGGCAGACGTCGGGAACGTGACCGGCACAGCCTGGCCTCGCCGCCAGGGACGCTGAGCACTTCGGCAAGACACTGTGACCGATTTACACGTAAGCCACATCTGCCACAACCACTCGGATTCCTTCAAAGGTTACAAAAGGTCACAAGATGATTTATTCCTGTTCCTAGACAATTCTCAATGGCTGTATAAAGGAATAAGTCATTCACTACGTTCCGTACATTCACTGTATGGTTTTCCCAAAACCTTGCAGCCCTGTCTAAGCTCTTTATCATTGTTAACTTTTCTACATCAAAAGGCAGCGACTCTTCTGCTGACCAGCAGAGATGCACTAGTTACCCTCACGCCACAGGACATGCATCTGGCTGTATTCTGTCTCCAACAGTCCCCAGCTTTCACCTGTCTTTGCCCAAGACAGACCTCCAGAGCTAAGGGGCGGGGAAAATGCATCCTGGGAACCAAGGGAAGAGGAGCCCCTCCCGCACAGCTCACGCCCCCTTCCCCACACACATTCTCACTTTAAACCAAGAACGGGGGGCGCCTGGGTGGCTCAGTCGGTTAAGCCTCCGACTTCGGCTCAGGTCAGATCTCACGTTCGTGGGTTCGAGCCCCGCGTCAGGCTCTGAGCTAGCCGTCAGCACAGAGCCTGGAGCCTGCTTCAGATTCTGAGTCTCCTTCTCTCTCTGCCCCTCCCCCCCTCATGCTCTGTCTCTCTCTGTATCAAAAATAAATAAAACATTAAAAATATAAATTAAACCAAGAACGGGGTGGGGTCACGTTTGTTCGCTCATCACGAGTGTAGACTGATCCATAAGCATCCACTCTCACCCAATGGGAATGTTATGATTTATATGTCTCCGATTTTTAAGTTTCAGGTTTTGTATAAATAACATTCTGAGATAAGACCCAAATACATGTATCAGAAGCTACCAATCTTAGGGGCACCTGGGCGGCTCAAGTCTTGCAGTTCACAGGTTCGAGCCCTGTGTTGGGCTCTGTGCTGATAGCCTGGAGCCTGGAGCCTGCTTCATACTCTGTGTCTCCCTCTCTCTCTGCCCCTTTCCTGCTCATACTCTGTCTGTCTCTTGCGTATAAAAATAAATAAACATTAAAAAAAATTAAACAACAAAAGAAGCTACTCATCCCAGGAAATAGGATCAGGGGGCCTAAGGTGGTAGCCAAATGAGCTCGGGGTCTTTCAGAGACCTGGAGCCCAATGTACATGCCCGGAGCGTCCAGAGACGAGACAGGAAGTCAAAATCCACAGGAAAAGCTGACCTACAAGAGGACTTTTATGCAATTAGATAAAGTCAGAGAGAAGTAGGAAAACACACCTGACAATGAGGTTAACAGATGACCACAGTAAAAGAGAATTCAGAAAATACTGCTTGCTTCCATGTTTTTCTATTAAAGAGACCACATTATAAACTGAAAAGGGCCTTGAGGCCCCAAACAGGGAGCTGGAATAGAGCAGTGTTGATGGTTTGAGTCCCTGGCTTCTAAGTCTCCTCTGCAAAATAAGAAAAACGAAGACAATTTAGTAAGTTTCCTTCATGGAACAACACTGGGAGGAGCAACTGTTGGGTTCCCGGGACAGGAAGCGCAGAGGAGCTCTGCAGGCCTGCTGGGGAGGCCCCCCTCTGCCTCGGGCCCCTCTCCCCTCCTCCCCTGCTCCGCCAGACCAGGCCTACCTTCATGTACCAGGACAGGCAACTGGGGACAGAAGGCCTGAGTGGAGGGCCCAGGTGAGGCTCGACCGAGAGCCAAGCTAGACCAAAACACAGGAGAAAAGAAAGGTCTGAGCATCTCCGCTGAGCAAGAGTGAGGTGTTCCCAACGTGTCCTCGTCGAGCGGGTTGTGTCTTCAAACTTCCCTCTCCAACAGTGACGCTTTTTCAGAGCAGGGTTTAATACTACTAAAATCTGGCTTGTATAACACGGATTTGTCTTCTGTTTTAAGGAGGCTTCATGCCCAGCATGGAGCCCAGTGTGGGCCTTGAACTTAGGAGCCTGAGATCAAGACCTGAGCTGAGATCAGGAATCGGACGCTTAACTGGCTGAGCCACCCAAGCGCCCCCAGATTTGTTTTAACGAAAAGAACATTCATGAAGAAAAGGTGCCTTTCTCTAGCTCTGTACTTGAGGCCTGGCTCACCAGCCCACATACGGTAACTCTACTATTCAAATTCTAACTCAAGACAAGAATCTGGGAAGAAATGAAACACCTACAGAGCGAAGCGAACTCTCCTTTACTACCTGTAGACGCCAGACCTTTGCAGGTGTGCACTTGCTGTGACCTGCCCCCGGGACAGGGTCTGAATTGACACAAAATGAACTCCCGCTGGGGGGCAGCCACAGGTGGAGAGAAGAACTCTGACACAGTTTCCTTAAAATTGTTTTACCCCCAGCATGCTTTTGTTTTTACATCCTTTTTTTATGCCGTGTTTTATCCACAGAAAGACCTAGGAAAAGAACAAAATCATCTCTTCATCACCTGTCTGGCGAGATGGACAAGAGGGCCTGTCTTAGATATTTTACATTTTTAGAGTGACCAGTCCGATTCTCAGCTCCTCGTGCTCAACAGCTTCACGCTCTGCCACAACAGCTGAAGTGGGCCCTCTCTGGGCAAAGCAGCCTCCCTCAGCCTTGATGACCGTCCACCCAACCAAGCAAATGCTGTGTTGGTGCATACAAACTGTGCTTCCGAGACAGAAAGCCCCGTACTGGGCAGAGGCCTTGGTAGGGAAGAGGGTTCTGAGGTCTCAGGAAATGATGGGCCCAGACAGGGAGTGGGGAAAACGTGGGTTAGAACACTACTCTGCTGTATTATCACCAACTTGGGAATTATGATGCCCAGTGTAAATGGCTCTCAAATGCCACTTGTTTACTCTAAGTGTTTACAGAGGCAATTAGGGTGAAATGTATACACACACTCACCATGACAATGAGGACCCCAGAACTTGGTCTTCCTCTGGCACTGTCTTAAACACAGTGCGGCAAAAGTGAAATTCTGCACAAATAGTATGCTAAAGGCTTGCTGCAAGAAAGGGCCGGAGGAGGGGCCTCTGGAAGCTTCCTGGGAACAGAAGGCAAATGGAGGCCCCCAGGCACTGATCAGCAGTGCAGGGCCCGGGGGATGGGCAGGGAGAGCATCGAAGGTGTTGGCCAACTACAGGCACGGCAGGGGAGGCCAAAGCGAGCCGCTATCACCGAAGAGCAACATGGTCTAGGAGCCCCAGGCGTAGGGAAGGAGGGCCGCACCTGGGCACACCTGGACACACCTAGGCACACCTGGGCACACGTGAGCACACCTGGGGCCTGGCAGAGACGGTGGGATCAGGGCAGGCCCCTCGTCTATGGCGAGGAGAGGGTGCCCATAGAACCACAGGCTCCAGATGACTGCTCACCCTAGGAAAGGCCCCGACTTTGGCGGGGGGTGGGGCAGCAACCCAGACACTCACCGCGTTGCTCAGGGTGCGGACCACGAGCCTTTGCGCAGCTGCGAGCACAGGGAAGCCAAGTACTGGAGAACCGCGGGATGCCCAGGCATGTCCGGGGCGCGGGGGGCGGGGCCGGTGCGGGGGCGGGGCCACAGTAGGCGGGGCCTGGACGTGAAGGAAGCTTGGCCGGGAAGAGCAGAGCCGAGAGCGCGGGGGCGGGGCCCAGAGAGGGGCGGGGCCAGGACGTGCGAGAGCGGGGGGTGGACACCGAGATGCGGGGGCGGGGTCTAGAGGGCGGGGCGGGGCCGGGGCCGAAGGCGAACGCCCCCACCCAGTCTGCGGACTGCCTCGGGCTTCGGAGCATGCCCAGTGCGGCGGGAACCGGGGCTGACCCAGCTCTGCGCAGCCTCGCGGGCCGCCAGGCGCCGCCCCGCGGGGGTCCTCCCGCCCGCTTTCCGGCCTCCCCTGCCTGGTGGCGTAGACCTCGCGCTCTCGCCGCACAGCTTTCCGTGCCTCAGTTTAGCCAGCATCAGCCTCGCGTCCCGTGGTGCTTGCTGCTGCGGCGCTAAGTGCTCCCAGAAGCCGTGTTCCGGCTCAGCTCCGCGGGACTGGTTCCCAGAGCGCGGGCTGCCTGCCTGGGCCTCCTGGGGGGTAGGGACAGGCAGGACTCTGGGCACCATCTGGGTCAAAGAGCGAGCAGAGGGGCCTGGGATCAGTCTCTATTGCCTGTGGTTGGAGGTGGCCTTGCAGGGTCCCTCGGGTCCTGCGGGTCACCATGACCTAGACACACCCAGGCTCCGCGGCCCTGGCAGCCAGGCCAAACCCAGGTATTAGTCAGTGAACACACGGGTGCTCTTTGGACGTTATTATGGTTGAATTGTGTTCCCCCAGAAAAATATGTTGGAGTCCCAACCCCAGCACTCAGAATGTGACCCTGTTTGGAGATAGAATCTTTACAGAGGTAACAAGTTAAAATGGGTCCTAATCCCATATCACTGGTGTCCATGCAAGCAGAAGGCTAGGTGAAGACAGAGACTGGAGGAGAACTCTGTGTGAAGGGGGAGGGTGCAGAGTGGTACATCCGGGATCCAAGGAGCACCCGGGACAAGAGAGGCATGGACGGCACCCATCCCTCGAGCCTTCAGATGGAGCACGGCCGTCTGCGCACACTGATTTCAGACAACAGATGTGTGCTGTTTCCAGACACCCAGTTTCTTGGTACTTTTTATGACATTCCCAGGAAGCAGTATAGACACACTGTATCCCGCTTGATGGGCACAAGGCCCCCGGGGACTCTCCTCTAAAGCTTAAGGGAGATCACACACCCATTGGCCCCATCTCAGGACCACGTGTTCTAAGTCACCTATGGGCCCCCTAGGTTCTGTTTTTTTAGTGGGAAGAAATCGCCACTTTCCCTGTATGCACAACTGCTCTATTGGGGTATTTGTGACTTGAGTGGCTCAACACATGAACATTGTCAATAAAAATGTGTTCAACGAACCAAAGCGAGGTTGCTTCGTGATAAGCCCCAGTGACGGCTCGCGTGGTGGATTCTCTGAGCTCCCTACGCAGGGCCCCACCTCCGCTGGGACATGTTCAAATCAGCTGCTTGTGGAAACTAGCCGAGGCCCCAGGGTACATATTGGTGATCAAATCAAGGTACTTTTTCTCTGGTGAGAATGGACTCAGCCTCAGAATCCTTCTCAACCAGGCTCCTGGCAGCCACAGGCACTAAAACTAGGAAGACAGGAGAAATGAAACATCTTTGCCATTTGTTCTGGTCTTTTCTATTGGTTCACTGTGAAACTTGAGGAAACTTACTTGAATTCTCTACTCCTCAATGTTATCATCTGTAAAGGATTTTTATAATAATGCCCCACTCTTTGTGGGACATGCAGGTGCGGTTAACAAATATCAACAATATGCCCATCCTCTTACAGTCTATTACGATCTATACACTCAGAACCAGGATCCCAACAGACACGAGAAGGGAAAATAACACTGAAATGGATCAGCATGTCTTCTGGCATCCTAGCAAGTATACGGTGATGTAATTTTATAAAAATAAATAAATTCTACTTTTCTCTTTAAGTAGTATTTTAATATCATTTCCTAAGCTATTAGCAAAAAGAGACTCAGCTGGTATTAGCATCTCTGATTCCTACCCAGGGAAAGAAACGTCATCACAGGCATCTTAAGGCACTTTTAGGGAGATTATGTGGATTTGGGGAGGAGTAGGCCAGAAACACAGAGGAGAACGTAGCATCCAGGGGAAATGCAAACACCTGGCTCTGCTGGTGGGCCTCAGTTGCCCTGCAGGGAGGTGGAGAGATGCTGCAGCTGCGTTCCTAAGGGGCTTCAGGATCTTAGAGCCAAGCAGGGCTGGGAGAAGGCCACCCCACCTCCCAAGGACCGGCCCTGCCGAAGGCTGAGTCTCTAAAACGTGACATTTAAGACTCTCCAGCGAACAGAACTGAAATCCACACTCCCAGCACTTACTTGCTGGTAAATTCTTCTCTCTTCGTGGTAATTTTCAAAACCTCAAATCATTCCTTGAAAACTGTCCTCCGCCCCATTCTCGTTACACCAGCATCCTCACCTCACGTTCTGTCACTAAAGAACACAAGCATAGCCCCAAATCTGGGGAGTGGCTCTGTGTGTCACGAACGCAAGGTCAGGATATTTGGGACGCAGCCCTGCCAGCCTCTCATAATGCAACCCACCTGACTTCTCTGTCGGACGACAGCGTGGGACTGACTAGGTAGACAAGGTTCCTTTGGGGTTTCCCATCTGTGGATTAATAAATCACATCCCATCCTTCTCCGTACACAGCTTCCCGTGAATGACTTTTTGCAAAAGAGGTGGAAAAACACAGGAGTATATGCTCAATGGCACCCTGACTTCTCCAAGAGGCCTCCTTGAATGTCCTTTAAGATCAGCCAGCTTTCTTGTGGGCACGGGGAACAATGTTAATTTGCATCGTTTCTTTAAACATCCAAATGGATACCTTTCAGGTTAAACAAATGAACATGTCACGTGATTGCTCCCAATGATTTGCAACCCAAGAATTTGTTTAATAAGCCTTTCTTTCCAACCTACTTTTGTGACATTAGAGACCATTTACAACAAAGCTGTCTTCAGTAGTCAAACTTAATCCTCACTACCCTGCCTTTGGGAAAAGAAGGGATTTTATAATGATCACATAAGACCTTATGCGGTTTGAAAGCCCCAAACTCCGGACAAGCGTGTGAGGGTCGTATAACAAAAGAAACATATTACAGAGCTCCCCTCTCTAAGTGTTTTACATGTGGTTTTCTTTCAGGATCGCATCTCCAGCGGAGAGTTTTACCAATTAACACGATTGATTTTCCCAGTCCCAGTGTTCCTGTAAGGGTTGAAGCCAGGAGCAGGCACCTAGGATTTGGGTGGTAGAGCCAACCAGTGATGGGGGGCGGGGGCACATGCTGGAGGAGTGGAGAAGGAAGGCTGGCGACATCAGGGCCAAAGGCACCCCACAGTTGGGTCAAAATACGGCGACCAAAATCGGGCAATGCATATAATACAAGCAAACAAGTGAACAGAAGTCGCCTCTGCAGGTGTGCATGTGTGTTTAGTCTGGTTTAGGAACTACTCCAAGTGCAGGAGCTTCGGGGGAGGTTTTCCCAAACTGTGTTGGCTACTTGAGTGTTGATCGTTCAGGACTGAGGATTTTGTCAGACGCTGGCCCTTTTGAAAGCAGCTCCTACACTTATTACAAAGTGTTTTTGATCCATTTTCGGGAAGGGCTTTGTTTGTAACACATTGTTGGCAGTTTGGGCAAAATCTTTTAAGTGGTGTGAACTGCTGGGGAACGTGCACCTGGGCCGCCAGGAGGGGGGCGTCCGCCCTCCTCTGTCCTTCTGGGATGCGCCAGAAGTGCCTGGGCTTCTGTGACTTGGAAATTAAAGCAGGAGACATGGGGATTTTGATGCTGAGGTTGTGATTTGTCCTCTCTGCCTCTGCCTGGGAAACTACAAACGAAAATCAAGGCAGGAAAAGCAGCCACACCAAACATTCTATCTCAGCCTCCAAAAATATTCATCTGAAACAGAAACAGTGGCTGCACTCCCTCTAAGGGACATCCCTCAGTCTAGCCCCGGCGCCATTGATTTAAAATAAGATAAAGCCGCGTGGGACGAACGGTCGGTCACCGTGTGAGCGGCAAAACCGGCGGTGAGGACGGAGTGGTGGCGTCTGTCTGACCACTCAATTATCTGCCTGTTAGAGAACTCACTTGGGTCCGCAGAGTCCGGCATGGCTGAGTGAGGTCTGGGCGGTCCCTCCACCTGTCTCTCTCGGAGCCACTGGTCTCGAGGCCCCCGTTGGTCTGGGAGGCCTCAGGGCAGGAAGAGGAAGAGGACGGGGGTTCTCACTTGTGGTGGGGAGGGGGCAGAGTCATGGCGCCTGGGCGGGGCCCTGCAGGGCACGCTGTTCCCACGGCGAAGGGAGGAAGCCAGGCCTAAGCTGGGCCCCTATAGGAAGTGAGCTGCTCCGGCTCAGGGGGGTCAAGAATGAAGGCTCCAGGACATCAGAGACAGGAGCTGGCTGTCCTCTCTTCGTCAGCTCCAGGCATGACCCATGTCCCTCCCCATGACCTCAGCATTGTGTTCTTCCAACACTGCAGCCCCAGAGTTGAAACAAGTTCTATCTCCAGTTTCCCCTGGGGGGGGAAATTCCAGGGAAGGGCTCTGATTGGCCCAGTACATGTAACTACACGGCAATCTGGACCAATCACAGTGGCCAGAGGAATGAGCCAGTCACATGCACCCATGCGGCCAGGAGAACAGGGGTGGCAAGGAAGGAAGGGGGATGGTAGGGGCAGGGTTACTGTGAGGTACAGAGCCACCAAGCTGTGCTGCACCTGCTCACAGTGACGGAGTACCCACTCTGTGCCAGGCCCAGGCTCTGCACATGCACTCATGTGCTGCCTCTTCAGCCTTCTCGCGCCCTCCCCACCAGCAGCATGTGGAGGGGGTGGTAGGCGGGCAGCCGTGTCTCCTTCAGTCCATTGTGGATGTGAGTCTGTGCAGTGGAGACTTGTACCACGTCCGTGACAAGGGGACCTGTTTCATGGAGCTGGACAGAAGAGACACTTGGGGCTGGCTCAGGACTCTCTCCTCGACCTGCACTCCCTCCCTCCAAGGCCAGGCAAAGCATTGCTGAACCTGCACCTCATGTCTTTGTCCTAAGGATTAACCTTTTTAAAAGATTTTTTAATGTTTATTTATTTTTGAGAGAGAGAGAGAGAGAGAGAGAGAGACAAAGACAACACAAATTGGGGAGGGGTGGAGAGAGAGGGAGACACGAAATCTGAAGCAGGCTCCAGGCTTCAAGCTGTCAGCACAGAGCCTGATGTGGGGCTTGAACTCACAAACCATGAGATCGTGACCTGAACCAAAGTCAGATGCTTAACTGACTGAGCCACTCAGGCGCCCCAAGGCATAATTGTAATGAACACATTTATTGGAGATTCATTAAGTTACTCAGGCACTAGAAAGAGAGGACCCAGGACCCATAGAAATTAGTAACAATAATAGCAAAAAAATTGTCCATTGTTTATTAAGTGACAGGCCTTGGGCGGAGGGCTTGATGCTCATCGGCTTTTAGAATTTTAACAACGTGCAAGGGAGGCAATATCATTGTTACATTTTTACAATCGAGGAAACAGTGGTTGGGAAAGTCACACAGCAACGAGAATTAGATACACCGGTTTACCGTGTCTTTGACGTGTAGAAGCAGTTGGAGAGGGAGAAGTACATCTCCTGAGGCTCACAGAGGACATTCATGCCTCCTGTCTGTGAGCTCTGCTTCTTCCTGCGGGTGCGGCCCACCTTCCATCAGCCGCCGTGCTAGACTGCCCCGCTTCTTGCCTGGGTGCAAGCTCAGTTACTTCCTGCTGGATCACCGAGCAGAAACAACGTGGCTCCGGGTCATGGCCATCTTTGCCGGGAGGGGATCCCACAGAGTAGAGAGAAATGGCTGAGACTACACTGTGGAGATCCTGGATCCAGCCAGATCTGAAGGCAGTGCCCCCTGGACTGCTCACATCTGTGTGATAATGAATTCTTTTGTTTGAATGAAGCAAGTTTGAGTTAGGCTTCTGTCATTTGTTACCAAGAATCTTGAGCCATGCAACTGTCCCCTGGACACTGTCTACTTGTTCTTACATGTGTATCCTTTTAAAAACTCGCAAGTTTGTGAGGTATCAGTACACCCATTTTCTAGGTGAGGAGATTGAGGGCTAAAGAGGTCAAGTTACTTGTCCAAAGTGAATCAGCTAGGGAAGGGCAGAACAGGACTTACTTATGTGGGCTTCTTGATCCCCAAGAGTCAGCGTTCCTAAGAATATCCCCACTCCCTCAGCATAAGGAATTGGGGAGGGGACAGGGGAGAAAGAGAGAGAAGAAAGAGAGAAGAGGGAGGGAGGGAGCCGGTGAGCGAGAAAGACAGAGAGACAGAGAAAAGGCTCTGTGTTAGCATTTTTGAATTGAGGAATTTAAAATCTTTTGGTGGCGAGTTATGATGGTGTATTTCTAGGGCTTAGGAATTTTATCCTGCTATTTGTTCTTCAAATAAAAGAATCAGAGTTGCTGACTTAGTTTAAACCAACTCCAAAGACTGTAGAGTTGACTGCTGATTAAAAACTTGTCTTTCTTGGTCTGGGAAGGAAATAGGGGAGGTGACTTTCCCCGGTGCGTCTCCTCTTGCAAATCTCATTTTCATTTGCGGTGCCCGAGAATGTCGATGATTGGAAAATATAACTTGATTATTAACAAGCTACAAATTGTAACTGAGCATTTGCTGCGGCATCTACCCTGCTTATGTGATAAAAATAAATCAGAAGAAGTCTAAATATGAAATTAAAGATGATTTTGAAATCATTAGTCTTGCGGGGTTTCTGGCCGCCCCCTTCGAAGGAGTCTGTGTGCTAATTCTAGACTAAAGCAGGCTCCTAGGTTAGAATCTCCAGGCGATCGTGATGTGAAAGCCCGCTTCTGATTCAGTGCGCTTCACCATTTGTGAACCGAACATGAATCTTTTAAGAAGGACACAAATTTGCAGCCATTTCTGCTTCCTTGCAGAGCCGGTGACCCTGTGTGAAGGCTCACATCATATTCTGCCGCTTTCCTCCTTCTCCACCGTCTCCTTTCCCTTCAAAACTCTTTTCCAACTCCTCCTTCCCAATGGTTGGTTTCTTCTTACATATTCTATAGCCAACGCCCTGTGCCTGCCAGGCACCTGGAGATGGCTGATGGTGGGGATGGGCTGACGGCAGGGTAGGAACCCGCTTCTCCTAATTTTCTTACCCACAGCAAGATTTTCAGCTTCCTATCGACTTAGAAATGAAGCTGTTGGAATTGGGTCCGAGCCTGCAATCTTGCGTCAGTGGAGATGGGTATTGTGATTGCCGTGTTGAAATGTGTGCTCAGATGCACTGGGAGTTTCATACTATTTTTCAAACTTCCAAATAGATAATGTCAGAACATTTCTGAAATGGGATACTAACATCAAGATATACTGCGCCAGTCAACCTGCGTCAGGCCGAGCGGCGCGCGGGGGGAGGGGCTCGCACACTCCTGGAGAATTTCCATCCCCGCCGCCTGTGTCAACAGCTTGGCAACTTTGCTCCTAGATTGCTTTATGGCTTCAGGAGAAATTCTCAGCCGGCTCCCTGTGCTGTACTCAGCTCGGCGCTCAAAAGCCAAGGAATTAGATATGCTGTCATTTATGAAACTGTTTATGAAAGTATCTTTTTGAATGGTTCAAAAATCCAAACGGAGCCAAACTTGGACAGTTTAAGACAACGGCAAGAGGACCCTGGTGGTCCCCGGAGTGCGGACGTGGCCGGGGGAGGCTCTCTTGGTGAAAATGCAATTTCTTTGCTGAGAATTTCCTCCAGCCTGTGATGCTTCATTGGAAACTTCGCCTTTTTGAAAGGGTTTCTCCCTGTGAGGCAGCCGACAAAGGTCATATTACAGATATGCTTCTGGGGTGATAACATTTGGATTAGATATGCAAGAATCCTCCACCCTTCCCTGGGATGTCATAGTCTAACATTTTCCATTATTTTAAGAAAATCATGTAAGTTGAGACTATTCCGCAATAAGAACTGGAATCTTGTGGCTTATTTTCTTTGCTGGAATGTGCCAGCACCATGGGCATCGTTGCTGGGAATAAATGACTCTTCCCCAATAAACCAAGTGCCGGAAGAAGCCCCTGGAGGAGGCAGGGATGTCCATAAAAGTTGAAATGGATTTCATAATATGGTATTCAATTTAGTATAATAAGTAGAATTCAAAAATAATCCAATTCTCCAAATGAAAGTGCCGCTGCTACTCTACCCCAGAACCAAGCCGCTATGGCTTAATATGCACCAAAATGCATTCATGAAATTATGTTTTCCTTCATTTTAGTCATTAGTTACCTGAAAAATTAGAAACCTCTCTCTCTCTTCCTCTCTTTCTCTTTCTCTCTTTCTCTCTCCTAGCTTGAAAAATTAGCTCCTTAAAGACAACTACCAGAAAGCATTTATCAAAAGGCCAATTCTGGTTCTGCGGCTCCTGGAACAAAGGTCCATGTGCGCACTTTTCTAGCTCTTCCTCAAAGATTCTGAGCAACAGAAAATATTTCAAAACTGATCCCAGGAAGCCACCATCATTCATTGCTCTCTGGTCCTGGTGTTTCTGTGGAAAACAAAGCACGGAGGCTCGGCCTTAGAAGACACAGCAGAGGCCGGTTAGAACGTTGACGGATGATGCTCTCCGTGCGCGGAGGAAAGCGTGGGCCCTTCGAGGGGCCCAGGAAGCACCTTGAGGATGACGGAACTGGGCTCTGGGCCCTCGCAGCCCTGGTTCTGATGAAACCTCGGCACAGAGACGAGACAGCAGGGAAAATGAAGAAGGATGAGTGGCCCCACAGTGCACAAAGGTGTTAAAACTCGTAGTTCCGACAAATGGGATGCTTCTAAATGATGTCCCCGGAAATCAGATGATCTAATAAACACTGCCAAGTCCGCATTTACCAACATAAAACTTAAAAATCTCATTTCGGAAACTGAAGGTTTGGGAGTTTATGTTACATTCGCTTTTTTATTTCATCTCTAAACTTTTAATAACAGAGAAATGAAAATAATTGGCACATAATCTGATGCTATTTAGTGATTCTGCTTTTGTAAAATGTTCATGCGTCTACATTCGATTTCGCTCTTAAGCAAAATGATCCTTAAGCAGTAAGTAAAATTATTTGAATGTCTAATTCAAAAGATACCTGATAATAAGATTATTTTTTTAACATTAGCAACCAAATGCCACATTCTCTAGGTGTGTTCCCTCCTCTGTGCCGAGGTTCCCTCAGGTCCTCACTGAAGGTCAAAGGCTACACCTAATGTCTTCAGATTCTCCCTGGATTCATTGTCCAGGGATTGGAACTGTTGAATTTTAGCTCCCTGTGAGCCAAACTCAGCCAACAGAGACTTCCACCTTGTGTTTGTTATGGAGTCAAAAAGAACCTTTAAGTAACGAAATGCATTAGTTTGTTTTGGTGACTCGAGAAGCCAAGAGCGGCAGCATCGTCACCCAAGACGTGCTCCGGGCGAGAACCGGGAGACCTGCACGTCCTTCCCAGTTACGGTGTTTTCTGGCTCTGTTGCCTTTTTTGTTAGCTCCTTAGTCGCACAAAGCCTCGGTCTTACCATCCGGAAAGTGGAGACAATAACCCCCGACTCACTGCAGGTCTGTAACTGAATGTGATAAAGTGACTGGAAATGCCTCTGCCACAGCACACCCGCGACCACGCCAGGCGCTGTCACTGGCTTCTTTCAGGAAGAAAGTGCTGGTGGTAGAATCTTGTAGCACTGGGGACCCAGCGCCTTGTCGGTGCTCAGGATGCCTTCCCACCGGTCATGGGTTCTTCTCATAGTCCCTGCAAGAGCCAATTTCATGTCTCTCCTGACCCAGGCCGGGCACCCCGTGCCCTCTTCTGCATCTCACCATGACTGCCCTGCCTTGGCGCGCCCAGTCTTTGTGAAAAGCGCCCAGTAGCCTTGTGGCTCCATGCCATCCTGACCCTGGAACACCGCGCAACCCTCTCTTGGCAGACACTGTGATGTCACGTCTACACCTGGGCTATAGGCTCAATGATGGCAGTGCTGGTCCTATTGATATTTGGATCTCTAGCCCAGGCATCTACTTGGTGGTTATAAGTGGTAAGAATTGATTAATTGATTACATAAAAGAACAAATGGATGAGACAATGGTCATATTAATAGTAAGACAAAATTACAAACACAAACTCTGGTAGAAATCCACTTCTTTGCTGTTCTGATGCCGCTGGTGGTTTCTTCCTAAACAAGTGCACTGAGAAGGAGTGCAAGGTCTATTCTTTCTTCCAGTCCTTCTCCCAGGGCTTTCATCTAAATCTGTGCCATCTCATAGCCAAGTAATTTCAAGAGGCTGTAAACGGTCTCTGCTGCCAGTGTCCTGTTTACAGACCAGGCAGCACGTGCCCTGGGTCAATCTGATGAAACTTCAGGGCAGTCAGGGACCCTGGCCCTGCCCAACCTTGCCCTGATCCTCCTCTGCAAGTTTACCTCCCAAGCATCCCTGAAGAGCTCAAGGCGCCAGGCGAACCCTGAAGCAAGGCAGCCCATGGCCATGATAGTCCATGGCCCTTCCTGCTTCCTACTCCCCACGTGGGTGGTAACAGCTAGGTCCACTGGAAGCCCAAGGCTGTGACTTGTGCCCCCCGTGTGTCCGTCCTCAGCACCCAGAATGGTGTCTGATGCATGAGGGGCTTAATAAACATTTGATGAATAAACAAACCAAGGAAGGAACTTGTGAACCCACTAAGAGCCTGTGCTAGAGGCTAAACTCCGTAGGTTGAGAAGATGGGAAGCTCTCCTTACAGAGTCGGGACCCAAAATGGAACAGACAGGGAAAGAGGCTGGGACTCAGCGAGCAGTGGAGAGGGGACAAGTGGTCCAGAATGAAAGTGGGGTTGCTGGGGAAGGCTGCCGGGGGGGTCAGGAAGTCAAGTGAACATTGGGCTGGACACTCTGGCCAGAGGGAGCCCAGTTAGGCTCTGGAGCCAGAGAAAGTTGGAGACAGTAAGTCTAGGGTTTCTGGCTGTGTGTGCCGGTCGCCCATGTATCCCCCTGGGACGAGACTGGCGATCCAAACCACAAGGGGCAGGGACAATGGACGACTCATTCCGGTGAGCAAGGGAACCCTTCATGAGAAAGGCTTCAAGTAATGACTAGCGTTTTATTTTTTATTTTTTTTTAATTTTTATGTCTTTTATTTATTTTTGAGAGACAGAGACAGCGTGAGCAGGGGAGGGTCAGAGAGAGAGGGAGACACAGAATCTGAAGCAGGCTCCAGGCTCTGAGCTGTCAGCACAGAGCTCGACACGGGGCTCAAACCCACGAACCATGAGATCATGACCTGAGCGGAAGCTGGACGCTTAACCGACTGAGCCACCCAGGCACCCCAGTCATGACTAGTGTTTTAAAGTCATTTTTTTTTATCAAATCTATGAGAAAAATATGCAAAAGCTGTAGTGATATAGTAATTATTGGCCCTTCCTAATTTAATTTTCTATTTATTTTTTTAAGGCAGAACTCCATATGAAAATGGCATCCACACTGTGCAGGGGGGGGGGCGTTTACTGGGACTCACCTCTGCTGTCACTCTGCTCCCTGGGACCCCCATGGCGATCACAGGCTGCCGCTGAAGGAAGAGAATTCCTTGGAAAGGCCTCTCTAAGCGGCTGACAATGCCACAGAAACGTGCTTTCCACCTCTGGGTCCCATGTTTTGACTTTATCTAATTCTCCTTAAATTGGGCAACCTCATTAACATGAAGGCAGTAGCTCTTTCTGAATTCACAATGAGAAGCCCCTGCTTAAAAAAAAAAAATCTGTGGGCAATCTTTCCCAATCATAAAATCATTTCTATTCTCTACCCATCAGGTTTTCAAATGGATTTTGTAGATGTGCAAAAACTCAAAGCAAATCTATTAAAAAAAAAGATGTCAGGCTGAAAATAAGGAAAATCAGAACAGGAGAAGAGAACACGATCTGTTAATGCCCCCTGGCCTTCACAGCAGCCCCGTTCTCATGATTAACCTTCACGACTCCCCACAAACTCCAAATCATTCCCACCTTCCCGGGAGTTTGTAAGCCAGACAATTGTGAAGGGGAGCAACTCATAATATTACTGCAAAATTTCACAGTTGAAAGTCAAATAGCAATGATTTTGCTCTGCCAGCCTGACACCACCTTGACCATGTAGATAGAAGTGCTGGGCAGTGAACTTGGGATGAGATGCTGGTACAAGCAAATCCTCAGCTTAAAACACATGAGGACGTGCTCACGGAGGGCATCCATGACCTCCTTCTCAGTAGAAAGTCTAGGATTATAATGACTGGAAAATTAATGCCAACAGCAACACAAAACCCCCGTGAATTATGCTGTGTCAGATATGTATACACACACACACACATATATAGCTGGCTCATGAGATTCTAGAGGTGGAGAAGCCCCAAGATCTTGCCCAGCTGGCAAGCTGGGGACCCAGGAGAAGAGCCAATGGGATCATTCTAGCCTGACTCTCAGTCCACAGGCAGGAGGAGACCATTGTCTCAGCTCCGGGACACCCAGGCTGAGCTAATTTTCCCTTACTTTGCCTTTCGTTCCATTCAGGCCTTCAACAGGTCGGATGAATCCTACCCACCATGGGGAGGATGATTTTCATTACTCAGTCTACTGATGGAAATGCTTGTCTCTCCAGAAACACCCTATAGACACCCAGAAAAATATTTAACCCAATATCCGGCCACCCTGTAGCCCAGCCAAGTTAACATATAACATTAACTGGTATTTAAAGGCATTCAGGGTAATTTAAGAAATGGATTGGCTGTTTTAACTCACTTCTCCACCATCTGTAACTTAGACCACACAACCTGAGATCCTGTGTTGAAACTTAGTTCTTGGGCTATTTTTTAAAGAGGTCCCTTCCCCGTGGGCATATAGATGCTGCCGGAATGCTCACTGACACTCCCGAAAGAGAACAAGGGAAGGCATGCATTTTCCCGCATCCACATGGTATTAAAATAAGAGCTGCTGTGCAAATGTTGAAATGGGTGGAGTACTCACCACTTAAATACTCGCTGTACTTCTTATTTCTAGTGAGAACCTCGCATCTCCTGGCCACACTCTCTTCTCCTTGCCCTGGCCCTTCTGTTGTTCCTTCCTCTCTTCTTCTACAAGCTGAGCACCTGCTGTGGGCCCAGTCAGGAGAAAGCAGACCTGAGAAGAGTAAGGAAAGGGAAGACACTCCCTTATCTGTCATCTGGCGCTTTCATTCATTCATCATTCATTTTGAAAACGTCATTTGTCCTTCAGCTGGTGGGGGAGGTAACACAATAACATCAAGGCGGCACAAGAGACTGAGGTTTGGAATCGTCTGGGCACAAGCGTGGAACTAGCGGACGATTGGGGTGGAGAGGGAAGATGGGCGAGATGCGTCTCCACGAACCGAGGACAACTGGAGACAGTAGATGGTGGCGTGGGAGCCTGGGCGACCAGCAGCAGATGAGACGAGCCTGGAACAGGGAGGGAGCATCGCTGTGCTCGGGGAACATGTGAGCACAGTGTGCACCGCTGTGTGGGGGCACAGACCCTGGCCCTGTCTCCGGGAGCCATGGCCCCCTGAGGATGAGCCTGGCCTGAGCCTGAGGGGGCACTGTGGCTCCCTCTTTCCCAGATACCTTCAATTTTTCCCCAACTCTTTTTTTAATATCTCTCTCTCTCTCTAGTTTTTAAATTTTTGGTAAGACATACATAACATAGAAATTGCCACTTGGACCAGCCTTCAGTGTCTAGCTCAGTGGTATTAAGTATGTTCACAGTGTCATGAAGCCCTCCCCACCGTCCATCTGCAGAACTCTTTTCATCTTGCAAAACTGAGACTAAGCAAAATCTCCTCACTCTCCCTCCTTCTGCCCCTGAAAACCGCCATCCTGCTTCCTGTCCGTACAAATTTGGCTACTCTATCGCAAATAAGTGAAATCATACAATATTTGTCCTTTTGTAACTGACTCTTAACGTCCTCACGGCCCATGCACACTATAGCACATGCCAGGATATCCTTTCTGTTTAAGGCTGAATAATACTCCATCGTCTGGATTTCCCACATTTTGCTTATTCAGTCATCTATTGATTGACACTTGGGTTGTTTCTTTCTTTTGGCTCTTGTAAGTAACGCCCCCATGGAACTGGTGTATAAATAATAAATATCTCTGTGAGATCCTGCTTATTTGGACTCGGGTACATACTCAGAAGCAGGATTGCTGGATGATATAGTAATTTTATCTAACATTTTTTGAGCAACTGCCATACTGTTTTCCATAGAGTCTCCACCATTTTACATTCCTGGAACAGTGCACAGAATTCCGATTTCTCCACATCTTCACCAACACTTGTTACTTCTGATTTTTGTTTGCGTTACTGATAACCATCCTAACATGCTTGTCCCCAGCTCCAGATGTCAGGTGTCCCAGGCCTCGGTCCTTGTGCTCACTTCCTTGCTGCTGGTTCCTGGCAGAATATCCTAGTGCTGATGGCTTGTGGGTACATGTGCCCAGCCCAGCTCCCACTTCTTTGCTCTCTTACAAAATCCAGACCGATCCATCTTGGTGCCTACCAGCTTCCCTCTGGATGACAAAAGACATCCCAAACTCGACATCTGCAAACACAAATTCCTGATCTTTACACCCTGCCACCCCCACCTAAGACTACTTTACCCACAGTTCCCCATCTCAGATGGTGGCCAACCCAGCCCTCCAGGTGGTACTGCCCAGAGACCCCGGCCAGAGCGACACAGCAGAGGACCCCTTACTGAGTGAGCATGTGTGTGAGTGAACACACACACGTGCACACCACTTCCTCAAGAACATGTGTGATTCAGGGCTTGGCACTGGTCTCTCAAGCCTGATACCCTTCGGGCCCCAGGCCCTCCCATGTCTGCCCTGGTGCCTGTCTGAGCACCACGGAGCTCTGTGATAGAGGAACCACTGGGGCCGCAGATGCCACTGTTCTGTACGCGGGGAGGACCTGAGCAGCAAGGAGCTTCGGTAGGAGCAGGGACAACGTATTAGCTTGTTAAATCCTTCTTTTAGGCAGGAATGCCATCGATTCTTGCGTCATGTAGAGTCGCTCCCCGGTGATGCCCGGTGTCCACTTCTTCTTGTCTTCCTATCCTGATTTGCAGTTCCGGGGGCACTCACACGTGAGCGTGGCACGTGTCGCGGTGATCGGTGGTTGCGAGGGAGCCGTGGTGTGCAGATGAGACAATTCAGAGTCCCACAGTTGCATAAAGGTGAGTCTGGAGATGGCCACGCGGCCCGAGATTCTGTGTCTTCACGTTGACGACAGGCTGAGCAACGCCTGGCAGACACGACAGTTTCATTTTATCAAAATATTTCACACACTTTCATCAAACATTCACAAACTTAAATACAAATTTCAGCTTTAATTAAATGTAATCTGATGATTAAATTATTTTCCTTTTTAATTTTAATAGTTAATTTTGAGCTTTGGAAGCAAAATCATGAAAAACAGTTTTGGTTAATTTTGACATTTGATTTACATTTTTGACAAAAATACATTCATGCCCTTGAGTGCAATTTAGGTTTGGGTTCTCTAGACCACTAACGGCACTAGAAGACAGAGTATGCGAAAATCTTGATCAGACAACATAACTAATGATTATACTGAAATGGGGCAAGAAAAGTAAATTTATGGGTAAAGCACATACTAATGGATAAGTTATAGATGCCTTTTTTTTCCTTCTTCAAACATTGCTGGACCACAAATAGAACGCTCAGACTTGTGCAGTAGTACTGAGTGAGGGCACTGACGTTTGTCACCTTCTGCCATGCAAAAACCTTAGCTTTTCCCTTATTTTTCTATCGTCACAGAAGCAAGAGGAGAGTGAACATTTAGAAGGTGGCCAGCTCGATTTAGGCTGTGGTCTGGGCCCCTGCACACGTGCTGCGGGGACCTCACACAGGACCATCCTCCCGAGTCTTCTCTCTCATGCCCGTCATCTGCGATGACGCCTGTGGCTGGGGCTTCAGATCCATCCAGGGCTGGCCCATGTTGCCACCTGTCATCATCTGACACCATCTGTCACCTGGTCAATCAGAACACGCCTCAGGCCTCCACTCCTCTCTGCAGACCTCTCCGGCTCCCTCGCTCAGAACCCTCCTTGCCCCCCTGTCAGCTCCACCCCTTTCCTCTCTCTTCCAGGCCCTGCCTGCCCTCCTACCAGCAAGACCATGTCCCTACCTTCCTCCATCTCACTCCTGCACAACTGCCTCAGGGTTGCGACACCGACTGCTCCCTGTACCTGAACACTGTTCCCCCTGGCACCCTGGCCAACTCTCCCCTCCTTCTTCAAGTCTCAGCCGAATACCACCTCCTGACAGAGGCCCTACCCGAGGACCCTACTCTGAATTGCATCCTCCTCTCTGCGCCCCTCACTAGACCACCCAGCCACCGCACCCGCTCTGCCTCTTCGCCAGAGCCCAACACCGTCTCTAACGGACTGGGTCATTGCCTTGTGTTTGCTCACCCTTCTCACCTAGAGACAGGCTCCAGGAGGGCAGAGACTTTCCCTGCTGTATTCGCTGGGGGTGTCCTAGCATAGGTTGATCCTGAACAAATAGTAACTGAAGAGCAAAAGTGTGAAAAAGTGTTCTCCAGACAGGAGTTGAGGGCAGTGCATGTGGAAGGGCTGAGGGGCAACCGGGGATCCCTTAGTCAGCGGCTTCCAGCAGAATCCCGGGAGTAGGAGAAGCCCGTCTCCTGATGGAACTTGAGGTCCACCTCACAAGCAGACACAGGCATTGCCAGGCTGGTTACTAAAGAGGTGGCATAAGGGTGCCCGGGCACTGTCTGCAAAGCCCTGGGCCGGCACAGACCCCTCTGGAGCAAATAAACACTGGAAGACCCAGAGAACGGGCAAGTTTTGATGCAGGCTCTGCGGGTTGGCAGGAGGGAGCCCATGTAGGTGCTGGTCTTGGCCAGGCTGTGGCTCATTTTTGTCCTGTCTTCCTAGAAGGGCCTCCACTCTAGACTCCAGAATGGAACTTGAGCCTAAAAAGAGGCAGGGAGCCCCCGGTCCTGAGCACTGGACCGGCCTGAGGAAGAAGACACTTGGAGGACTTGCTTGCCTGGTGATCTGGCATAGAGAGAGATAAGAGTTTGGGAGAAGGCTGGCCCTGGGAACTTCCCAGCCAGGGCAAGGCCAAGGTGCCCAGAGAGCCGCCCCATCTCGGCTCGTGCTGTGGCCTCCCAGCATTGCTAGATTTAGCAGAAAGGCTTTTCAGCATAACTGTGTCCCAAATATTGTCTGTAGCGTTTATCTGAAATGCACAGTGATCTGAACACACCAAATTTTACCTGGCAGTCCTCCCTCCAGGCCACTGCAAGGGGGCAGGGGCCCACCTCCACCACCTGCCTCCAGAACCCCCTCCCTCACCCCCACAACCCCCTCCCCCACCCCCACAACCCCAGGCCCAGGCCTCCAGCTACCCTGCCTCCTTGGCCTCCTGGGAGAGAAGCCCTTTGATCTCTCCTCAGATGAGCCTCTGACCCCACTGCTGGGCTCTTCCAGCCCCAGGCTGCACGGGGCTGGAATTTAGAGAACACCTAAAACCTCGAAGGGGGCATTTACTTTTTCCCTGGGCAAGAACGCCTTGACTCGGAGAAGCCTGGCTGTTCTTCCCAGGAGAGGGAAGGGACACTGCCCTCCCTGCTTTCCTGCTGTCCTCCATCCTGTCTTCCTGTCTTCCCTCCTGTCTTCCTCCTGTCTTCCTTCCTGTCCTCCTTCCCGTCTTTCCTCCAGTCTTCCTTCCTTCCTGTCTTCCCTCCTGTCTTCCTCCTGTCTTCCTTCCCTCTGTCCCTCCCCCTTCCTTCCTTCCTTCCATCCCCTTTCTTTCTTTTTTTCTTTTCCTTTTTTTCAATGAGACATTGACATCCGTGGAAAATACAAAATACGGGTTATTTTGCCAATAACTGATCCTATGACACTAAGTGCTAGAGAATTGGAATACCCTGGAACATACTGATCGTGAAGTCTATGCTGAACGTAATGCAATCTTGGGGGATTCTGAAAGTACCGTGTGATTCTGGCGGAGCTGCAGACAACGTGGCCGCAGGTCCCATCACTAGAAGCGGAGCCGTGACGAGCCTGGTCAGCAAGGACTCTTGGCAGAACGGCCGCTACTTTATCGTCCTGAACGGGCTCCTGTCTCGAGTCCAGCCAGAGGAATGAGTGATTTCTGTTTCTTTCTTTAGCAGTAAAATAAAAACAAAAACAAAAACAAACAAAAAACATTTGCTAATGAGAAAAAAGCCCACGTTGCACAACAAAAGAGTGCTCTGGCTCCTTCCCGAGGGACCCCTTCCGTGGTGTTGGGGGCGAGGGGGTCACTGACCGGGCTTTTCCTGAAGGTGTGGTCTCGGTAGCCGAACGCGCAAATCACGTCTCTAATTAGAATTATATGCAAAATGCAAAGACTCTTTAAGGAGCATCTCCGGGTCCTCATCATCGTAAGTATTGGTTGCCATGGAAGCCAGCGAGTGGCTCTAAAAATCTGCAGTGGTGAGCAGCACTCGCCCACTTGCCGCTGAGGGCTCCTTTAAATAAAGTTGCCTTTTTTCTTTGGTTCTGAATAAACATAAACCTGGGTTTTTAGTGCAAAATCCTGATTTCAAGGTTATTGATGCCACACTAAATTAATACAGTCTGTGCGACAGCACACCGCAGCCCGCAAAGCCGGGGATACTCCTGTCTTCTGAAAGCTTGACATTTGGTTTTCATCATGAACTTAAAGGTCAAGAGCTACAGATGGATCAGGGTACCTGCCTGAGTTTACATTTACATGCATTTTATTTTATTCCCACACGCGCCTTTTATGAGACCCATCACCGGAATAAAACTGTAGCGCTCCTGTCATTTCCAGGCCGGCCAGGCTGGGGAAGCTGTTAAGCTGCTCTCTCGGCATAATTTGAATTAAAATAAGAAATATATGCTGATTTGATATTTTCAAAAGCAAAAGCTTTCGGTTGCACATGGGCGAGAACTGGCCAGGAGAGTGCGAGCACACATTTCTTGATGTGACTCACTTCCCAGTGTAATTGGGGGGCTGGGTGCAGATAGGACCTCACCCTCCAGGTAACCCGACTGTGATTAGCTGCCGATCGCGTCAGAGGTGATGGGAACTGGGGCCTGCTCTTTTTTTCACAAATGAAAATTTTTGTTGGGGTGTGTGTTTTCCCATTCCAGGTAAGCCCGTTCCTAGACCATTGCACCCTCTTCTGTGTGTGTGATACCAAATAACATTTTATTTTTTCCAAAATACCTGTGGAGCTGCCAGAGCATGATGCATTCATTTTCCTTGATTTTGTAGTGAGGGAAAAGGCTAGCATGAATAATTCAGAAATAATGCTGAGACTGTTAAGATTTAGTATTGGAGAGGTCATCACAGTTGGGAGAAATGAGCTAGGAGACTATTACTATTCCACGATCTCTGAATCTCAAGGTGACATCATTATTATTTCTCTCTATCTATAATGTGGTGCTGCAACCCGCTTATTGCTGTGTTTCTCATGTAGGGGAGAAAGATCAATTACATACAGACCTCAAAATGTGAACCATAAGCATCGTGCCCAATAAAACTGTCATTAACAGTCCCCACAATTTTAGCTGCTTGCTTCCAGGTCAGGCTGCTTTTAAAATGATAACTGACATTGGAAGGTTGAAGAAAGAGCATCCGTTCTAAAGGGAGCCATTTCTTAGCCAAATCACTGAAACTCTATAATAACACTTGCTAATTTCGGTCTGAACTGCAAAAGGAACCCTAACGAGAAGCTTAGCACGGAGGATACTTAGGAGAATGAACCCTGGCTCCGGCACCCGCTTTGAAACACAGGTTTGCTACGGATCGACACCAGCCCGAGTGCTCTAGAGCGAGCGGAAAGCGGCCCCCTGCAGCCGTATTTAATTTATTCCTATTTTCAAGCAGAAGCGGAAAGATAGCACCAAAAACTAAAATGCATGCTAGTATAGTGTTTACAGCGCTTCTGTGCCATTTGTTACCCCCACATGATCAGCAATAAGTCTTGCTTTCTCCGGCCGGGACTAAGACACACCTCTACCCTCCAAAGCCATTACGACAGCAGAATCCCTTTTTTTTTTTTTTTGCCCCCAAAGGGTCCATGTGTGTTTAAAACACCTTTTGCTTTTTTTTACTTCACGGAATTTTACGAGTCTACCCCCTCGCCTGCTTTTTAATTACAGCGTTCCCGTTGGTGCCGGGCCTCGGACGCGTCGCATCTGGCTTGCAGGTCCGCCAGTGCGGTTTTCGAGAGCGGGGGCGCAGTGCTGAGGGCTCCTGGTGTGAGTGGGGCGGGGCGTCATCGCCGACCCCACCGCCGCCAGGCGCCCGGTCAGCGCGAGGCCCCAGACTCTTCCTGTCGGGAGGTTGTTTACACGACACCCTTGAATCCCAATCCCGTACCCAAACCCAGCTGAGGTTTTTAAGGGAAGTTTGGTCGTGATAAGTTATTTCTGCACCTGCTATGAGTGTTAATTCTGCTTCGTGATTGTAATTATCACTGTGTCATGGTTCATATTATCAGTCTTTGCTTTCATTTTATTTAGAATTTTATACTTTGGTGTTTCTTGAGGAACAATGATCCGTGAGTTCCAGTGAAATCTGTCTGTGGCAGTCACGTGCTCGACTTCCCAAAAGGCATTTCTTTCTTCTCGGCCTCCTTCCTTCTTCGTCCTCTGTGTCTACTCCTTTCCGAGCCGGGGCGGAGGCTGCTGGATGAGGGGACGGCAGGCCCTGGGTGCCTGGGGCCGGCAGAGCAGTCCCCCTGCTCCCCTCTGTGACCCGGCAGGCCTGCATTACCCAGCCGCATCGAGCCGGTCCCCAGGTCTTGGGTCCCAGGTATCCTGACCACCGCAGTGCGCAGGGAACCTGCAGAAGGCTCTGCCAATGCAGGCTGCCGTGAGGACAGCCAGCTTGACCGCCGTGCTGCTGGAGGCCCGCAAGGCCTGGGGAAGGGAAGGCCCAACTCCGTGAGCTCCACAAACGGGCTGCAGGGTGGGCTGGGTGCTTGAAGCTGGTGGCGTTTAGCAGAGAGAAACGCAGAATTCACTCTTCTCAGAACACCAAAGGAAACTCAGTGGCACGGTGCACATAGGAGCAGAGGACAAAGGCATAAAACACAACGACGTAAGTACACATCTGCAGCCTACGACGTGCAGGGGGGTCTTTCTCTAAGGATTCTGAGTCCTCCGCCTCCAGGCAGGGGCCCCCGGGGCAAAGGGTTGTCCCCGGAAGCTCCAGTCAGACTCCCAGCAAAGGGCCGACTCTGACGTCTGTCCAGTGCCCTGCACGGTCCCTTGGTCCCTGCATTCATTTCCTGTGGCTGCCAGAGCAAAGTACTACCAACTGGGCGGCTTGAAACAGAGAGGGAGTCCCTCAGGGCTCTGGAGGCCAGAGGCCAAAATCAAGGTGTTGGCAGGGTCTGCTCCTCTGGAGGCTCAGAAGGACTTTTCAGGCCTCTGTCCCGGCTTCTGGTGGCTTCTGGCAAACCTCAGGGTCCTCAGGGGTGCAGGCCCCCATTTCCGCCCCCACCGTCTCTGTGTCAGTGTGTTTCCACCTCCCAAATCCTCCTCCTACGAGGCCCCCATGATGGAACAGGGCCCCCCCTAAGCCTGTATGACCTCATCCCAACTGGATGACACCTGCCAAGAGCCTATTTCCAAATAAAGCCACACCCCCCGTTGCAGGGGGTCAGGACATGAATGCACCTTTTTCTAGGATGGGATTCTCTCCACTGCAGTCCCTGCTTGTCGCACAAATGCCCTACTCCTAAATCAAGGGGACCCAAGGGCTGTGGGAAAGTACCCGGCACCCGGCGCGGAATCGAAGCCCACAGCCGGCGGCCTGGGTTTCTCCAGCGCCCTCCGCAGCCTGCGAGCGTCTCCTGCCCCTTCTTCCCAGAGCAGCCCTAGGTTGCAGGGTCTGATTCTCAGCGCTGGACCTGGCTACGGGGTGGGGAAGCCGCGGGGCCTGCGGAGCTGTGGGGGGCTGGGAGCTTGGCGTGGGGGGAGCGGCCCGGGGTCCCCCCCTGGGGGCCGCCTTTGAAGTTGGCAGAGAAGTCTCACACCGCAGGGACCGAGCGGGGAGGAGGGAGACCCAGGCGGACGCTCTTCTCCCCACCGACACCCTGTTCAAAGAGAATAGTTTGGACAACGCCTAGCGAATAATGAATGAACGGCACAGTCTGGGCCGGCCGACCGGAGGCTGGCTCTCCCCGCCCAGTGGTGCTCCCCCTGCTCTTTGCTCCTCCTGCACGAGCCCTGCCGGGCCGGGGACTGAGCCGCACAGGGAGGCGGCCGCTTGCCTTTTGCTTTGTTTTTAAGATTTAATATCCATCATGCTGTCCGGAAGACGCTCCGTACGGATGCAGGCGGCGCGAGAGCGCAGCCCCAGCCGGCGGCTTGCTCTCCGAGGCGGCAGCCGGCGGAGGCGGAAGGCGCACCCGGCGGGTTTCCGCGGGCAGGGGCGGCTCTAACGCCGCCGCCTCGTCTCTCCGAGCTTTCAGTGGCTGTATCCCCTTTGGTCCATAATCACAGCTAATGGGCTGGCCACAGAGGCATCAGGGGCATAAAATGGTCTAACACTACATTGACTATAAATAGCAAAGCCATAAGTGACATTACTTTGCAGATAAGAAACAATCACATCATTAAGCAAAGGTGTTTAGTGTATCAGTCACCCTAACTTTGATTTATTGCAAGGCATTTGTCTGTCACCAGCACAATGGAAGCTATAATGCAGCTCAAGGGTTTAAAGAGAAAATTAAGATGAATATTGCTGCTAGCACTTTGGTTTGCACGGATGCAAACTGGGTGGGCTTTGCCCTGCTGCCTGCGGGGCTGGCCTCAGCCCAGCTTCCCGGGCCCAGAGGCTAAAGACCGCCTGGGGTGGCAGAGACATCGGCCCTGGGGGGCTGGAGGCCGGGGACCCCCCAGGGCAGGAGGCGGTGACAACCAGGCGGCCAGAGCACCTCACAACCTGGGTTTCTCCAAAGGGAATCATGCATTCTAAGCAGCCAAGTCTTCCCCTTTTCTCTGGGTCTTTACTCCAGAAATACAGAATGGAAACAACGATCTGGATAATTTTGATGAACGTGATGTTTCAAAATGCCGTCTTGTTAAATACAGCCGTGCTCGGGGTCGATTCCGTGTTAGTCCGGAAAACAGTTTTGGAAAATCCTTAAGCGAGGCACTGTGCCAGGTGTGGGAAAGGATCATGAGGGACAAGTCACAGTTTCTGTCCTCCCGAGGCCCGTGACCCGGATCAGACAGACGGATCAGATGGCGGCGTCCTGTGCGAGGAGCGCAGTAGCCGCTTGCTGAGCAGGAGTGAAAACAGGAGCAGGGTTGGGGGGGGGGCATCATCACAGAGGTGTGTCTGTAGGCGGCGTGCACAGGAGGGGGAACATTCTTTCTGCTCGGGAAGATGGGAAGGTGGGGAAGGAGAAGAGGAGGGAGGATTTTAAAGAGCTTTTGAAGGCCGGTGAGACTCTGGCCGCAGGAGATGGGGACACGGTGTTGTCCAAGAGGCCTCGGCTGGTCCTAGGACACGGTGTGCGTGGGGAGGCCGGCTGCCTCTGGGATGCAGGGTTCCAGCTAGGAAGTGCACCAGACCCAGCTAGAGGGGCTTGGAGGAAAAGCTAGGTAGACAGCGGGGTGACGAGGAAGGGTCTTGGGTATGAGGGCATTGGGGTCACTGGAGGTCCCACGCTGGACGAACTGTGTAGTCTAACATGGAGTTCGGCACAGAAGAGACAAGGAGACACTGCTCGTGGGCCTTGAGAATCACGGAGGGTTGGCTGAGGGTGAACACCTGGGATGGACGTGGATGGTGGGCAGCCGGCCGGCGGGCACAGAGCGCCCAGCTCACTCCTCAGTGTGGGGCCGCAGGTGCTGGTGCAGGTTTGCAGTGGATCTGGGAGTCACCTTCAGAAGAGGCTGACGTGCAGCAAGAGTTGCTTTGTCAAGATGTTTCAAAACTCAACAAGACACGGGACGCCTGGGTGGCTCAGTTGGTTGAGCATCCAACACTTGACTCAAGTCAGGTCATGGTCCCAGGGTTGTGGGATCAAGTCCTATCTTAGGCTCTGTGCTGAGCCTGCTTATGATTCTCTCTCCCTCTGCCCCTCTCCCCTGCTTGTTCTCCTTTATTCTCTAAAATGAAATAAAATAGAATAAACAAAAACAAAAAAACAAAACTCAACAAGACAATACAATTAATCTCCCTTCACACTCATGGTAGTTCAATGTCTCCTTGGAAATGAATGAAACACTATCCAGTTATGAGAAGTTAATCTAATGATGACTTATGATCAGTCGTGAGTAGACATTAAGTGCCTACTGTGTGTGTGCTTCAGCGTGCTGGGCCCCGCGGTGGAAGCCAGGCCCCTCCTGCAAAAGCCCCGGCCCTCAGCCCCCAAAGGGCCCTGCCCGCTCCGCCGCCTGGTTACATCCGCTGCCCCGATCCTGAGGGAAGGAAACCCATTCTCTTCGCCGGGAGGCATCTCAACACTGCAGATATGATAGGTGTCAATACCATTCAAACTCGGGAATGTTGACACTCTCTTGGGAAATACAAAGGAAGCCTAATGTTCTGAGTGCTGTCTCTGAAGGTTTGGGTTGGTAAGAAGTTACTTTGATGCTGCCACAAAGTCTTGTAGCTACATGTGGAAAATTCTGGGGAAATCCAAAGAGCCTTCACCCACTGTTTCCTGCAAGCGCCTATTTTGAAATGACTCAGCACTCATTACAACCCTTCAGACCAGACCAGTCCCTTCCCGACTGGCCCAAGACGGGAGACACCTGTGCAAGTACATGCCCCCTGGTTAACAGATGGCCTGGTGCTGTGGGCTCACTCAACCCAGACTAACCTGGGGGCACCTGCTGGGTGCTGAGGGCCCAGCGGTGAGGAAGGCACGTTCCTGCCTCTCACAGAGAGTGTCCACTGGAATTATCCGTAGGGGCTGGAGGAGGGAGCACGGCTGGGGAGTCGGAGGCAGGCCGCCTAGCTCATGGCCTGACCTCACTCCTTGCTCTGGCCCTGTGGGTGGAGAAATGGCTTTCTGCCATCAAACTCAGCCACAACACATCTTGTCTTGCTTTCTAGGGCCATATTGGCCATGTACCACGGCTGGACGTCCATTTAGCTCCATCTTATTAAGGTCTTGTTGATTTACTAGCATATGTCCTAAGAATATACTTATTTTTAATAAACTCAACATCAATTTTTACTGTAAGTCAATGTATGGGTTTAAAGAAAGCAGTGTTCATGGAGATCATCTTCAAAATCTACGGACTGAGGACAAGTGGGTGTCTGTTGATTACCCTCTCTTCTACCGTAGACCATTTCTGGTGCCCTGGTGACGTGGCCAGGACATGGCCCAATCCATGCTGGCTTCCGGCCCTGGACAAGGAGCCTCATCCTGGGTGGCGTCCTCTCTCCTCTGTCACCTCAGGAAAGGTTGCCTTGAGATGCCTCCCTGGGCCTCACCCTTCCTTCCCTCCGTGCCATGAGCTGCCAGCGCTCGGTGTGGGCTTCGCGGTTCCTGAGGGCGGCCCCCCATCTCCTGCGTAGCCCTCCCTGCTCTCACCTCAGACAGCACCCCTTCCTGCGGCTCAAACACGACAACCGGTCATCAACATCCTAAGTGGAGGCATGTTCTTGGACCCCCTTTCCCTGAACTCGTCGGCCAAGAGAACAGAAGTGTGCATATTAGATCATCTGGAAGCTGGGTAGCTGGGGGGCACCAGCGGGACCCACCTGGAGAGGCAGCACCAGGACAACGATGATGCCAAGAGTGACACCAGGAACGCACATCTGCCACGCGCTCATTGGGCGTCTTTCCAGCATTGCGCTTAGTGCCCGTGTTTATCTCGTGTGGCCCTGCTACCCTCTCTATGTGACGCAAGCGCTGTGGTCCTTCCCCTCGCCCAGACACCCTGGTCATTTTCCTTGCCCGGGGGCTAAGGAATGTCCTGTGGCCACAAGCCTAGTACGTCTCAGAGCTGGGGTTCCAAGGAAGCTCTGGTGACCCCAAAGTCACAGGGAGTGAGGATGGAGGGTCCCCCAAATAAATTCCAGCCATTTCTAAGGGGGGTGTCCCAATCTTGGTGGCACTAGAGTCACCTAGGCTGAGAATTCAGGTTCCTGGGCCCCACCTCCAGGCAGTCTGATTCCTCCGGCGTGGTGGCAGGGGCCAGGAATCTGCATATCCAGTGACCCTCACTGCCTTAGGCTCTGCAGCGTGGGGCCTTGTCTGGCTCCTTCCTTCCAGCCTTGCACTGTGACTAGGATGGGTGAGTGTAGGTCCAGCCCTGAGGACCTCCCAGGACTCCTTCTCTCCCCTTCCCTGGGCCCTTCCTGAAGCCCTGCCCGTCCATGATTGGCAGTGGCACCCCCAGACTGAGTCACCCCCTAGGAAAACCAGAACACACCCTTCCAAAGTGTGGGAGGACGCCAGGCTGCAGCACCCAGAGACCCTGATGTGAACTAATGCGACATTACTGCTTCTCGCCGAAGGGGTCCAGCAGACCTCCTCAAGGGCCCTGTGCAGGGGGTCCCGCGGCAGCCCAGGATGGGTCTGGTGAGGGTCATGTCTTTTGAAGTGACGCCTCCCAGCCGCCGAGACCACCTTGGGGAGTCACTGCCGGGGATAGCAAGGGAGGGTGGATAGGAACCAGAGAGCGTCCTGTACTTGCCCCTCATCCCAGACGGAAGTGGTTCCATTATCCCCGTCCTCTGCCCCTGGGGCTCAAGGACCACAGGTGATACCGGGAAGGCCTGAGAGGGGGAGCAGGGAGGAAAAAACCGGAAACAAGATCGCCCTGGCACACGGGTTCCCCGCAGCCCCTTCCTTCCCCGTCATCGACGTCTGATCTTCTCGGGACATTTTGCCTCGAACACATCTGGGATGCTTGTAACAAGTGCTGACTCTTGGGCCCAGCTGTCAGCTTAGCAGGTGGGGATTTGTGGAGAGGAGGCCTGGCTGCCGGCATTTGAACAAAGGTCCCACATGATGCTGACGCTGTATCACAGGGACACATGAGCTGCAAGAATGGAACGCCCGCCTAAATGACGGTCTGCCCCAAACAAATAAAGGACCGGTTGTTCCTGCCGCTCAGCAACACCATCATAGCCAGGCCATTTCTGTCTTCCAATCTCCCATTCTTGGTGTGCCAGCTTTTTTCTAGATGTTCCTTGCCTCATGGTTGCCATATGGCTGCCACAGCTCCAGAGAGAGTCCAGATGTAAGGCAGAAAAGATGAGGAAGGGGGAAATGAAACGTCTGTTTTTACTAAAACAGGCAAAGATGTCCTAGGAACAATCCCCTCCTACCCACAATACATTTTTGCTTTAATCTCTTTGGCCAGAATTAGATTTTATGGCTACATTTAGCCAGGGGGAGGCTGGGAACATGGGGCTGAACACTGAAATGACTGACGTAGGCCAATCAGAATCAGTCACCTGAACCTGGATACGAAAACTGGAATCCATCAACAGGTAAGAGGGGGGCTTGGCGACCCGGAGTGTGCACGTGTAGAGGCCCCTCCAACTGCAAATCCAGCTTCCCAGCAGGGATCGGCAAAGGGCAGGCTGTGAGCACGCACGGCTCGGAGAAGCAAGGCTCCCCCTTCAAATCACCTCTGTTCTCATCCTAGCAGGGCTGAATAACAACTTTCGATCAATATCTAAAAATAAAGAAATAAATAAAGCTGTAGTGAGTAAAAGGACCACTTCTTTGGGTCACAGTGATGCTGGGATGGGAAGGTAAGTGGCTCGGCAACTGTTCGACTAACATAGAGCATCGGGAGGAAGCTGGTGCTCCTCCCATTGGTTCCGGAAGCAGGAGACCAGAAGCATGCTGGTCACGCCAGCTCTCTGATGCGGTCATCCCCGGGGTTTGGAGGGGAGTCTGTGGGACCACCTAGCACCTCTGGCTGGTGAGGAGGCAAGAGGAAGACAACACGGGAAGGGAACTTGGAAGGCAGGCAAGAACGATGCAGACCACGCTTCAACACCAAGACATCTTCCTGGAGGGTTTTCTGGGAAGACTTTGATGTGAATGGAATGTCTATTTCCCGACTTCTGTATATCAGCAGGTGACAAGGAGTGTCCATCGGTGGTGGTTCATATCACCAGCGATTCAAATTAACGTTCGCCTTCCCTCACTCATTTCTCTCCTAATTCTACAAGCTCGACTTCATATCCAGTGGAACTTACATTTATTTGTAATCTTGCTGCTTACACTCCACTGAACAATAAAAGAACAATAAACTTAATAAAAAGCCCAAGTGATTGGAAATTGCTCTGGGAACGGCAGTCCAGTATGAAAGCTATAAATTTCCTTGTGTGCTCATGACAATGTCAGCTAATTTTTATGAAAAGCCCATCACAGAACATGGCACCAAAACAGTGCCATCACTGCCTGTCAGCCATCACACTTCCCCTGATAACAAAATAGAAAATGCATCATAAAATAATGTTTCAAGCCACAGATTTATCTTGAAATGCTCCCTCCATCCAGGAACATTTCTTTTCTGACCCTGTCTTGCACCTGAACTTTGAATTAATCATTCCTTTTTCATACAGTTACATGATACCCCTGGTACCATTGTCGGAGGAAGATCTGGGAAAACAACCTCCAGAAATATCATCCCCGATGACGGACCTGATTGGCCCACATCAGTGAACTGGAGGTAGACACAATTAGTCCACGAAACAACGGCAGAAACCAGGGAGCCTAAAAACTCAATCTGAAACCATTATCTCCGACAATACACTTTTAAATAAGCCACCGGGGGCCTCTCCTCATCACACGCAGCCCAGTGGGAGGACTCCGTGACTCAGTCGTCCCCCGGGCTTAGGACGGAGAAGAAATTGGGTTTCCCTTTAGTGCTCGAAAATATCCTTTTTTGCCTAATCATTTATGACAGTTCCTAACCTATTCCTCAGATCCCAAAATGCTCTGCATGTTCTAGAAAATCAAGTTGGCTAACAGAAAACGACTTTAGCCAGATGATGGAAAGGAAAAATAGCCATCTTGAAGAAAAACGCTCTGTGTAAATGAGCAAGGTATCAGCAATGGTAATTTATCCCCCGGCCACGGAGAGTTTGTAAACTTTATGGCTGTGAGCTGAGGAGTGGAGCCCATCTGTCCTGACTTTGTGTGGTTATAATCGTCAATAGATAACGCTTTAACATTTATGGTCACCCAGGGAGGCCGCGGAGGGGAGGAGTTTAGGACTAACCCAAAGACCATTGTTACATACGTGCCTCCCCACTGGACTGGCCAGCCATCTCAGGGTCCCTGGTGTCTGTCAGTGAGCATGGCACCAAGTCGGGGTCCATGGACATGTCTGGAATACTCTTTGGCGGACCAAGGAGGGGGTTAGGCTCCCAGAACAACCACTGAGCCCTGTTGGGCCTTGCTGGGCAGTGGTCTAACCTGAGGGTCCTGGGGCCTCTGCTGAGAGGGGCCGGGGATGCAGGCAGGGTGAGGAGGGATTCAGAACAAGGGGCCCAGTGCCCAGCACGTCCTCTGCATTTGTTAGAGCTTGGCGTGCTCTGGGCACACTCGCTGGGGACCCAGGAGCAGAAGCTGTGGAGCTGGGTTACTCCGGATTGGTTTACACTCTACTTCGGCAGAGAGGGCCCTTTCGGAAGCCATTTTTGAGAATTAGTGCCCTTGCTCCTGGTCAGATCCACAGTCTAAAATCCACAAGGTAGCAAAAGAGGGCCCTAGGATTGGAGCCAGATCTCAGTGTGTCGCGAGAACATTATCGCACCGTCCGAAGGGGCCCAAGCTTCTGATTTCCCAGGAGGTCTGGATTTACCCAAGCCCCCCTCAATACCGCAGAATCAGGGGGATGTTTGAGACAGCGTCTCCTACACGAAAAAGTCCATTTTATTTTATTTTATTTTATTTACCTTTTCAACACATGCGATGACTTCGCTTTCTCTGCTTTGGATGCTTCTCTTTCCTGCCTTCCCCAGTGCTAGACTCTGTACCTGTCAAGGCCAAACTCAAAAACCATCTTCTCTGGGAAACTACCCTGGTTTTCTCCAGGTAAAGTGAGTCTGTCTACAGTGTTTACACAGGACTCGATCGCATTGGACCACAGTTACCTGGTCCTCACCGGCCTCCCACCTAGAGGATCATCACTGCGTGTCCAAACCAGCACGGCATCTGCTACAATGTTGTCCTCAATATACATTTGTTTTCACGGCATATTGAATACAGTTTAGTATCATGGTCTGTTTTTCTTTTTAAAATAAGCTTTAAAAAATGAGAATTTTTATTTCATCTGCAAAATGATATGCAGCTTGCAATTTGGAATGAGAAGCATATCATGTACAATCAGCTAAAAAAAAATAACCCCTCTATTTATTTTTCCAGAAATGCACTAACATCACACAAATAAAATTAAAGTCACTTTAATAAAGGCTGAAAGTTAATACTAAATGAATCCAGTCCTAGTGCTTAGCAATATAACAATTTTTTTCTCATTCAGTGGGTGTTTAATACTTAAGAGGTGGTGCCTTCTTATGATTAATTACCAGGATATGCAGCAGCCTCAAGTCTTATGAAAGTCCATTTATTGCCAGTTAGGCTACAAGAGTGTCCTGTACCATCACCCCCTACAATGTTTCCTAATTCCTACTGGAACTGTACCTGCTAAATTTAACTCGATGGAGGGGAAATGCGCTCCCACTGTCTTCTCCAACGCCATCGACTTAACAAGTTTTGCGTTATTCCATCAGCCCAAGATCACATTATTATTGTAAACTAGACACATGCATATTGCTTTGTTTGGTTTCCCAGGCTGTATAATTTCGCAAGTCTTAATTTTAACCCAGTAAAATCCACTTTGGTCTTTTGTGTACAAAAATAGGCTTGTAACTGCAATCATTAAAAAATGAACATATAGAGAGACGAGTAACTAGATTTATAATCCAACCCAGTGTAATTAAGAGACAGCTTTTGATTTCAATGAAATGACAATCGCATAATGGATTTTGAAAGCAAGATAAATAGAGGAGGGACGACGTTTATGAAGTACAGAGGGGGAGAGGCGGGGAGATTTATTTTTCAAGCGATAAAACATCATCCTATCGCAACATTCACTTTGGTGGTTACAATTTGCTAAATGATCTCAAATCTTGTTAATTAAAAAAGGGGGGAGGGAGACATGGCTAAAAGCAGAGGCGATGTCTTTGGTGCGTGGAGATGGAAGGAAGCCTGCTGATTTTCTTAGGGCCAGCTCACCTTGAGGAAAGCAATTGCTGGGAAATATTTAGCCGTTTCACATGTATTGATTGCTCGTGTGTATACTTCTGGCTATTAAAACCTGATTCATAATAGATTATCAGAAAATGTGAGGCTTCCTTTTTTTATAGTTTCATGTCCTCAGTATTTGATTTCTAGAAACTGAGAAAAATGAGCCTGTGTAAAGTAATATGATTTTTTCCCTCTGACCAGTGTAGTTTAGGGAGCCTCTTACCGAACACTGGGCTCCAGTTTTTGAAATTAAGGGTTTTTATCTTGCCCACAATAAGTATGAGGGTAAGGACGCGAATGGAGACATCTATTTTGGCTCCAAGCCAGCCCAAACTGGCCAAGAGACAAGTCCCCTATAATTTGAAGATCTGCAGTAAAAAATGAACCTATTGTTTTTGCCAGCCTTTATTTAGCTGTTTGCAATAAAAAAAAAAAGTTTCTCTATTGCTTTAAAGAAAACCGTCCTTATAACTTTCAATTTCAAAGACAGAAAAGTTAGTCATGGCGAATGAATGTACGAGGTTGCTGTATGAGCTTTCTGCTTTGGCCGCTCCAATATCCCGTAGTTGCGCTGAGAAGGCGACGGTGGCTTGTCTCTTAGAGTCTGACCCCCACCTTTTAAAACTAAAAAATGTACTTGCTGTGGTAAAACTGAAGAAAAGTGTGAGTGCTGTCCTCTACGCATTTCCAAGCTAGGACCTGTCACTTACTTGCTTAGCCACAGCAGTACCAATACGACAACCTCCTTTTAATGCAGAGCACATTACAAATGCATTGGTAGGTCAACTCTTTGAAATTTTTATCTTTTGATGTACAATTACAAAATGCAGAGTTTGAGTCACACATCTCCCCTAGGAATGCTGGCAATGATTATTAGCTGCCCTCTGATACTTACTGTCACCTTTGCTGTTGACATTTTTAGGGGGCGCCTGAGTGCGTAGAATGCAGACGGTCTTCCTGTGCGCCTTGCAGCTGTCGAGCCCACGCGATAAGTCTACTCCGTGCGAGGTGGGCCAGCTCCCGGCTGTAGAGGTTAAGCCCTGTTATCCCTTGTTTTCCTGCCCGCATCGGTGGAGGGTGTTTATGTCAAGGTGCATTTTGACCGGTGGAAGAGGGCAAACTTGGGGACCACTTATGTAGCACTTACCGTAAGTCCGGCACTGTCCTTAAACCTGATGTCTCCCAACAGCCTCATGGAGTGGGCACTACTGTTATGCCCACATGATAGATGAGCAAACTGAAGTACAATAAATAGTGCAACTACTAAGTGTCAGAATTAGGATTTTAATCTAGGAAACTGTGTCACGGTCTATGCTTTGAGCCGCGACTTAAATACTGCCTCTAGGAAAGCCACTAGAGCAGAGGGGCCCGGGTCCGTATTTTGTGGCCACCGCATTAACCCTGCACCACCTCGCCAGGGCTGTTACTTTACTTCTTTAAAAAGTAGCCAAACCCGTATCCCAATGAATGAAAAGACAATGGACAATGTATGTAATTAGATTATAGAGGAAGGCAGGCAAATCTAATCAAAATGTCCACTTGAAATGACCAGGGAAGAAACCCGCAACTGAAAACCAAATCAAGCCGCAGCTGGAATCTGATCCCCAACGCCAGGAGCTCTCATAGCCAATAAAATACATTTATTCTGTCTCAGTCCAACACTCCAAACCTAGGGTTTCATTAAAAGGAAAATTGTGTTTCCCTTGAGAAAAAGTTGCATGTCAAATAGTTCTTTTCCTAGAATTTATCTTTTTCCTCTGCTTATAAAATGATAGCTCCTCTGTAGGTAAAGATGATGTGAAGGTTAATTATTTCTTTGGCAGGGGGTGAAGTTGTTTGAAGTAATATTCAGTTTTCGTGTTATTTTGACTTTTCAAATGTTCAGAGCCATTTACTGTGGTTATGTTTATACTTTGTTATAAACCTTTTTGCTTTTCCTGAAGTTAATGATTGCCTCATTTTTAACTTGCTTAATTTTACTTGCTAAATTTATTTGCTTCACAGCCCAAATCTTAGCCTGGAATATAAAATTCTCTTAATGCAGTCACATGTCAAATAATTAATCAATTCCATGTTTCAGTTCCATCTTGACCAGATTTCTTTCTTCTCCTCCTTCAGTTTTCCAGTAACATTATAGGAAAAAGTATATGTGAGGTAAGTTATCGGGACCTTGCATGCCTGAAAATGCCAATTTGACCCTTACACTTAACTAACTGCTTGGTTCTGTATAGAATTTTAGGTTATAAATGTATCTCAGAATTCTGAAGGCATTACTCCATTATTACCCAGTTTCCAATGTTGCTCTTAAAAACCCTAAATCTTGTGTGTATGTGTGTGTGTGCCTGTGTGTGTGTGTGTGTGTGTGCCTGTGTGTGTGTGTTTTATTTCCTCCTCCTCTTTGAAGAAACATTTCAGAATCTTTCCGTAACTCCTGCTACCCTAAAATCTCGTGGTGCTGTACCTTAGTCCAGGGTTATTTCCATTAATTGAACTGCATTTGGTGGGCTTAAATCTAGTGACCAATGACCATTAGTTCTAAGGAAATTAAAAAACAAATAGTACTTAATCATCTCCCCCGCATTTGTTTTGCCTTCTTTTGGTAGCTCTCCTGTTATTTAAATATTAGACTTCCTGGATTAGTCCTCTGAAGCTTCTCATCTTTTTCTATTTTCCATCTCTTAAACATTTTGTTTTTACCTTTTTGGAGGTTTCCTCAATTTTATCTCCTAAGTCTTCTATTGCATTAAAAAAACATTTCAAACTATATTTTTAGTTTCCAAGGATTCTTTATTGTTGTTCTGAACATTCCTTTTGAAACTGAGTCTTACATTGTTTTTTTTTTTCCATGAATGTGAAAGCCTCTTATCTTGAGTATTAATTGTCTGTCTGTTTGACGTTTCCTTTTGCTCACCACACTCCATTTCCTATGAGTTGCCTCACCATTTACTCATATTGAGTCAATCTTTCAAATTAGTGGCTTTCTTCAAATATGTGGGGACTCTTGGCTGTCTAGCATGAGGCACTTATTGGAAATGCTGTTAGTGAGTGGGGATCCTTGACTAGTAGCCTTGCCACTAATAATCAGTTGAGGACTGGCCATGGGGGTGGGGCATCAAGTTTGGCATCAGAGAGGGCCAGCTTCTTTACTGAAAAGTCTCCCCAACTCCTCTCTGGAGGCTGTAAGTTCTAGGAGCTGAAGAGAGGAGCAAACAGACTCTCACTCACTTTTCTGCTTTCAATGTGATGTCTCACCTTCAGCCTATGTGGCCTGGTGTCTTCAAGTCCAGATAGTCTTGAGTTCAGCCTGTCCAAAAGGCAACCTTCTACTTCTTCTTCCACTGTTTCCAGACAGCCTGAGTTGGGGGAGGGGAAGTTGAAGTTTAAGGGCTCTTTCTAGAACCTTCTATTCTTCCAGTCACTATCTGTACTGATGCCTTCACAGGTGCCAGATGCCCCTATACTTAGGCCTTCATAGGTACTAGGTGCCTCCAAACTGGAGTCTTTCTGGAGTTCTGCAGTATAAATTGGCTTAGTTTCCATTAAGTAAATGGGCTTTAGCAATTTGTACTATTCTAAATGTTTACACCCATCCATCTGATTTCTATCACCCCAAACTTGGTCTCTTTTCTTATTCACTGTCATCCCCTATCTTGTTTTCTTTGTCTTTATGAGCTCATGACTTTTTATAATTTTATTACTGCCACGTTAGTGGCATTTCAGGAAAGACTGGAGATAAACAGTGAGTTCAGTTTGCCATAGTTAACTGAAAATACAGTTTTTACTTTTTATCTTCATTAAAAAATAATTATTTTGGTGGTGAAAAAATATGAAGACAAACTGAAATTATTTTAGAAATGAGTTAACTACTTTGGCAGGGCAGAGAGAGGATATTATGAGGTTCGATTTTGGTTTTGTGTATTTTCCTTTTTACTGCAGTTAATAGAAATGAGGTTCTGGTGACCAAGAGATCATCATGTTCCAGAACAGTGGGTCATGGAGAGAGATCCCTGTGCGTCCATCAGGGTTTCCTCTGACAAAGTGGTCTTCCCACCTGTCCTCATTTAGACTCATTTTCTATTATTGTATCCAGATGGCCCTTGATCGTCAAGATTGAATCTCTAAAGAATAGATTCATTTACTTGCAACTCTGACCTGCGCTGTTTTATTTCATATTTTCTTTTTAGGACTAGTAATGTGGTTGGGGCCAACTGCTATCATGGGTTTAGCTCATTCTTTACTCTGGAGTCTGAGAAAACTTGCAGAGTGTGCAACTGTCTTCCTGCACCATTTTGGGCTGTTTTTGTTGTTGTTGTTGTTGTTGAGATGATCAAGAAGAGAGAAATGAACAGGGTCCTCATAGGTTCTCATGTTTGCGTGTGGAATAGGTTTTCCGGCAGGTCTAACATTCTTCTCCTTCTTCTTCTTTTTAATATTTATTTATTTTTGAGAGAGAGACAGAGCATGAGCAGGGGAGAGCCAGAGAGAGAGGGAGACATAGAATCAGAAGCAGGCTCCAGGCTCCGAGCTGTCAGCACAGAGCCTGATGCAGGACTTGAACTCACGAACTGTGAGATCATGACCTGAGTTGAAGTTGGACGCTCACCTGACTGAGTCACCCAGGTGCCCCTGACATTCTGCTTCGGGGAGGCAGGTGGCTCAGTGGCCGCTCGGCCGGTCAGCTGTGGGGCACTGGGAAACCAGCTTTCACTTCACAGACACGTGATGCTCGTTGGTCTGTTTTCTGAGATAGGCCATCTCAGACCCACTTTGTTTCAACATATTTTTTAAGCCAGAATCAGACTTCCATACTCTTCCCAAAAGCTCTATGCCCTACATGTGAATGAGGGTCCTTTCTCGTAGGACATAAATACTAGGTGCGTCCGAATTTGAATTTTTTTTTTCGGTAAACTGCTAGCAAGTAAAACTACCCTCCTGAAAGTGGGTCAAGCCTCGTTCTGACTCCTTCTCACCAGGGAAGAGGTGTCTCCCTATAAATTGCATGGTGTAATCACTGGGCAAACCAGGAAGTCATTCTTCCTTCAGGGATCACTTATGCAAGTAGATGGGGGGCCGCCCTCCACACTAGGGGGGTGGCTTAATGCACCAAAGCATGAAACCAGCTGTGAAGAAGAAAAAGGGAAGGACAACGATGCATTCTTCATGTCCTTCATATTTCCAAAATATTGCAGATAACTTCCTCGTCCATCTCAACACAAGGAAGGGCACACGGAACGGACCTCCCACAAAACATCTTCACACAACAAAGTTAACGTAACACATGACACAGAAACGTCAGAAAACAGGAAGCGTGGCTAGCCTGTAACTCACATAACTATGTAACTCCCTTGGACATCATCACTACTCCAGATCCCCTGGATTACTCTACTTTCGTATTTACAGTCAATATGACCGGACCTCCTGTCCCAAGGACTCTGAGGGATCCATGGCCCCTCCTCGCTCCTATGGATCTTGGGGATTTACACATGGCAGGCCACTCCCCCACCGCCATGTTCCCTGAATCCCTGACTGGTCTATTCCCACGGCCTTCACCCCTGCTGGCTGTCTCCCTCATCCTCACAGTCCTCCCTGCCCAAGACTGCCGTCCTAGCCGGCTTTACTGACGGTTCGAGGAAACGGAGCGAGACCGTTCATCACCAGAGCACCAAGTGCAAGTTAATATCGGCTCGTGGCCGCCATTGTCCGAACAGCCACCTGACGCCACCCCGCAGGAACGTCTCACTCCCGGGGCTGCCGTAGCTTTGGCTTTCCCCTGGTCTCACACAGAGGTCTCGAGTGACCCCCTCCCTCTCCACGGGCTGCGAGCCCCCAAAGTCTTGAGTGTGTCCACTTCCCAGCTTCTGTCTCTGAGGGCAACAGAGCGAATAAACTCTTTCAGTTTTACTATTTCCTGACCATATCCTGAGGCCTCATTTCTCGCAACCAACAGGTTTAAGAGGGTCTTTTTCTAGCCGGTAGGACTATCTGTCCCCAGCTGAGTTTAGCCAGTTTAGCCACCTGGAACCCAGGTGCTGGGCAGGCAGTGTTTGCTTTAAACAGAAATTGTGTCTTCTTATCACATTCATTTAAACTACCCAGGAAAATGTTTCTGGGATTGTCACTCATAGCATCTATCTACTAGTGCATGTGGGCCCTTCGGCGATGGCTTCTCATTTTGCAGAACGTGTTACAGCCCCACGGTGGGCACAGGCTAATCAACGCCAACGCCCATGTGCGCCGGCCTCCGCCCCGACAGTTCAGCCGTCCGGACGGCGCGGCTGCCCCGGAGAAGCTAGCCGAGATGAGGCTTTAACTAAAGCAGCTTTGTGTTTCCCTTTTTAAGGAAAGGGTATGATGTCACCTCCATGGATGTGACACCAGGCAGCCAGTGTTAGGAGAGGAGACTGACAAGAGGTGCTGACGGGGGAGACGGACAGGCACCAGCCCGCAGGCCGGTGCTGGGATCGCATCTCTTTCCTCCAGCAGCTCTTTGGGGAGACCGAGACTTCCAGGAGCCATGGGACTGCAGGGAAGGCCTGAATCTTCCACTGTGTGCAAAGCCATTCTTCCTCCTGGGAGAGCTTCCCCTGCAGCGGGGCCGCCGGCTGGGCTCTCCAGCGACGTCGTAGCGCCGGGTGGGTCAGGACTCGCCTCCGCGGGCCTGTGTCCTTGCAAGGAAGCCCCCTCCCCTCACAGGTGACCCAGCCCGGGCACTCGCTGTGCCCTGATCGTGAGTTGCCTCATTTGATCCGTGCACCAGCCCTATCAGATACTCACCTCTCCTAGCCCCCCGTTCTCCGGATGAGAAAACGCAGAATAGGTCACTTGTGGAAGGCCACACAAATAGTAAACGACCGTCCTGGGATTCGAAGAATGGCTGCGGATATATGCCGTGTTGGTTTCAAGGCCCTCCTCCGCTTGGGAGAACGTCTTGTTTGCAACCCCTAATAACAAATTCATGACGGACCACGAGGGCTCGTAATACCCCACTGTGGGTCTATTTGTATTCAAACCTGGCTGTGTTTATAGTTCAGTTTTATATATGCTCATCTTTGGAAGGACAGATATTAAGCAGAAGAATGTGGCTCCTAGGGAAGCAATAATGGGACAGAAAACCTGAACCCACCTGCCGGCAACTAGGGATCCTCATTATTCTCTGGGAGCCGCTTGGGCTTCTCCCCGTTCACTGCACGCACCTCAATTTGTAAAGACTGTCTATCTATTGGTGTGTTCTTCCCCCTGTTCTCCACCAGACTGCACGTTCCACGAGGACAGGGAGCTGGTCTGTTTTCCCCCGGCTGTCCGTATGGCTCCTGGGTGGGGACGGCATGTGAGTGATGGAGGGTAATTCCGGTGGGATGAGGAAGTGAGTTTCAACTCATGTATTTCTCTTCCTGTTTTTTAATAAGTTGGTGAGAAATAAAGATGCATCTTCAGATTTCTAGAAGCTTGCTTTTTTAAAATGTTTATTTATTTTTGAGAGAGAGACAGAGACAGAGCATGAGTGGGGGAGGGGCAGAAAGAGAGGGAGACACAGAATTTGAAGCAGGTTTCAGGCTCTAAGCTGTCAGCACAGAGCCCGATGTGGGATTTGAACCCATGAACCACGAGATCATGACCTGAGCTGAAGTCAGACGCTTAACCCACCAGAAGCCCCTGGAAACTTGTTTAACGTTGCTCAGGCCCTGGATACATCTTTGCTTCTACTGAAACTGATCAGTGCGCTCATCAAGATTGGTCCAGTCAAGGATGCTTCTGGCTTTGTTTCTTAAATTTTGAAGCATAAAGAAACTGCAGTTACTGAATTTGAGAATTTATTTTTATTTTTCATTTGGTCCTGTAGGCCCTTACAAAAGAGTTTCCACTAGAGTTTTGTTTCCATTGATGAGGCTTCCCTTAGAGTTTGTCACAGGATGTACTTTTTATTTCAATGAACTCTGAAATGAAAACAAATCTATACTCACGATCAATTAAGTGTTAAATCTTTCTTGCCACCAGGAGTTCCTAAGTGGAATGCAGTTGTAAAGACCGGAAGTAGAAGAAAGGTGCTATTTGGTGAGATTTAAGACGGTCACAAAAGAGATGTGACATACTTAGCATTAGGAAGCAAGCACTGGGATGTTTATAACAGTAATTATAAGGTCCAATTCCATATCACATAGGACGCAAACCTTGGGCAGTACATCCTTAGAAAACAAATGTGCTAGTTGGACTCAGTAGTACGTAGCAGAGAGTCAGCCAACGTCCAAGGAAATGAGTCGGTTCACAAGATTGAGAATCCCAGCTCCAGTACAGCTGAATCCAGAGGTCAAAGGGTATTTTATGTCCTCATGTTCTCTCTCTTTGTTAGGGCTGCTGAGCTTGGCCTTATTTTGCATAAAGCTCCCTCCATGGGTTTTGGGCAGATGCCAGGGAGCTGACACCCATGGACGGCCCTCTGAGGTTTTACAGCAGAAGAAGAGAGGGAGAAAAGAGAGATGGCCAGACTTTAGGGGAGACTTTCACTGACCTCTTCGTGAAATGTGTCTGTGCCTGAACCAGTAGCCGGGATCAGGGGATGGCTGACGTAGGTTCTGTGCTCCAGCTGGCGGTAGAGGTGCGGCAAGGCTTGTAGATGGGCGAGCAGAACATGAAGGTAAAACTGCTGTCCGAGGAAGGCATGTGGATGCAGAGAAGGCAAAATAGTCCCTGGCTTCACCTCATCTAGGAGAACGCCCAGCAGAGCAGAAAAGAACAAAGGGAAAGTGTAGTGCCTGTTAAGTAGAAAGTGCTCGCTGCTTTTAATTATGAAGCAGATGAAAGAAAATATGCCTTAAAAACATGTCTAAGTTTTAGCTTTTTTAAAAAAAGTTCATTTTATTTATTTTTTGAGACAGTGTGCTCATGAGTAGGGAAGGGGCGGAGAGAGAGGGAGAGAGAGAATCCCAAGCAGACTCCGAACTGTCAGCACAGAGCGCAACGCGGGGCTTGATCCCACAAACCATGAACTCATGATCTGTCAGATGCTGAACCAACTGAGCCACTCAGGGACCCCGTGTCTGAGATTTTAAGTACCTGGTAATATTTTACTGCATACGCCAATCTCTCCTCATCCACTTTCTGTGGTTCAGCTACCGAGAGTCAGCTGCAGTCCGAAAGCCGGTGGCCTGCCCTCCTGCATGCTGTCAGAGCCTCAGTAGTCACCTGCCGCTAGGTCATGACACCGTTCCTCTCATCACACAGGTCCGTTATCAGCTCACATCCTTACCAGAGGCACGGGTGAGGACAGGGCGATGAGACGAACCACGTTCACGTAACTTTTATTATAAGATGTTGTTAGGATTGTTCTACTTTATCATTGTCTATGGTTATTAACTTCTTACCGTGCCTCATTTATAGATTAAACTTTATTGTAAGTGTGTATGTATAGGGAGGAGAACAGTACTATTCACGATTTCAGGCACCCGCTGGGGGACTAGGAACGTCTACCCCGTGGATAAGCAGGGGGGGTTACTGTAGTTCAAATGTTATTCAAATAATGTGGATATAAATTTATTCTGTTCTAGAAAGAAACTATTCAAAACACCTCAAATATTAATCAATTTTCTTATTATATGCTCCAGAAAATATTTAGTAAATATTATATTTCAATCCATAGTCATGTTTTAGTTCTAGAGTTTCTAGGGACACCTGGGTGGCTCAGTGGGTTGAGCGTCCGACTTCAGCTCAGATCAAGATCTCACAGTTTATGGGTTCGAGCCCCGCATTGGGCTCTGTGCTGACCGCTAGCTCAGAACCTAAAGCCTGCTTCAGATTCTGTGTCTCTTTCTCTCTCTGTCCCTTCCCTGTTCACGCTCTGTCTTTCTCTGTCTCTCAAAAATAAATAAATGTCAAAAAAATATTTAAGAGTTTCTATCATTCATATTAATTTATTAATTCATAGGTTTATGAGTCTAGTCTTTTCTTTGACTCAAAATTTTTTTTCCTGAAACTTTTAACTCAATAATCCAATCAATATACACCTATATATCTCTGTATTTATAATGTTTTAAAGTTTATTTATTTATTTTGAGGGAGACAGAAAGTGAGCAGGGAAGAGGCAGATAGAGAAAATAGTGGAGAGAGTGAATCCAAAGCAGGCTCTGTGCTGACAGATGCAGGGCTCAAACACATGAACTGTGAGAGCATGACTTGAGCTGAAACAAAGAGTTGGATTAACTGGCTGAGCCACCCAGGTGCCCCTGACCCAGTCAACATTTAAGGGGCACCTGGGTGAATCAGTTAGTTGAGTATCCGACTCCTGATTTCTGCCCAAGACATGATCCCAGGGTGGTGGGATCAAGCCTTGCATTGGCTCTGTGCTGAGTGTGAAACCTGCTTGGGATTCTCTCTCTCCTTCTCTGTCTCTCCCTTTGCATCTTTCCCCCACTCACATGTGCTCGCTCTCTCTCTCTCTCTCTCTCTCTCAAATAAAACGTATGTGTATATATTTATTTATTTATTGAGTTGGCAGTATTTTCAGGTATTATGATGGGTGCTGCACAGGAATTCAAAGATCAAATGTACAAAGAGACAAATTTGTAAACTAGCAGGAGGATCAACAATTAAGCCATTTTAAGGGTCGTGGTGGGTAAAACATGGCCGGACGTTTCATGCATAAGTGACCCACGAGAAAGTCAAAGCTCAGAGAAAAACAGAAGTCCTCGGTGGCTGGTTTCGACGTCGCCAGGACTATGGATGATCTGAGACATAGGCCGTCGGCACGTGGTTGTGTATGAGGCGAGCAGCCAAAGCGTGTGTTCAAGGCGAACCATCGGTTACCTTGGATGGACAGTGACTGGCGCTCACTGGAATAACGTAATAATGAAACACTTGATTGAAGGAGAAAGTGCGATCGTTGGGAATGAATAGCACCATATTCACAGACTTCCTGTACTAAGACAACAAACACAGTGTTTGTGGGATCTCAGCGTTAGCCGAGGAAAAAGAAACGGGCCCGGAAATGTCCTCACTTTCATGGGCAGATGTCTTAGTCTTGGCGGAGTATCTGGGAAGGGATCTGGGAGCGGAGGGCGGGCAGGGAAAGCGAGACAAGAGTAAAGGGAATGCAAGGCAGAAACGCAGAACGGCGTTGGCAACCTCATGGTGGCCGAGTGCGAGGGTTTTGTGGGTGCCTTACAAAAAGTGTCTTGGAGTGAGCCTCTGAGGGACAAAGGAGGGAACACTTCTCCATCAGTGTCTTTCTCCCACTTGTTGGGGTGGCCTTGCAGGTGGAAACTTCCCTATTCTCTCAGATGAGCTTTTCTTAAATGTTTTTATTATTTATTTTTGAGAGAGAGAGACAGTGCGAGCAGGGGAGGGTCAGAGAGAGAGGGAGATACAGAATCTGAGGCAGGCTGTCCAGGTTCTGAGCTGTCAGCACAGAGCTCGATTCGGGGCTCAAACCCATGAACTGTGAGATCATGACCTGAGCCGAAGCCAGATGCTCAACCGACTGAGCCACCCAGGCGCCCCTCAGATGAGCTTGACTGAACACCAAGCAGGTCCTCCCCGGCAGCCTGGGGCAGGAGGCTAGACGGGAGATGCCATCACCAAAGACGGCCAGAGCCTGCGCACAGCTGAGTGATGTGGCTGGAGGAAGCCGGGTCTGGGAGAGCCTGAAGAGGTCCACAGAGAGGAGGTCGACGCGGGCGGCTTGAGCACATGGCCTGAGGTTCACCAACAGAAGACTGGATGGGGACCAGAAGCCGGTGCCCAAGGCTTTGCCTCCACACCGTGTAGCCAGTCTCTGCTGACAACAAAGAATAAATGGCCATAAAATCAGAGGATTTATCAGTTTGAATGCTGCACATGCCGACAGACATCTTAATGCTGATTAATTTTATGCTCTATTCTCTTGAGTGATATGTGTGTAAGAACTGAACAGGGTAAGTTCAAACATTAGGAAACAGCCAGGGCAGAAGATACGACACTATATCTGAAGACGCCGGGGTTCTCGACAGAGAAGACACCGGCTCTGTAAAATCTGGAAAGCCGCAGAACGTGCTGGTGGTGCTCTTGTAGTCAGCAAAACCTCAGCAGCGAAAGGTGGATGCAGAAGAATGTAACAAACGTAGAGACATCTGCACGAAGCAAGCTGTGGGCCTGCCTCTGGGCTGGGCGGCGGCGCTCAGACCAGGGCGGGATGGGGAGCCCCTCGCTTGGAGCACAGACTCGAACAGTTTCTGGAAACTAAGCAATCCAGACTCGTAATACTTTAATGCAATATTTAAAAAATCAAAATGAATGTAAAACGTTTAAAACAAGTCAAATATCAACACGTTTTGGGGGACACTGGGTCAGTTGGTCTGATGTTTCCTTGGGCTTCCGGCTTCGGTGTGGCTTGATGCGCTGTGGTTGATGAGTTTGCATTCATTTTGATTTTCAAAACTGACTAAAGTACGAGGCATCAATTACGGAGCTTTTCTGCTACCCTCTCAAGTTGGTGCCCAAGGTGGGGGTTTCACTCTTCTGGCTATAGTGCTAGCCTGGCTGGAAATATTACACGGAATCTTCTAGACCAGTGATGAAGGCTTTGCCAGTGAGGCTGGTGATATCACAGGGTGATCTCAGATTTATCTCGAGGATTCACGTTATTTGTTGGTTCACTTTCGACACACCCTGCATCGGAACAGAAACCTTTGCTACTCAAAATGCAGGAATGCTTTTATCCTCTCCAACTTATCAAAGTTTTGATTCTATCCGTGACGTCTGCAGGGCACAGACAGGTCCGGGTCGCACTGCTGTCCACCCACCTGTTCAGCCACCTTCCCTCCATCAGGACGAGGTGGCACCAGCTGCCCCAGGACCTAGAATGTGCTCTTGGACACCCCCGCGGATTGGAAGACAGCCTTCCTGAGCTTGGGGCCACGGACCGGGAGGGAGGTCCAGGGTCGGGCAGTCAGTGGTTAAATTCTCTTACAAGGAGAGGCCGTGCTGTGAGTGACGCCAACGATGAGGCCGGTGTGTGGGCATGATTGAAAAATGAGGGTTCCCCGCATGAGAAATGGGTGATCTTCAAAGGGCAGCCTGGCTCACGCTCGGGGTGTCTCCCCGTGAGGAATGGGGCCATCTTTTACCTTCCTGCCTGGAAGGGTGTGTGCGCGCTCCGGCCGGCTGCCAGCTCGCCCCGGCCATGAATTTGCTGCTTCTTAATGTAAAATCTGCCTTTCCTGGTCATTGTGCCGTGTTATTTACGGCCTGTCTTTGGGGGGCTTTTGATCAATAGATTTAGTCTCACGTATATTTCTTCCTCTCAGTTGTTCTTGGTTCTATTTTAAAATTACCCAGGACCGCTAATGATTGGGAGCTGGCCCTGGGGTGAACGGGGTCTTTGGCCGCCAGGCGGCTGGGCTCTGGAGGCGTCTCGACGGCAGGTTAGTGCCAGCCTCCCAGATGGCCCCGGTCCTGGGCGCGGCCTCTGCAGGGGAGAGGAAGGAGGCCAGCTGGCCAGAAGGGTGGGCAGCCTGATGCTGGGTGTCTGTCCTGAGTCTTGGGTCCTGCGACCCCATCCTTAGTGTCAGAGCTGAATTTGGACGGTTAGAATTACTGGGGGCAGGATGCTAAGGTCCTTCTGTCCACTTGCCCTTGGCCGCGTGCCTTCCAACATCAACGAGACAGCCCGTCGGAATCTCCACACAGCGTCCCTCCGGGTGCTGGGCCCAGGCGAGGCCCGGAGCATCACCTTGCGAGGGCCACTCAGGCGCCCCATGCAGGGGGTGTTACTGTCACAACCGCTCCCTGTTCCCGAGGGAGCGCAGCCGGGGTCATGATTCCTGCCTAACTTGAGCCCGGACGACCCAGCACGACAATAGCATGGAGGCAGATCTGTGTGATTCTATTAAATTATTGTTTGCGTTTTCATGCAAATGAAGATGAGTTCTTTTGGCATGTGAATCGTGCGTTTAATAAAAGCTGCTGCTTTTTGGACTGTGAGCAGAAGGTGTTAACTCGGGTGGTGGGGGTGGTCCTGGAGCTGTGCGTCTCCAAGCGCTTCAGCCGACGGAGCCCAGTAACTCCCACTGACTCGGTAACTCACGGGCAAGGGACTCTCACACCTCCCCTTCACGTGCGTCTTGTATTCCACTGAGCAGCCTTATCTCACCTATCAATTACAGTGGTATTAATTTATTTCCCGGTGTCTCTGTCCCTGTGCTTGGTGGGGGCACATTCACTTAAAATACATATATTTTCCTCCTTGCTGGAGGCTTTGGGGAAACCAGGCCAACATCCGGCGTTTGGGATTCGGCGGCTGCATCTCACAGAGTTTGGATGTGTTAATGAACAAAAATAAAGAGAGCAGGGAGGCTGGAAAATTAGCGGCCAGCGGAGAGCATGCAAACAGGAAGCTGTCTGATTATGTGCACGGGTGCAAAATTAGGAAAAGAATTTGAAATTGTCTTGTGTGCTGAGGCTCTATTGTTTTCAAAGAATAATTCCATCTATTTTAACATTTTCAAGTGCAATTCCATTGGTAACGGCTCTTCCTTTGATTGTGAGTGATGTTAATGGAAAGGTGCGGCTTCGCGTCTGTTTTGGTACTTAGACTTACATCTTTTGTTTAAAAACTCCGAGTGCCGGCTTTCCTGCCCAGCCTCCCTCCGTGCTTCTGTTTTGGTGATTTGATGACAGACTTACAGTGTTTCCTTGTGTGTATGGTAACAGATGTTTATGCGAATAACAGACTTTTTTATGAAGGCATACACTTTATAGCCAAATACTAATTAAAAATAATTGCATGTAAGCATTTTTGTTTATTCCCTGTTGTGCATCTTTAATCATTTGAAATCACCTGCAGTTGAAAATTGAGGCAAAGATTTGATACCGCAATTATAAGAGGCCATCTGACTATATATTAGGTAGAAATAGCAACATATTTGAGAAAAAAAAATATTAGAGCAGAGTGCCAGGTCATTCTGAAGTCTCTTGTATCCTGGGTCAAAATACTAATACATTACTTTGTTAAACTAATAGGATTTTAAGGCATCATTCAGCTACCAAAACAACTGCTTCATGAATAATATTCTATACCTGCCACATTCTGTGCGCTAACAAGCTCATTACAAGTAGGTTTTAATTAGAGGCGTAACAGATGGTTCCCAATAAATACGGGCAGGGGTGACTCCCTGGCCTTATTTTTTTTTTTTTTCCTTTTTAAAGACAAAAATTGCAGGTAATTGAGAGACTCAGAATTTTAGTTTGGGTTTAATAGTATGTGTTCAATGAAAACAAAGCATAAAGCACCAGGGATGTGACTCAGATAGTTGAACACCGAAATAAGAAACCGGGGTTAAAAATGACTTTCCTGTTTGGAAGCCAGCTTCCCCCGTCCGCCGCGGCGGGGCGGCCGGCACAGCCCCCGGTGACTCACCGCGGCTTGCTCGTCCGGGCTTTGTTTTTAAGCGTTGCCTGTCAATGGCCGTGAAGAATTAATAAGACATTTCAGAGTGTTCAGCAAGCACTCTCACCTCTGTGACATTTAACAAAAACATTTAAGCAGAAAATAAAAGGAATGTTTCAAAAAGCGACATGTGCCTCTCTGCATAAAGCGTTTTAGTACTATTTGGGGAGACGAGAGGGAAGAGGAACAGATACACTAAGTTCCATTGTAAGAATTTTCATTTTCAGTGAGCCAGGCTTCAGATTTGTGCAGCGGCGGGGTAAAGAATTCGGTGAATCTGGCGTATGAAGAAAGCTTAGGTTCTCAGGTGGAATTTACTCACCATCATTATTTTTTAATCATTTGCCTTCGGTGTAGAGAAAATTCTTATTTAAATTAAATAAGTAAACTCCAACACACAAAAACAATCAAGAGAAGTTTAAAAATAAATGTATAAGAATTTAAAGAAAGCATCATTTTGTCCATTTTTCTTTTAAATGTTTTTTTTTTTTTTAAACACGGGGGTGGGGCGTGGAGAGACCATCTCAAATCCCTAATGAATGTCGGTAGCGCCTCTGGAACCTCCACCTCTGTCTGAAAATACTGTTTTCAGATGATGGTGTCTACTGCTCCGGGAAGCGGGTCTTCGCATCGGATGGAGGGCTCTTTAAGGAGGAGCGGGAGACTGCGGTTTGCAGGAAGGCTCCTCCGAAATTCCAGAATTAGAAATGGAGATTATTGGGCGTGCTTTTCTATTCCAAGGGCATTTTCCTGCTGGCTCCCTCCCCACCAGATCTCTGCCCGTTCTTCAAGCGGCACTTCTTCCCGCACACACAGTGGGGTTGTGTTTCATGGTGTGCCATTGCCTGAAAATAAGGCCACTTCAGGTATAAAATATGCCACCCGTATCCCCTGGGGCAAACCGCTGACATGCGGCAGCTCCTTTGACGGGGAGCCACCAGGCCGACAGACGTGAGGAGAGAGGCACCCATCTGCACCATCCAGCTCACAGCCAGAAATAGCATGAGTTAGAGAGGGAGGCTTTTAATTTCATTAAGAATTTTTTTGACAGCATGACACCCCAGAGTCTTGCTCCAGTTGTTCCCATCACTTAAGTAGGGAGGGGACGTGGAGGTGGGAATAAATCCCTAGGCTGGACTCGTAAATTTCACTCTCAAAGGTAAGAAGCGCCACTTGATATTCATCAACTCGCGACGCTCTCGGTGAAAATTGCACGCACGTCCGTGGGACCGCGTGGCACGTGGGGCGGGCCGGAAGCGCCCCCTTCGAAATCCGGGCGCTGGGGGCGTGCTGCGTGGAGCGGGATCTCCGTGTGACAGTGGAGTGTCCTGTTGACTAAGACGTACAGAAAGGCAGGGAGGTGTCATTCCGTGTGACTTCAGAATGAAAATAACCAAGGCTTCCATTCAACAGATGGGGTGAAGAAGTGCTCCTCAGAAGCAGGGTGAGAGCGATATTAGATCCGGCAGAGCCGCCCGATTCTGCGGAGTGTCCTGCACGCCCACACCCAGCTTGTATTTCGGCTGCCAAGGCCCTCACTTCCAGATCATGCCCCCGCCCCCGTCTGCTTAGGGCTGTCGACAGAGGCTCCCACGGCCGTGCGTGGCAGCTAATGACCAGTCCTTCACCAGCAAGAGAGACTGCCCTGCCTCTGGTGACCAAGGGCCAGCAAAAGAGTGAAAGTTATTTCTTACCCTCAAGACCCCGGAATCACAGTGCCCCCAGGGCTTGAGACTGTCATCCTTCATGCTGAACTAGTGCATGAGGATTGTAGTGAAGATTAATGGGTGCCGTGGCCTTCATTGTCATCAGCACAGAGATGAAACCTGGCCACATACCTGACAAGGCGGAGGGCCTGATGACTAAAGAGCCTTGGAATGGACTTCGGGTGGCTCAGGCCCCTCCCTGTGTTGTCTGGTTTGCCTCGGAAGAGCATTTATTTCTGTCTGGCATGACTCTGTCTTCCCCCACCCTGGGGTCTACAGGGGGCTATTAGTACTGGGTCCTCCGATTGCTTACAGGAAGCATCGACGTGGAAGGCACATTAGTTAGAGAATGCATGAGGAGTGCCCTCGTCAGCTTGTCTACTGCCCAGCCAGCCCCGCCTCCCATGTTGCTGGGATGGACTCTGTCTTCGTCCCTTTGGGAGGCTGGCACCACAGACAGTGGGGGGGGGGGATGGCACGGTGGTGGCTTAAACAATCAAGTTCATTTCTTACAGTTCTGGAGATGGGAAGTCCAAGGACCAGGGGCTGCCAGATCCAGTGTCCTGGCTTGCAGATGGCTGTCTTCTTGCTGCATCCTCTCCCGGTGGACAGCAGAGAGCAAGCACTCTCTCCCTTCTCTTCCTATAAGGCCACTGGACCCATTTACAAGGGCTCCACCCTGAGGACACACCACCTCCCAAAGGCCCCGCCTCCTAACACCATCATCTTGGGCTTTGACATGGGCATTGGGGTGTGGGGGGACCCGTCATTGCACAAGAGGTCTGAAAGTTTTTCAAGGGAGTCCAGATAGTGTCTCTACCCACAGTGGGTCATTTCTTGGGAGCGTCTGCCTTCTGACTCAAAGTCCTCTCTCCCAAACGTGGCCCCTTTTTTTGGGCAGGTATGTGCACCCCGTGTGTAGAAGAGATGCCACTGAGCTAGAGTAACAAGTGAGAAAGTTAAGTCTAGAGTAGAGGTCTCAGGCACATTTTCTAAACAGCCTTGTACAAACATATTAATACTTTTTATCTCAACTTGGTTTTCATAAGCTTCCCTTTGTTTTCCCATACGGTAGAGCCAGGCGCTCCATCCAGTCATCCTGCTTAGGAGCCAATTGAAAAGGAAGAGCCGGGCATCTATGTGGCTCAGTCGGTTGAACATCTAACTCTTGATTTCAGATCAGGTCATGATCTTGCGGTGTGTGGGACAGAGCCCCACGTTGGGCTCTGCCCTGACGGCATGGAGCCTGCTTGGGCTTCTCTCTCCTCTGCTCTCTGCCCTCCCGACCCTGTGCTCTCTGTCTCTCAATGATGAGTAAATAAACATAAAAAAAAAAGATAAAAAGCCAATGAATCCCTGAGTTTAATAAGGACACGAGGCTGTATCTGAGGAGGATCTTACAGAAGGAAGACTATGAATGGTTCACTGTATCAGGAAGTCGGCTGGGGCTCTTGCTCTGGGCAGGCCCTGTGGTCCGAGGTGAGGGCGATGAGGAGGGCGGAGTCAGTGCCTCCACAGGAACAACCCGCCCTCCCCAATCACACAGTGGTGCGTCTCCGTCTACACTGACATTATACAGACCTGGTCTTGTGTGTAGTAGAATGTGCTTTGGGCCACAGGTATGGAACACACATGCACGGCCAATAACTCCACATAATATCCCGATCCAGAAACAAACAGGGAGTCACAGTTTTGCCTTATCCATATCCACATCCACTCATTCATTCATTCATCCACTCCTTTGTTCGTTCCCTCCTTCATGCCAGAAAGGACCGCCTCCCCCTGAACCTGGCCTGGGGTGAGGGACTCTCTCTGGAGGTGCCTGAGCTCCCTCCCGTCTCTCAAGCGGAGGAAAGCCCCCGTTCATCTCTACTCAACTCATCCAAGAGAGCGGCTGCCTCACTTCAATTAAGTTTGAATTAATTCTTGCTGGTTTCCTTTTCAAAAAACATCCAGGTTTTAATTGTTTCACCTAATTACTGGACTGCGACCCAGATTTAAGGCCTGACACAGGTGATAGGAAGCGATGGGTTTCCTTTGATTATATTCATTTATTTTCTGAAGAGCTTTTCGGAGCAGACGATTCCTCCTTTTTGTTACTACTTATTTATAAGTCTGACCTTCCAGACTCTCAGGCTGAATGAAATTTCCCTAAATAAACATGAAATCTCCGAATGTCTATGTCTTCACATTTAGGACCAAATCTGGCTGTAATTGTCCTCAGAGCAGGGCTACAAAGGTGTTTGATCAAATAAAAAAAAAAAAACCCACACTTCAACCCACAACTTGCTTGTCTACCCAAATTGTGCAGGAGGCTCAAAGAACAGAGACCTGCAAATTCTATGGATGCTAATTATAGTATTCATTTCTAGCTACATATTTGCATGCAAATATCAGCCTGTATAAATTTGGCATTCAGAGCACCCCGAGGCTCCAGTGTGGCAGATGGGTATTGGATCACAATAAAACTTAACAGTACCTGGGGGCTTTGGGGCCAAACAGAGGCTCGGAGCAACAGGAGAGCATCCGTCTTTTCTCCTCTGAGATGACAGTGTGGGCTTTATACATTGTTCTGGCCAGAAAATATTTAAGAGGTGGCTTGGAAAAACTTCTGGCTGATAGCCAATTTCCCTTACTGTTCTGTAGACAGTCTGTAGATCTCGGAAAGTAGGACATCTTTAAATCAATTTATTTAGTTTTACTTTGAGTTGAGAATTGGCACAAGCAGAGCCCACTCCAGCGGCTTCCCGGGGACGCTGGCGGGAGGCAGGTGCTGAGGAGGGCTGCGTAAACCCTGGGATCAATTTCCCATCTTTTTTTTTCTTCATGAAGAGTATTGCAAGCTCGGGCCTTATCCTTTCTTACTCTGCAAAAGAAAAACACTCATCCTGGGGGCGGGGGAAGGCGGAATTAGTGCTTTTCAGAGATTGCGAGGTTTTGGAGAGACCACGAGCTATGTGAGTGTTCTAGCCGGGACCTAATCTGTAAGCAGACATGACAGCTTTTTTTTTTTTCCCCCAGAAGAATGTAGATTTCAGGACGTAGCACCAGACATTCTTGTCTTATTCAGTTGCTTTGAGTGGGCAGACAAGTGCATGGGTGCAATTAAAATCAAATGACAGGATATCTGAAAGAAAAATAGGAGCAAGGAAGAAAATTGACCAAAGGAGAACGCTCCTCCCAGCCCTGGGAGGAGGCATCCAGAGTCGAGGGAAGTAGAGGGGGTCTCTTACACAAGAGTGTGCTACAAGGAGAGACACGTCTTCTGCAGCTGTGATTTATACACACACATTTTTGGAAAGATTTCAAGATCTCCCCCCATATAAATGGGCTTAAAGAGTTCTCTGAACCATGAATGCAGTCTGGCTTGGCTTCTGAATTGTTATCTTTTAAGGTAGAAAAATGAACTTGGGAAAATGATACCCATCAGATTTATAGATGTCCAAGGAAATATATTACTCAGCAGCTTTTGATTCTGTATTATTTCCTTGAAAACTTCCTTGCCTTGAACTTGGTAAAGCAAACATCTCTGGTTTTCCCAAAGTCTTAGGTAAATGAATAAAACTGGGCAAAATATCAAGTATCAAGTATACGTATTTTAATTTTTCATGGTTTCCCAAGATCTCAGGAATGATGGGCTCATCCCCCACACGGCCCATGGTGCCCCGCGCGGCGCTGGCCGACACTGCCCCTGTGCCATCGCCGTCACACTGGCCCCTCCTCCTGCAGCAGCTCAGGCCGTGCTCCCTCTCACTCCAGCGCTCCTGTGCACGGGACCTCTGCCTGCACTCCACCCCGTCCCACCCCGAACCTGGTACCACCTCCTGCCAGCCCAGCCTAACCAACATGAATTCACACCTCCGGTTCCAGAAGACATGAATGGGTGAGGTGAGGTCCCACACATATTCTGCCCAGTGCACGCGTACCTCCCTCTTGCCGTGCTCATCACACTTGCAACTGCTGGGCCCCATCTGCCCAGCCCCCCAGACCTTGTGCCCCGGGAGGCGGGGGCTGGGCTCTGGTGCCTAGTTTGGGAGCAGGTGCCTGGTAAACCACGTCGCAGGAAGGGAGGGGACACTCCAAACAGCCAGGGCGGCCCAGTTCTTAAGTAGTTTAAATTTGTTTCCTACCTCTGCACCTGCCCCTCCCCCCCAACCCCCCTCTCCTTCTGCATCCCAGCCCTGATGTCCTGGTACCAGCAGCTCATACATACTGTGATACATACTGTGCACCCAGGGCTCGAGCAAGCACTGCGTGTGCTGGGCTGCTCGTTGTGAGGTGGGAACCATCCTTTCCCCCATTTTTCAGATGAGAAACTAAGGCCCTGAGAGATTAAGTGAGCCGTGTTCAAGGTCGCCCAGCCAGCAAGGGGGAGGGCTGCATGTCCTGCCTCTCAGAAAGAAGGATAGCCACTTGCAAAGCTTTGAAGGAACTGTGCCAGAGGCCAGCAGGAGAGCCGCGGACATTGCCATCGACCCCGCTTTCACATTCAATTCCTAATGATCTCGGTTTCCCAGCTCGTGGTCCGCTAGAAGCATCAGGCTGGAAGGAATCCGAGAGGACTCTGAGAAGGTGACACCATGACAACAGAAGTGACGGCTGACAGGCTGACATGGGGGATGGAGATGAAGTTCAGAGGCAATCTCGGGACTGTGTACTCGGTAGTCCCAGAATAGATGAGCCCTGCGTCGGTGAGAAACATTCAAATTCTTCTAGAGCCTTTCTTTTAGAGGCGAAGAAAGTGGTGATTTAAAATAATGATCTTTCTTTAAAGGCGTAAACTACAGCCACGCAGCAGATGAACTTCCCCGCAGCCAGCAAAGTCCATGGCGCCGCTCTTGGCTGCCAAGGGCGCCAGAAGGAGATCTCCACCTCGGGGTGCCTCGTGCAAGACTCTGCACCATGCAGCGAAGCGTCACCTGCCTGTCCCCGTGCTCGGGGACTGAGAACTTTTCATGTTTGTCCTTCTTTCGTTTCCCACGCCGCTCCCTTGCCTGTCTGTGATGGAAGGTCTGCGTATCGCCTCTGCCTCCATCTCGCCAGCGAATTTGTTTTGGGTCTCTTTAATTAAAAAATTAATTCATGTCTTATTCGCAGCCAGGTTATCAGGAGGAGCACAGAACATGGAGTGCGATACGAGATTGCCAAAGGAGTAAGTCCTGGAGAAGAGTTTTCAAGCCGTGGATTTTTTTTAAAGATGGAGGAAACGTTGTTTTGTTTTTAAAGATGTGCTCAGGGCGGGGCTTCCCTCTAATGGTCTTCAAGCCCATCCTTTGGTGAACCAGTACCTTGGAGTCACAGTCCTGGGAAAGCAGTGTCAACCTGTTGTCCCTTTGGTGCCTATTGCAATTTGTAAAGTTGTCAACCTTTATCCGGAATTGGAGTGGAAGCACCACTGTCGTCTTGTGGGGACCTCCTGCCGTCTGTCCTACGTCCCCTTCTCAGAAGCCCCCCATATCTACTGGGGTCCCCGAGGTGCGGGAAGGGCAAATCTAACCCTGGTGTCTGGGGAGAGGAGGCCACCTCTTCCACTCAGCCCGCACACGCCTCCTGGGCCCGCAGCGGTGGGTCAGGGGCCAGCAGGTGACCTACGTGGTCTTCACAGTGACTCCTGAAATACTTGCTAGAAATTCTGGGCCATGGATGGTGTCTTGGGAAGATGGAAGCCTGGGTCCTCCACAGCCGTTTTGCTTCCACGAGACCAGCCAGCCAAGGACGCAGCAGACTGACAGCGGTGGCAGGACTGGGAGAATGGCTGGAGGATGGAGCCAGACCGTTGGATGCCGTGTGTGCAGGACCTGCCCGGCTCTGGTCTTAGGTAGGGTAGCCGAGGACGCGCTCTTCTTCTAAACCAACTGGGACAGAGTTGGATTAAGGGTCCCGACTGAGATGCATTAAGTGTATGCATAAAATATGCATTTTAATATGTTTGCTTCAAGTTTTAGCAATTTTACACAAAATAAAGAATGTAAAGATGGTGTTGATCTCTTTGTCACCTGTATCCAGGCCTGTTTGCCTCCCTTTACATGTATAGATCGCGACAGTCAATTTTGGACAATCTTAGGAGGTCATAAAAAAACATGTTACTTGGGGATGTAGGCACCGTACAGAGTATCTGGTATTATCTTGTGTGCCTTAGCAAGGGCACAGATACCGTCACGGTTTTATTAACTTGTTATTTAAGCTCAGCGTTTTTAAAAGATGTATCCATGCTGATAAGTAAATATACATAGTTTACTTTTAAACTTTTTTAGTTTTTATTTATTTTGAGAGAGAGAGAGTCTGTGGGGAGGGTAAGTGGGGGGAGAGAGAGAGAGAGAGAGAATCCCAAGTAGGCTCTGCACCGCCAACATGGAGTCTGACGTGGTCCTACGAACTGAGATCATGACCTGAGCCGAAATCAAGAGTCAGACGCTAAACTGACTGAGCCTCCCAGGTGCCCCATGTGCATAGTTTATTTATAAGCCTCCTGTATTGGTGAGTATTTGGAGTTTTCCCAGTTGTAACTATTGCAAATAATGATATAGACATTATTTTGTGATATACTTTTGCTCATGTCTTGAAAAGTTTCCCCAGACAAATGCTTGCATATGAAATTTGTGGGTTGTAGGACATGCGTGCTTTTGGCTCTTTTAGGTACCAATGCCTTTGTTTTTCTAAGTGGCTGCAATAACTGTACTTGGACCAGGGGGGGCACATGATATCCTGCTTCCCAAAGTTTTGCCAATATTTGATATTGTCAGACTTATATTTTTGCCAATCTGGAGAGTGTCATTTCTCATTTTGATTTTGATATTTATTTCTGGCAATATTAATGCAAATGAGCAATTTTCCCCATATTTAATTGGCATTTTGATTTATTCTCATTTGTGCATAGCCCTTTTCAGTATTTTACACATTGGTCTATTGAATTGTTTGTCTTTTTCTTATTGATTTGTAGGTCTTCTTTACATAAGCTGGCTCCTAATCTCTTTGTCTATTAAGTCTGCCAACCTTTGTCTTCTTGGTTTCTACATTTATAAATGCTTTTCCTGACCCCATAATGTAATAGTATCTGTCTAGTTTAAATATTTAAATAGTTAAAATTAGGAATTAAATTTGATGATTGTATAAAGAATGTATCTACGTGTTTTTTTATTTAAGCAAATAGCCAATTTCCCATTAGCATTTATTGAAGACTGCGTTCTTCCCACTGATGTGAAATGCCACTTTGTAACATTATAGAAGTAAGTGCACGGCACCTGTCATACTTCTGAGCCATGTCCATTGTCTCTCCTGGGTAATATCACTACATTTCAATGACTATAGCTTTAGAGTGTGTTTTGACGTCTGATCAGGCAAGTCTACCACTACGAGCATCATTTTTACACACTTCTTACCTAGTCTTCACCTTTTCATCCTCCCAGTGAGATTAAGAGCCAGGCTTCCCTCCCATCCTGTTGAGCTTTTGGATGGAACGGAGTCATTTCATGATCTTGAAAAGAGAAGAAAAGACAAATGATCATAATGTGTGGTTTTTTTTTTTTTTTGCTCAGAGAGGGATGGAAATAGTGTGGGGAGCTCGGCTGTTCGGGCAGAACACATTTGCTGCATTTGAACAGTGAGCAGTGCAAACAGGAGCTGGATGGTTCTAGCAGATTCTAGCAGTGTAGGCAAGGCGGAGGGGGTGGAAGGTCAGGGCTGGTGGGTGACAGTGTTGTTTGCCCGCTGCAGTGTTTCTCTGGATTGATGGAGAAGAAAGGATCTGATCATGTTTACTGTGACTCTGATTCCCTCCAGCTTGGTTGGCTGCTTCCATTCAGGAGCCTGTGCGTCACCCCAGGAGCACTTACCTTGGGAATGTAGTCATTTTGAAAGTCCTTGTTTCTTCCAGAGCAGGAGTGCAGTGCTCCCGAGTCCCCAGAGAATACTGAATCCCCCCCCCGTGGACTTCTCCATGTTTCTGCCCGTCAGGGCCGGTCCTCTGCTCAGTATCTCTGCACCTTCCTGGTTCTCGTGAAAACCCCTCTTCGGATTCATCCTCCCCTTCTGGTGAAGTGCCTTTGATGGATTTCCCTTTCGTGGTGAGTCCCCTGGAATGTGTTTGCCTTGGGGAAAAACCCATCCCAAGTCTGCTTTTGCTTCAGGATGGCTGACACACAATTCTAGCCTGTCTGGAACACCCGCCTCCTTGGGCCTCTGCAGATAGCACACAGCTCCCTCCCAGCTCTCTGTTTCCTCCGTGGTTATCCTGAAACATTTCTCGGCCAACAAGGCTGACTTTCTAGGAAATTCTCAGGCTTAGGTTGCATCGAGGTGGGATGGAATCAGAGGATTGGCTCGTGTTTGAGGAAACCCACCTCCCAGGTCCTGTGCTGGGACACAGGCGCTTGGAGGCTCGTCCTTTCCCTGTTTTGTTGAGCAGACCCTGTTGTGAGTCTGGTACAATTTAGGGATTATCCCCCTAGGAAGATGCACATTTTATACATGTAGATCTGAAAATCAGGAAAAATGCCCAGCTAAGAACCCCAGTGTGCAGGAAACTTGACCAGAAGGTGCTTTGCTCTTTAGACCTCAAAGTAGCTGCATTGCCAATAGCCACAATGTGTTTAGTAAGAAAGGATTTGTGAGGCCTTAATGGTGCCAAGCTTTTTGGTAAGAATGTGACGCGCGTCATCTGTCACAGGAATCCCATGCAGTATGTGCCAGTATTATCTCTTCATACAAACCTGAAAGATTCTGCCGCATCAGGTACCTTGTCCAAGGTCAGCTGTAAGAAGTGACCTGGTCTCTCGGGCACCTTCGTTCCTGCCTCTGTCCCCATGGCACCTGCTTCTCCTCCCAGACCTGGCAGGCTCTTGCTATGACCTGTCCCCCTTTGCTGGGTCATTCTCTGTTGTGACTGCTGCAGCTCAACTGGGTCTTCCAGCCCCTTCCAGCCACGCCTACTCCCCGGACCTTGACTAAAAAGATCTCTGGGGTGGAGCAGACCAAAGAGATCCCCCCGGGTGGTCGCTGTTGGACACTCATCCTTTGTAGATGCCACCAAGGTGTGTGGCGCCTCGTGTAGGGTCAATGACACTAGAGTCTGAGTAGAAATTAGAGATGCTTGCTATGGAAACAAGCACGTTCTGGAAAATAACTTGATATCTTGACTCTAACTTTGCTAGAACATTCATTACTTTCTTCCATATTGTGCTCCACTTAAATGGAGATATTCTTTGGAAACTCACGGCTGCAGATTTTTTGTTACTGTTATGTGGTTTTGCTGTGCTTATTATTAAACTGGCTTTTTTTCCTTCTTACTGCGGTCTTCAGGCCTTGGGCTAGGACCCGCTGCAGAAGGGGCCCGTGTCGGTCCTCTGGGCTCTGGGGACGTCCCCTGAGTCCAGGGGGGCTGGGACATTTGCAGGCGATCTCCCCGAGAATCCATTCAAAAACCCTGTTTTCTTAATTTCACATCACGACTTCTCCTCTCTTTCACATGCTGACAGGCCCCGAGAGCAGCCAGCACCCATCCCCCCCCCCCCGGGGCCCCGCACCCAGGACAATTCCCACGGAGGCCGGCCGACGGGCCATGGCTCTGCGGGAACCACAAACTGACCTAACAAGCGAACCTGGCATGTAGCTGCCGCCTGTGGAAAGGGTGGCGTGTGGCTGGGCAGACAGTGCGGATAAAGGACCCCATCACCGTTGCACAGAATCCCATTCTTCGGGCCCATCCCCGCGGCCCTCCTCACCCGGGCTTGAGAAGGGTTCTCTGCCTGGGGCCCCATCCCCTCCTCCCCGCTCCCCCCTCAGTTTCTCTGATGCGGATTTTTCCAGCATCTCCGTGAGCCACTGGCTTCCCCAGCCTCCCCCTTCCCCTGCTGTGGCTGTGCCTGCGGAGCCTTCCCAGCAAGCCCTTCTCCGGAGGAATCGACCCTCCCGCCGCCACCCTCCCCGTGGCCCGAAGACACGGTTTTCCTAATAGAGCGTTTCATAGCAGCAAAGTGGGTGTCCATAAACCCTGCAGGTCGGCAGAGTCCAAGGAGATCCGCACTAGTCATTGAGCACTGAATGACTTGTTTCACACTCAAGTACAAGCCCGACTCCCAGAAAAGATTATTATTACTGTTATTAAGTCTTCCAGTGCTCCCGTTGAACATCTTATTATCAATTTGTGTAAGCATCTGCTCACGGGTCCAACTTTGCCACTAGGCCGCTGACTCCAATTCTGTAAACGTGTAAGAAGTGAGTAAATTAAGCGGTGTGAACCCTGCCGGGGCTCTGACCTCGCCGGCGCACGACTGCTGAACAGCATAATGATTACATTACAATCTTGTGATATTATTCAAAATGACTTCAGATAAATGAATGATAAACTAGGGGTTATGCCGCCTTTATTACGGAGCTGATAGGTAGCTCATCAGTGTCCACGTGTAGGCCACTCCGTAAATGACGGGCTGGAGTTTGATGTGAACTCCCAGAGAGGCCGCTTTCCTGCATCATCTGGTCCAAGGCCACAGGCTGAGCTCTGAATTCTGAAAACAACAGGCCTTTTAGCTCCCGTAGTTTCTGTAAATTACTAATAGATACCTTGGAAGGCCTGGGGAAGGTGCTTTAATCCACTACCAGACTCCCTGATCAATGCTTTTCCCTTTCAAAGACTGTCCATCCTCTGTCTTCTCCATCCATTCAGCAAGAAGGTTTTCTTTTCCTGAAGCTGGTGTGTAAAGAATAATAAAGACTCGGACCGCCGAAGAGGGAAAACGTCAAGTCCACAATTCTGCGAGGCCAAGTCCAAAGGCAGATGCTGGGTCCCCAGGGCCCCCGGGCTCCATGCTCGCGCTGCGGCCAGGCTGGCGGGGTGAAGGCTCCCTCCGCGTCTTCGGCTGAAGGAGAGAACAGCGTCCTCACAGAACCGGTTCCCGTGACAGGATCGCAGCGGGGACGTTCACGCCGCGTCAGGGCCACGGGCGGCGCAGTGCTCCCGGAGGAGCAGAGCCGGGTTTGAATCCGGCTCCTCCGCTTGCCAGCTCAGGTCCTGGAGCACGTTCCTTAAGCGCTTTGGCTCTCAGTTTCTGTACCTGTAAAACGAGAAGGGATAATATCCATTTATATTGATCGTGAGGATTTCATGAGAAATCGAGACAATTTGCCAGTAATTTGCCCCCCTTCCAGGACTCGGTAAGCGCCGGCGGCGGAAGCTCTTACTGGTGCCGCTGCTGAGTCCTGTGGCAAGGCAGGTGACAGTGCTGGTGTCCAGCAGGTCACGGCAGAGGCCGTGCCACCCGTCCTAAGTTCCCGCCGTCAGATATTTCAGTATGTCCCTCGTCAAATTCCAGGAATAATTGTGGCTCCCTTTGTATTGCAAGATGGCACCGCATCTGGGATCACGTCCTCTGAGAAGGTGCTCCCCCTGCAGACGCCAGGTGATGCCTGCACCGGGAGCCTGTCCTGAGCAGCTGCACGGGGAGGGACGCAGGACCGAGGCCCCAGCACCCTGCCCGGCCCGGCAGTGCCACCAGCCGCCCAGTGACCCCCAGTGGGTCTCTGAACCGTCCTGCGCCCCTGAACTCTGAGCAGTAGTGTGTGTTGTTGGGGGCAGGGCGGAAACATGCAAACATTTTGCAGTGGCTGCCTCCCAGCCTCCCACACACGACTTTTAGAACCATACATTTTGTGCCAAAGGATCCAAGAAGGACCAGAAGGCAAAGGGCTCCCGGGACGACACAGACAGTGAAGACGTCCAGGAGCCCTGCAGTTTGGTAGGAGGCGAGGCGCTCGGTCACAGGGCAGAGCCCCGAGAAGAGACAGATAAGACGAGGACCTTAAAAGGGTTTTGATTGAATTTGAGAAATGTAACCAGGTGGGAGAAGAGACTCAACCACATTAAGTTCAAGGAGGAAAAAGAATGAAGGGAATTTGTCACATTTAGAGATGGCAGTGACACGAAGAAGGAGATGAAAAGGTGTGACTCTGGTTCAGGATGTGCTTAGCCCTTCGTGGCCAGCGAGGGGACTTCCTGCTGAACCCTGCCGCCGACACCGCAGCACGGCCAGCCTGTCCCCCGCCACCCGCAGCACGGCCAGCCTGTCCCCCACCACCCACCCCACCACCCGCAACATGGCCAGCCTGTCCCCCACCACCCGCAGCATGGCCAGCCTGTCCCCCGCCACCCGCAGCATGGCCAGCCTGTCCCCCGCCACCCGCAGCACGGCCAGCCTGTCCCCTGCCTGTGTATGCATGGGGGGGGAGGGGTAGGTGGGTGGATAGGACCTGTGTGACATACTTTAATGACAATTTCGAGTGAGACATTTGTAGTTTCTTTTTCATATTATCAGGAAAAACCTTCAGAGCATTCGCTGATACACTTGGATGCGCGGGTCTCGTCCTGGGCACCACATTTGCTCGGGAAGGTGGGGCTGACGATTACCGTTCACGCCGGGAAATGTACTATCAGGTTGGCCCGTGGTCTTAGTAGTGTGGCTGAGTATTGGTATTTCAGGTGAATAATCTAAACTATATCCCAAGTTTCCTTAGTTTACCAAACATATTTTTGGAATGACTTGTTAAAACACTCCAATACAGTTTGGGGAACCCCAGACGGTCATTAAGACCCAAGAAATAAGGTTATGAAGGTGGATGGTGGTTAAGAAGGATTCTGATTTTACATGAAGCCAGAGGAGAAAATCAGATCCTAGAATAATCAGCGCCATCAACGGGAGTTTAACTAGGTTTAGCCATTACTGAAGCATCAGGCAGTCTCAGATACTAAATTATTGAAATGCTGTGATTTCTTATGTCAGAGTCTTACATTTTCATAAATGCTCTTATTTGTTTAATTAAGCTATTAGAAGGAACCAGACAAGAAATTGATCCACATTCAGGTAAGAATCAATGTGAGAAATCAGTTTTTGTATTTTATAAATATTGAGTACCCTTCTAATACGATTTTGACAAATTCAATATGCTAGACAACATGGTGTGGTCCTTGGGGTCAGAATTATGCTGTTTGGATCACACTATGGGGTCCGGTTCCGGCTTTTGCCTTGGCCGTGGCATCTACACTTAGGAGGGACTTTCTGAATCACTCCCTGTGCAGGAACAACTGGATGGTGTTTATTTGTGGGCTGAAGCTAAGCACAGATAATTGTATTCCCCAAAGATATTTTTCTCAAATTTTGATAAAGTCAAAATAGAAATTAAACTGGAATTCTGTAGCTGATGGCATTTATAGTAGTTTTTGCTAACACAAATGTTATGATATTTTAAAAATGAAGAAAATTGGCCTTTCTCCCAGAAAGGCAACTCTGGGAGAAATCAGCAGGTCTGTTGAAGCATACATCTATAAAGTAACAACACCTACAACCGTCTTCCCCCACCCCCGACACACACACACACACACACACACACACCCACACCTCTGTGGAATACTTCACAATGGAAGCAGGACTCTCTCCTTCATGAAAACCCTGAAACTCAATCCAACAGAATTTCTTAAGTCATAGCCAAAGGGGAGTCTGGAATTTACAAGAGCAAAGTGGAAATATCTTCACTGAATGGTCACAAAGACCTATGCTTGCTCATCAAGAAGACTCTGTGTGTGTGTGTGTGTGTGTGTGTGTGTGTGCGCGCGCACATGTACGTGCTTGTGTATGGATGCTGCTTTTTGTATTTTTATCAAACTGCTTTTTCCAGATCTTGATGCTAAGGTCACAGAGCCTTGAGTACTATGAGAATTTAGACTGTTAGACAAAAACAATTTAAATGATTCAGATTGAAAATGAAATGCTGGTAAACCTTGTGGGCTGACTTCTCTGTTTGCCTGTTTATAAAGACCAAGCAAATCATATTCATTCATTCATTCACTCATTCATTCATTCATCATTCAGGAAATCATCATGGAGCCTGCCGCATGCCAGGCTGTGTACTAGGGCTGCTGAGGGAAACCCACGTGGCCCTGCTTCCTCATGAGGGCGTGAGCTGTGAGGCCAGACTGCACGAGCCCTGGGAAGGCAGCGCGGGAGCGTGAAGCCTGTGAGGGGGCTGTGACCTGGAATCTGCCTGGAAGGCTTCCTGGAGGAAGTGGTATTTGAGCTATGTGCTCATGCTGGGCAAGGAGATGGGACAGCTGTCCGAGGGCAAGACAGCAAGGGCCCTGCACAGAGAAAGGCCGGGGGGCCAGCACATCTCCCTGGAGAGGGTGTGCAGGCAGGTCATGCAGAGCCCTATGGGCTGCAAACCCCAGGTTGCAGATGGAAACAGCCAGGACTTTGTGAGCATCCTGATGTGGGAGATGCTGGGGAGGATTTTGTCACCCTTGGTCCCCACCTGGCCACACACACACAACAAAGAGGAAGGTGACCAATGGACCATCGTAAGGTCACACCTCACAACAGTTGCAACAGCAATACGTCTTAGAACATGTCTGAAGTGCCGGATGCTTGATCTGTAGGGACATTTCCTACCTGTTTCCTTTCTTAAATGATAATAAAAGTGTTCATTTTCACAGAGAGACAGACAATGGTTTGAGTGATGGATTGCGTAGAAACAGCGAAATTTGACTACAACTCTGGTCCTAAACACTAGAAAGGTTACACACGCTGTGGAACCTTCCAGAGACCCTCGTGACAAACGAAACTCAGGAGGAGAACCAGCGTCCCCCTCTGAATAATCATGCCCGCCTCCTAACTCTTTTCCTCCGGTGCTCGCCTCGCGATGATTGCCGTAAATAAGCATTCCATATGCGAGGACAGTGCGGGAAATGGAGTCTGGGGAAAATGATGTTTGAATATTTGTTTCTGCGTTTACATGCTCCATTGGTGAATGAAATAGTAAATATTTAAAGCCCGAAACTCTTTTCATTTCTCCTTCAAAGACCCACTCTAAGCCTCTCTGGTCGACACGGCATGGTAGACCCCCGAGTCATTAATCACTCTTTGTTTGGGCCGGGTTTTATTGTTCAGAATTGTCCAGCTCCTGTCCTGGATGGGAGGGTGCGAGGCGTCGGGTTCTTTGTTCAGGACGCGAGTCCCGCGGTCACACCTGGGGGCCGCCGGCTGGCGTGTGGGGCAGCAGCGTCTTGACCTTGTTGTGGGTCTGAGCCCAATGCTGAAGCCATGCACGGCTTCCGGGACACGGGAGGCAAAAGCGTCAACCGTGTCTGTGATTAGCGGTTTGACAAACACCTAGTGGCGATTTTCCGGATGTCACCTGAGGACCAACCACCTCCTGAAAGCTCCGTCCTAATTAATTTTAAAGCGCATACATATGGAACAACGAAGTTTTATTAGTGACTGATGGATTTTGGGAATTTCTTCTGCACCAAACAGGGGAGAGGGTCTCTATGACTGTGTGACGTGCAGAAATAAAAGAATTACCAGAAACCCTTGGTTCTTGCAATTTAATTCACAACTTGGAATTATACAGTTAAACTTGGGTCCTGGGAGGCCCTAAACTACAATCCATCATGAGGAAATATTTAGGAGCATCACTGGAGAGCGGTGATAATGTATGGCTGTGTAGCTCTGTTAATGTGATTTAGGAATAAAAAAATAATAACTTGCACCTCAAAATCATATAACGTAAAATATCTCCTGTCGACACATGATTTGTGGGTGGCATCTTGCATGTATATATATGTATCGGCATTCTTTATAAGATGCACAATTTTTATTTTGTTTACCAGTATGCAAGGCACTAAAAAGGGTTTTATTGGAAGCACATACTCCAGGTTTACAATAGTATATTCGAGTGTATACATTTTCTAGCAACAACCACAAGAAAAGGCTCCACTGTATCCGCACCAGTGACAAATCTGCCAGGAAGTGACTAGTTGATATGCCTTTTTATTACCGCAGCTGCCTTGTTTTTTTCTACTCAAAATAAAAGAAAATCACAGGATCCTTAAAATAATAGCTGGCAGCAGGTAGTTACCGGGAAACGCATGTCCCCGCCGCTTCACTTTGTAGCATCCATCCGGCTGGCAGATGAGAGGCTGGGATCGCAGGTCGGTGACAAACACACGGGTAATAGCATTCAGCTCTCCTGACTGTAAAAGTGAATTTGCCAGCCCGCTCCGTTTGATCGTAGACTTGACATGTCGGAGGAGAGGGCCCCTGGATCACCTAACAAAACAACAGCACAAATAAACGCCAGACGCCCGGGCTGCTTGATGTCGAATTACAAACATCGCTCCCATCATCGATTCAAATTGAGCCCCCGCGGAAAGCCCCGTGGTTGCCGCCTCAGAGGAAGGGGGAGCCATCTCGCGTCCTGCCTCCCCGGCGCGGGCGCGGCGCGCAGGAACCTGGTGCCCTTCCCGGGCCCTGAGCTGCCCGCCTGCTCATTGCCCTCGGCCGAGCTGGGTGCCGGGGCCTTGCGCACAGGGCTGCGATACTTAGCATTCATAGGTTTTCTTCTAAAAGTTCTCTGATTGTCTAACGTGACAGCTCTGGGGCCGGAGACACCGTGGCTGGAATTACGCCCTGTAACACGGCCTGATTGAGGCGAGAGGCAGCTCAGAGGCGCGCAGGAGGCAAAGGCACACATCCTTCGTGGGGCTTTTTCTTCGCAGGTTCACTTTGCATTCACCCAGAGCACCAGCGTCTAAGATGGCAATTGTTGAGAGAGGACGATATTTATTGGCTTTTTTTTTCCAGATTTAAAAAAAAAAAAGAAGTATAGTGGCGCTTATTACCGTCCGCCATGTTAAAGCAGGTCCCTGCAATGAAGGCCGCCCTCAGCGTCTGGTTTCTCCCGGTCCACCGGCTGCACAGGAAGTCCAGGAAAGAATTCTTACAAAATTGTTTCAGAGTAGTCCTTGATATTTCTTAAAAGAGTCTTTGATGAGTTTTTGAAATTTTGTGCCATGCTGTGATTTTTTTTACAACCCAGCTCCGGAAGGGCTGAGCTAAAATTTCATTTTTTTTGTAGAAATGCGCATGTGTGACAGTTGTGGGGAGAATGTGTTACGACATTAAAGGTTTGGCCTCTCACCGTGCGTCTCCGGAGCCAGGAACCACGTTGCCTGCAGGACTCGACTGGTTCCGCTGGTTTGGCTCCGTGCTGCCATCCATGGCCTCACCCCAACTACCCAGCAGCCCGAGTCTCAGAAATCTTACATGAAGTGGCTTAAATGATATTTGGTGTAAGGATTAAATGCCAGCCCAGACTGCCTGACCTGCGGCGCTCAAAGAAGCGTTATTGATACCTTCTCTGTCTCACGGGGACTCAGTCCTAAAAATAACCTTCATGCCTAAGATCTGCGGCATGTTTAAAATATACATTCTCTATATTTAGCCCAGGATTCAAATGACCCCCCAATAAAAAAAAAGTTTTAAACCAGGAGAGAGAACTCTGCATCGATCTGAATTCCTTCGAAGGCACAGCCAAAGGCTGTGGACTGAGATTTCCAGACCAGCCATGATGCCAGACAATGTGCCCGGGCTTCATATTTTCCAAAAAGAGCGCAATGTAGACTTTCCGTGTGAAAATGCGCAGCATCTGTAAACACTTAGCAGTGTCCTCAGTGTGCGTGACAGTGCGTCACGTTATTTCTAGGCGAGTGGAGTCTCTCAGCGCCCCTGTGACATTCTTTTTTAGCAAGCAGACCCTTCCATGAGGGACCTAAATTTCGTTCTTTGCAAGGAAGTTATAAATACTAATTTTTCTGTTGCCAATATTGATGATTAAATCACCCTAATTTGCATTGTCTGAGCTAATCATGGGATGATTTATTTACCTGCTATGTTTACATGAAGTAGATAGCAACAATTAAGTTTATTTTAACTGTAGTTATTAGAAATACAGTAAATGGTAATACACGCCAGAAGCAAATAAACATATTAGCAGGAAATGTTTAAATGATCTGAGTAACACTACGAGCCAGCATAGCAGGTGGTGACATCCTGTTTTTAAATTACATTTCAGCAAGTGAACATAATAAATCCTCCTGTGTTATACATTTCGCTGGTAGCGACTTAGACTCACATTATTCAGTTTGACCTCATTCCTGCTAATCACCGTCCCGGTTTTAATAGCTGCCACAGTGAGTGAAACAGTTAATGCAGTATTTCTTGCCGAAAGAGTGCCTGTCAGGTTATTGATGACAAATTAAAATTAATAAAGAAGATCGGTGTTGAATTTGAGGCGATGGCAGAGCTCCGGCATCCACGTGACGGCCGTGGCCTCTGGGGCGCTCTGTGTAGAATAATGTTTTTGGTGTACGTGCACGGTCTTGAAAGGCACGCTAAAACTGCCAGATCTCTGCTCTCGCCTGGAAGACTTCCTGAAGTAGGAGCTGTATTCTTTTAGCCCTCATCACAGGTAATTTATTCCTCAGAGAGTTATTTCCCGTTCTGTACACCTTAGCTCTGCGCTGTAATAATAGCGTGTTTCCAGGCCGCTACGGTTTTATTTACCTCGGTAAGAACCTTCACAAGAACAATCACATACACATAGGAGTCCAGGAAACACAGCAAATAAGTAGAAGTTCAATACCGCATTTCTGCAGAATGTATCTGCCTCCATTTCAAAGGGGCCCAGGCGCTTAGTTAAAGAACCAGTGCCGCTGCTTGTTCGAAAAGCACTTAGCTGTTTTGGGGTCATTCTTTCCCTTCGTACAGAAAATGAGGTCTAATCACAGCGATTTATCTTTTCAGTGGTTCCAAAAGGAGAGAGCAAAAGTCTCCAGAAGATTGGACTAAACATACTAAATAAATGTGTGCCCACGGCTCAGGTATGTGTCATGCCACCTTATAAATAGTGTGTTCATTAGAGGAGGTGAGTGCCCCACGGGCAGCACAGGAGCTGGGGGACGCCATGCACCCCGGGCCGTGGTGGCGGCCACTTTGTGGGCTGAACTCGATGGACGTGGTGAGGTGGTATTATTGCCGGCATCCCAGAAGCGGCAGACACAGTTTTGATGGGACCCAGGAGATTCACTACGGAGACTGAGTTCTTCCTCTAAAGAGGCGGTCCGTGGAGGTCAGTCTCACAGAAGTCGTGGGTGGGTTGGCTCAGTAAGTGCTAAGACTTCCGGCTGCCCTGGAGAGCAGAAGCAGAACAAAGCCGTGGTTCCTGGCCTCCTTCTGGAAATCTAGGGGACCCCCAGAGCCATCACCATAGTCCATGATGAAAGGAGACATCACAGAGATCAACCTGGGGGTTAAGAGCCCGAGGTCCAGACTCTACTGGCCACTGAGGTCATGTGACCTCCTGTCTGTCCCTCCTTTGGTGGTTCTCAGATGGCTCACGCATGTCCGGATTCTGACCTGCCAGCTCCGGTGTTCTGCGGGGCGAAGGGAGAGTGGGGAGCAATCCTGTTGGGTTTCGGGGTCCCTGGCATGACAAGCGCCGCCCCCCCTTCTCTGGCTGGGAGCTGCTTTCATGCCGCGTTCCTGCATTTCTTCTGAGGCCTTAGTCCTTGTAGCCCATGCGTCCTGCCAGCCCTCCCTGGTCAGTGTGGGGCTCTGTGGCCTTGTGCCCTTCACCCCATCTTGGACTCGGAGTCTGTGCGGGCCCTTCCTACTGGCCGCCGCACGTCACCGCGCACACCAACGCCTCCCTGAACCGGAACCATGCAGGCAGGCGCTGTCTGCACGTCACCATCCACTATCAGCCTTCGCCAGTGGGCTGACTCAGATGGGCTTTCTGCCTCCCCTTTCCTTCTCTTCCAAGAGCAGTGCCCGGGCGGGCCTGGCCTCGTGGTGACTTTAGATCCTGAGTCTAACCCAACAATGCATCTTACACTTGGGATGTACAAGCAAGGAAAGACGATTTGGAACTCTGTAACAGTCTCTTACCAGATTTCTAAGCATTTGTCTCGCTGCTGTAAAAGTTCATACACGGGCTTCATAAGACATTGACATTGCTTGTTCCAACCTAATTCAAGCTCAAAGGCAGCTATGTTTTGCCCAAATGTTTGATGACCTTGTGGTGGGTCTGAGACACATTGTCTGTGTGGTCCCTCCGTTGACTAAACGGCCACCCACTTAACAGGTGCACAAAACGATACTGTACCCGCATCTCAGCCCCGAGCCTCGGAATGGTTTCAGTACAGGATTAAGAGGGTTGACACCTTGAGTAATTGAAGGGAGGTCCTTTGCAATTCATAGGGTTGACATATAGTAGTCAAATTGCTCTGTCTCTGAGTTGTAAAATAAAAATACAGAAAATGAGGAATTAATTCAATTAAACATTTTCCCACCCACATTTTACCTTTCCTCACTGCTCTGGGGAATAATTTATGAAATGTATATCGCCAGAAGACTTATTTTTGCCATTATTTTTAACTTAATGAGTATACCTTGCACATCAGAGAGAAAGAACAAAGGTTAAATTTTACATTAACAGCACATTGCAACATGGTATGCAAGTATCTATATGCAAATATAGAGCCCTCGGAAGATAAATGTGTTATATTTTTAACCAGCTAACTATGACTGTGAAGTATTGTGTGAGATAGTCAGTGGTTTCATTTTTATATCTTTCTTGTAAATAATGCATAAAGTATGTAGATGGTGTCAAAATATGATTAAGCTATTAGCTTTATAGTTTTCATAGTTAAGAATGTGTTCAGCATGGAGCCCCTAATAACTCATTTCTAAAGGCAGCGACCATTATGAAATATTTCTTGTTCAAGTGAACGTTATCATGTGACATAATGATTTTGCTTAAAACCAAGTTAAATGAGGAGTAAAATTAAACAATATTGCATGAATTGTGTTTGACTAATTTTGTGTCACATTATATTAGCCAAGCTTTCAGACTATGTGTTAATGACAAATAGCAGAAGCCCCCAACATACTTTATATGTCTGTTCAGCCACCCTTAAGTCATTAGCGTTGTAAAGGTTCATTTTGTTTGCAGTTTTTGTAGCCAGTGGCTTTTCCTGATTATTTTTGCTCATAAAAGTAGACACAATTCGGAAATAAATTTTTTACATACATCGTCAGGACTTAATTTTAGTAACAAGGGCATGATTTTTATGGGAAAAGCAAATCGTTGGGAATCGTTTGAAAACTTGAGGCGTTCACTTTGATGAGAGCTGTGTCTAAATTAGAGATCGTAATGGCTCCTTAAAATACTAGTAAGAGCCTCAGAGGAACGGTCCCCTCGGGGGGGGCAGTGGGCTCCTCCAAGCAGAATTTGATGAGAGGACAGTGATCGTCAACCGTGGGACCCCCCTGGTCCTGAGGACTTCGAGGCGGACCTCCGTGGAGCAGGACATCCGGGGTGGCCTGAGTCTGCTGCCTGTGGATCATCTGCGGGGTGGCCGCTCCTGCGCGGGGGGCGTGGGGGACAGAGAGGCCTGGCGAGTGTGACACAGCAGCCGTGGGGCCCCAGTCACAGCAATAGCAGTGAGCGGTGTGCTTAATGTTTGCACTCGCCGCCTGGGAGGGGAGCTTGACCTTTACCCAGAGCAGCGGCGACCTCCGTGTCCCTGTAGCCGCAATCTTCGCTGATCACATAAAGGGATTTAAAGTGTGGGGACACCGTGTACGGAGTAATAAAACTGACCAAATATGGAACAAACATCATGTTGGCGTCGATGCGATTTTCCAAAATGTTTGCAATCTCGTAGAGCTTTCACCGCATGAGAGGCTCGTGAAGTAGGAAGGAAGCAGGGCCCTAGGCAGGGTGTGCAAACACACGTGGAACGCAGTGCCCGGGGTGTGGGTGAGCCCGTGTGCGGCAAGATCCCAGGGTGGGGACGGATCAGGCGCCCAAACGCAGGCTCCATGACCCGAGGGCAAGTTGGAGACAGAGCAGCGGAGTGAGCTTGTGCTAGTTTCTCACCAGCTCCTCCCTGGACCATCAAAATATTGGAAAAGTTGTGAGGGACAACTCCATGACTGCTCAATGGACTCCATCTTTAGTTACGTGCAAAACACTCATATGCTTTATGTACTTTTAATTTTTAAAAATTTTTCCTGAATTTAATTAAATGAATCGCTCTTCAAGGACTCATGGCAATGGACACACATTGGGATCCTGGATGTTGGGAAACTAGTCATGACCCGGACCAGCACCGTCCCTGAGGGTGAGAAGACGTCACAGACATGCCCCGTGACCTCGGTGTCAAGGATCGGAAATGGGCTGAGGGCTGGCACAGAAACCGTGTAGAGCACCTGAGGAGGAGGACAAAGACTCACCTTCGTAGTAGGAGTATAATATGATGGCCGAATGCATTCATATCAGCATTCCGTACATGAGCTCGGGGTATAGCGTTGTGTGCACCCGAAGGAGATTCTAGAACTTTGTAAAAGGCTGCATGCAGTATTATCTTCTTAACTAGTCCTTCAATTTGAGAAAATTCCCTATCCCATGTCAATTTTAACTGGGAATAAAACTCAAGCCAAAAAATACATGTTGCTTTGAAGAGCCTGTGCACACAATGGATTCAGATTCTTCCGGCATACGGGGCTGCAGATAGACTACGACAGCTCCCACCTTCCCTTTGTGAGTCTTGGGGCCCTTGTCTTCTGCAGCCCATTTATGCACCTCAGCCTTGCACCTCAGCCCAGAGGCAGACCTCTTATCCTATTCCATCTCATTTGCATGGATGGCCTTGGACAAGCCACTCAACTTCTAGACTCAGGGGTCCCGGTTGGAAAGGGAAGAGCCCAGGAGTACAGTCAGTGCTGGCCCCGGGGGTCCCTGCCTTCTAGCCCAGGAATTTCAGACCTTACAACACAAAGGTGCCATGGTCCACAGCCCAATGACCCCACTCTTTCCAGGGTCAAAATAGCACCTCGACGTCTTGGACACAGACTGGGGCCACAGGATCAGGTCCTGGGTTACTAGCTCTTGTCTGCTGCCGCCCAGCTGTGACTAACCCGCCGGGACCTCCACTGTCCCCCAGGAACGCTTGATTGGCCTGACTGGGGAGTTTAGGCAAACTCCCCACGCCTTTCCTGTTCGAATGATTGTTTTTAACTAAATGAAAGTCAAATGTGCTTGCTTGTAAAACAGGGAATCCTATGAAGCAAGAGTGAAGGTCGTCACCCCTGGACCCCATCCCTGGACGAAACTGCCATGATCAGCTTGCGATCGCCTTTCACTTTCTGGTCTGATTTACATCCGTGTGCATGTACTTCTATTTGCTCAGGTGGACCCCCTTCAAACCCGTTTGCTGCCGTTTCCACCCTGTGAGCACCTGCCCTCCTTGTCCACACTGCAGAGCACCGCACTTGACCATCAGACATGCAGGTGGTTTCTGAGCTTTCGTCACCTCGGACTGCACAGAGACTCGGACAGCCACATGGTCCAGAGACACAGGTGTTTGTGAGATTGTTTCTGCGGGCCAACGTGGGATTGCACACTCAATCCACCCTCCACATTGAATGGGGGGCATTCCCAACTATCCTCCGATGTGGTGTCTATCCACCTGGTGTCTATCCACCTAGTCCGGCCATCAGCAATTGACTCCCAAACTGCTATCAACACATGGGGTCAGCCTTCCGAGCCTTTGTCAAATTGATGTGTGCAAACGAGAGTGTTGGTTAGTCCGTGAAATCTGCCACTCCTTTCCTGGCTCTTTGTGAGCCTTGGGGGGTCTGGCTGCTGCCTGGCTCATTGTGCTCTCTAGTCCGGGGGCTCTGCGCTCCCTGAGCTATCTGCTCTCACCGAAGCTCTCCGACTGCTGGGTCCATGTGGGGAGCCCTGCCCTGGGTCGTGGGTCCGAGGCTCACCTCCAGAGTCCCACCACTCTGTGCCCCACGTCCCAACAAGAATCTTTCATCTGCCTGTCTAATCCTGCCTTGAAGACATTGCCACTCAGTAAATATTGGTTGAAGAGGTTCATGAATTAATGCAAGGGTGTCATGGCAAGGAAGAGGTCAGGTTTACATTTTCCTACTGTTTTCTGATGGATCCTACATTATATGCAATATCATATAATACAAGAGGCACTTTTCTGCTTCCTTTTTCCCTTACAGAACAAATCTGACTTTGCATTATGCATCACTATGTCTTTAGCCAGCCCTCATCAAAAAATTTTTTTAATGTTTTTTATTTATTTTTGAGAGACAGAGAGAGACAGTGTGAGCAGAGGAGGGTCAGGGAGAGAGGGAAACAGAATTTGAAGCAGGCTCCAGGCTTTGAGCCATCAGCACAGAGCCCGACGCAGGGCTTGAACCCAGGAACTGTGAGATCATGACCTGAGCCAAAGCCAACCGCTTAACCCACTGAGCCACCCAGGCGCCCTGTCAGCCTCATTTTTAAAAGCTTCCTTCTGTTAATATTATATTTAGAGAAGAATCCAGACAAACAATAAGCGTCGTTTGAAAAGACTGCACACCCTGCTCTCAGCTTTCCGTCCTGCGTGAGGCCGGGCCTGTGCTGAGGCTGCTCCCGTAACACTGTCCGGGAGCTCCACACCTTCTTGTCTCTGCAGGATTTCCCAAATTTCAGACAAAGCTCGTGGAGTTTGGCTTAGATATGTTTAATTTTAGGAAGGTGCACAAATATGTGAGAAAAGACTGGAATCCTGATACTGTTTGATCCAGCAATTTATCTTAAAACGTAATCAGACTAATTTGTAAAGAAAAAGGATGCTTGGTAAAAATCGAAGTCCAGGAGTAGAGAATTGGTTCATTAAATTATGATACAGCCACAGATTGGAATACGTGCTGTGACTTACAATAATGCACACGCGCACGTGGGTGTGCTCACGTGCTGCTCTCATGTGTGTTGATAGAAGACAGGTCCACAATATCCTGATGAGAAAGCAAGTTACCAAAACATTATGTCAGGTATGACTCATTTATCTAACATGTAAATTAATAGGTGTACATATAGGCACCTGACATCTTGAAAGATACATGCCAGACTGTTCTGATTGATTACCTTTTGGCTTCTTACCTTTTTAAATCTGAATTTTGTAGTATTTCTATAAAGACAATACATTAACTATGTAAATCATAAAAATTTAAACACAAAGGAGTTCGAAAAAGAAGAAATTTCAGCATCAGCAAACACCTGCAGTGTTGGCTAACCTAAAGGCCTATATTTGTATAGATACAAATCAGGTCAAACTTCCCTGCCCGTTCCCGAAAGGTGAACAAAAGGAAACCACGACTGAATGACATTCTTTCCTCAATCTTGTGCTCCCCTCAAGCGAGCGCGTTATTTTATTCCCGCCCGGCACAAGGAGCTTCTTCCCAGAACACGATTACTCTCTGTATTGTTTCAGCTCTGTGTGCAAACTACCCCTTGGGGTCCCGTTGCTGGCCGGTCGCTCCCCGTCCCTGACGGTGCTCATGTCCGTTTGCTCGGAGGCCTCCTGGTTGGCATGTCCAAAGCCCCGTCCACATCCCTGACCTTGGTGGCCCTAGTGGCCTTGCAGACTGCTCTCTCCTCTGGTCTTACCCTCCGTCGGTTTGGTTCCTTTTATGGGTTGAATTGTGTTCTTCCAAAGTTCTGCTGATGAACTAACACTTGTACCTGTGAATGTGGCCTTATCTGGAAAAAAGATCTTTGCAGATGTAACCGAATTCAGATGGGGTCATGCCGGAGTAATTCTTTGTGACTGATGTCCTTATGAGACACAGACACACACAGAGGAAGAAGTCATGTGACCACGGAAGCAGAGTTTCAAGGGACGCTGCCCAGACCCAGGGAATGTCAGGAGCCACCAGAAGCTGGAAGACACAAACGGATCTTCCCTTTGAGTCTTCAGATGGAGCGTGGCCCCACCAGTGCCTTGATACTGGACTCCTGGCCTCCAGACTGTGAGGGAATGAGTTTATATGGTTGTAAACCACCCAATTCATGGCACTTGGTGACGGTAGTCACAGGGAAGGGATACAGCCCCCAGGCAACAAGGCCCTACCTATGTACAATGGGTGCAATGGCAGCACCAGCCCTTCAAGCTCAAGGTCCTCTTCTCTTCTGTACTGAAGCGCACGGGGACACAGATAAGCATCATTTTCACTGATACGTTCAGAAAACTCAACCTTGTTATTTTTACACAGTAAACTCTTGTGTTGTCATTTGCATAAAGTGTGGCTTATTTTTCTTGGGTATCACGGCCTTGGGAGAGCCCTGGAGACGGGTATGTGATGAGGCCTGGAACGCCAGCATAAGTCCTTGCAGGAGACGGAGATGGAAGGCCCCTGGGGAAAGTGCACCCCATCTGAGGGCGGGCTACATTCTGTGTTTAGGGGCACAGGAGCCCAGGCAACTCGTAATCCATGAGATGAGACCCCGAAACAAATTGGTGTCAGCAAAGAGTCATGGTGTGCATTCTAGCTTTGTCTGCTTGCTTGTCCTTTCCTGGGGGCTGACACGGGCCCCGAGCGCCTGCGTGTCCCGAGACCCTTCTCCTGGGACCAGCGCACCTGGCACCATGGAAACAGCAGAGCGTAGTTGGTGAGTGCCTGACGGGCACGCTGATGGCTCACACAGGGCCCCAGTTCTGCTTCAAAATGTCGCCTTGATGAGTACTTCCAGGCAACGGGACTGCATTTAAAAATGATTTTAAAAAATTGTAAGGTCATACTGTTCCTTGTAGAAAATTTGAACAAGGAAGGAAAGCATGAAGGTCCAACAGCTGCCACGCGGAGGGACACCCACGCGCCCCCCGCCGCCCGTGTTCTGGGCTCCGCGTCAGGGCCTCTGCGGGCTGGCAGCCGGCTCCTCACAGCCTTCCCATCTGGGTGACCTACGTCTTCTGTCTTCTCCTGATGGGAAATAAGGCGATGAGAGTGGGAACTTGCTTTTGTCTTGTGATTTTTTTTGTTGTTGTTGTTAACAGATAAAACCTGGAAAAGTGCTCAAATCAGTGGCTGATCCGGGCTCTGCTGGGATTTCCAGGATCCTTTCAGGGTCCGTGAGGTCAACACTGTTTTCTTAACGGTGGGTCAAAACTAGCCTCAGAACAACTAAGACATTGTTTGCCTTTTTCACTTTCATTCTGTCATGACTATATGGCGGAATTTTCCAGAGCCTTCACGGAGGGTGATATCACAACCAATTGAATACAGAAGCAAATATGGGAATCCAGCTGTCTTCTATTAAGCCTGACTTACAGAGATTTGCAAAAATGTAAAACAATATTGCTCTCTCTCTATGTTCTTTTTTACTAACATGTCATGCATTTATTATTTAAGAAAGGAATTAATGAACAGACATTTCTAAAATGATCAATTTTGGTTTTGATATGGTATAAATATCAATGGATATGACCAATATAAACAAAGGCTCTTTGTGGTTCTGAATAATTCGGGGGGAGTATAAAGGGATCTGGAGATCAAAAAGTTTGAAAACTGCTGGCTAAGACCGCAGCTGGTGCTCAGAAGTATTTGTTAAATGAAGGAATGAATGACTCAGTGGAAGTTCCTATTTTGATGTCACTTCCAGTTTTCTTTATGTGTACTCAAAAAATCTTACAATTCTGTGTTTTGCTTTTTACAATTAACATGCAAACCAAAGGCTCTTTCTATTATTGCAAACTCTGCATCATTTTGAGCGGCGGCACAAGCGTCCGCACAGCGAGTCCCGGTCCCAGGGAGCAGCAGACTTACCTACGCAGTTTCAAGATCATAAGGATATTCCAGGGTAAGATTTGGCTATTTTCAGACTCTTGGTGGCCATGGCTAACTTGCTTCCCCGAAGCAGTTCCAACCCACGCTTTTGTCAACAGTGTAGACGAGTGCCACACTTCTTTTCTCCATCAGCTACATCTTTAGGGAAAAACTGTCCAGCACTTACCTGGCTACTAGGACAGGGCTCCTCCCAGTGAATCTCCTCGTTGAGACTTGTGGTGATTATTTTCTTCTCGGGTCACCCATGTAATTGTCCCTGGGGCCTCAGTTTACCGGGCCTGTTATCAAGGCTTGCTCCACATTGGCTTTGATCTGAAGAGTGGATGCTGGGTGCCCGCCCCACGCCACAGTGTGCCTTGCTCTCTACCCAGAACAAAGTGCCCTGTCAGCCTAGTCTGCGGTGGGGTAGCTTCCAAATCCACCGGTGGGGTCACCAGTGGTGCCCCACCTGCCCATTTCCACTCAATAGTCTTCTTAGTGCCCCTGCCAGGCACCTAGCATCCCAGGACACACAGCGAACCTCTGGGCAGCATAGACCCAGCCCACAGAGTGTGCTTGAAGTAGAGGAAGAAACACAAACAGCCAGGACACCTTGGGGAGAAGCACCAGAACTCACCAGGAAGACTAAGGGAAAGCAAATTAGATCAGTGGGACACCACTTTCACCTGGCAGCAGAGCAAAGATGAAATAAATGACAGGATCTGAAGCTCATGAAGGTGAGGAGGGAGGGGCGCCGCCAGAAGCAGCCGCTGAGAACACAGAATGGACCCTCCCCGGGAAAGCAGGCTGGGGGGCTCACAGGGCACCCGGCCCACAGCCTAGACGTGGTGCAGCACTTGAGATCCATTATCCTACGAAAATGCGGGAAGACGGGGTTCAGAGCCCCAGATGCAAAGATGCTCCTCTGAGTGTTATTCTTAACAGAGAAAAAGGACTCCGAAAGGGGCTGAGTGAGGTGGATTCTGGGGCATTCGATAGACCATTGTGTCAGTATTCAGGTTGTTGTTTTGAATAATGTATAACGCATAAGAAAAATCTCATAGATTTAAAAATCTGACTTCAAACCTGTGTATGTCATTTTGCAATTTATGTAAAAAATAGATGTAAACGTAGCTAGATGATTAATAGGTAAGTAGAAACAAGTGTGGAAAACAGACTTCAAAATGTTAATAGTGCTAAGTTATTTCTGGTTTTAGATATATATTTTCCCAATAAGTATCGTATTTATACAATAAATATTTTCTTTCCTGAAATCAGCACAGCTGAAGAACACAGAGTGGTCCAGGCTTAGGAAGAGATTCCTATGGGAAGTGCCAGCTAAATGGGGAACGAGTATTTAGCCTGGGAGCTGGCCAGGTTGGTGTTAACAGGTAGTGGGAGCGTGGAGTGGTGGGTGGAGGAGAATATTCTAGGAGGAAACAGTAACGGTGTAGAGGCTTTTGTGTGAGTGCACAAGGATGTCCCAGGGCCCTGTCGGGATTGGCATGCTTGCTCCACAGAGGACAGGCAAGAGCTGGCTCAGGAGAACAGAGCTGAAGTCATCAAACTACAGCCTGAGGGCCAAACCCAGTCAGCCACCTGTTTTTGTAAATAAAGTTTTATTGAACACAGCCGTGCCCTTTTGTTTACATATGGCTGCTTTCACACTATGATGGCAGAGTTAAGTTTTAGTGGCAGAAGCAATATGGTCTGCAAAGCCCCAAGTATTTACTACCTAGCCCTTTATAGAAGAAGTTTGCTGACCCCGGCATGGAGAATCTTCATCACGGGAGCCCCGTGGGTTGTTCTAGAGAGCTGGAATGTTATCCTGAAGGCAGTGGGGAGCTACTGACCGATTTTAGGGAGAATGACAAGAGAAGACTTGCACTTTGGGAAGAAGATCTGTCTGGATACTGTGGGAAGAAGCATAGATTAGAGAGGGTAGGGTCAGGCTTGGAATAAACCAAGAGCTGGGCATGAATGTAGCAAAGTAAGTGAGAGACCACAGGAACCTGGGTCAGGACAGCAGAAGGGATGGAGAAGGATGGGAAGACGGGGGAGGCATAGTGCCCAGAAGTGACCGCACTGGCAATGTGTTTGGGGTGAGGTTGGAGTGACTGCTGCAGTCCTGGCTCAGAGACTGACCCGAGGACACAGGGGAGCAGGTAGTCTTGGTTGAGGGTGGTGGAGGAGGTGACAGCTCCATTTGGTCATGTCAAATCTGAGGCTTCTGGTCAAGGAGAGGTGTCCAGAGGCAAATGGAGCTCTAGGGGGGATCTAGTTCAGAATCCACCAACCTGCAGGCATGAATGGTCCCTGGGCCATAGTGGAGATTGCCTGGGGAGTGAGCAGAGGGCAGAGGAGAGGGTCTGAGCCCGTGGAATGCCACAGCAACAAGACAGACAAAAAAGGGTCAGGGAGGTGGGAAGGAGCAGGGGAATGCGGACAGCAGCACACAGCTGTGTCAGGGAAGGCATTCATGGTCGCAAATGCTGAGACGTCAAAGAACAGAGGGGCTCTGGTACACGTTTCCACTTAGCCACTGGGAGGTGGCTGGTGCCTTAGCAAGACTTGAACTTGTTGAATGAGTGGTGCCAGAATCTGGCTCTATTGTTTTATTCTCATGACATGGGCTTCTTTCTTTTTCTCTGTGGACATCAAGCTGCAGGCTGAGGACGGTTGACCAAAGGCCGCTGGTCAGCGAGATAATCTCTCCCAGCCTTGTCTTGACTTCAGCATGATCTTGTTGCCCTGGCCTCTGTGATTTCACTTGCTTTGGTAACAACTGTAAGACTGACATGGGCGCAGCTTGACCTGTGGGAAACCAAAGAAGGGTATTACTTGCCAGGACCAGAGTGGTGGCTTCTTGAATCCATGGCTCAGTGCTGTCCAATAGCACTTTCTGCCGTGATGGTAAGAGGGCACGCTGGCACCGCGCTCTGCGCTAACCACTAGCCACGTGCGGCTCCGCAGCTCCTGAAGTGTTGTCGGTGCCACTGAAGAGTGGAATTTTATCACTGGTTTCGTTTCACTGAATTAAAAATTAGAAACGAAAATAGCCACACGGGACGAAGTGGCCCTATTGTGTTGGAACTGTGTGGTTGTAGATCATAATTGTTTGAGGGAGAAGAGTGTTGTTTCCTTAAAATAAGAACATATGAGACTGACTTCAAGCCATTACACCTTGAACACACTTCTTGTCAATGTACCGAGGATGTATTCATAAGTCTGACACCCAGGTATGTCGGTACATCAAAGCAATTATGTCGCTTTATTTATCTAAGAGTCCATTTAGACAAACTCTCTGAGTGTGAAGGGATTTGAGAGAGAGGGTGCAGCATATTAAACAGAAATTTCCCCTTGCTCCTTTCCTTGTGTAAACTCTGAGGACGTATAATCGTATCTGCGCACAGTCGATGACACGCTGTGCGCTGAGTCTGGACGCGTGGGCCGGGGGTCCCTGCACTGGCACCGAGGGCTTGTTTAACGGAGACAAGCAAGGTGGTGGGAGAGCTGCTCGGCGTCTCGGCTTTCCAGAGCTTCTACCGGCTCGGCCCTTAGCTGGATGGCTGGACCCCTCCGTGCCTAGGATGAGGGCCATTGAGGACAACTATTTTTACCTTCCTGGATGCGCTGTAATCCAATGTCACCCTCCTAAGCAGTGCCTTTTATTTTATTTGAGCCCATGAAGCAGTTTGCCTCTGTGAACTTGGGTTTGCTTTCTCAGAGACCCCAGAATGAAGGTCCTCATCTGCCCAACCACCGCAGGATTCTGGAGAACCTCACAGAGGGCCACCATACCTGCGCGCTCTGGACCAAAGGACTCCTGCGAAGAAATCTTTATTTCTTGTCCTACGATTTTCTGATGCAGTTGAATAGTGAAGGGAGATGTATTGTCTTTTTTCTGTCTCTTTTTTTCAAGTTTATTTTTTATTTATTTTGAGAGAGAAAGAGCCAGCAGGAGGGGGCAGAGAGAGGAGACAGAATCTCTAGCAGGCTCCATGCTGTCAGTAAAGAGCCAGATGCCGGGCTCAAACTCAAGAACCATGAGATCATGACTTGAGCCAAAATCAAGAGTCAGATGCTCAACTGACTGAGCCACCCAGGTGCTCCTTTAAAGGTTTTAAAAATGTTTATTTATTTATTTTGAGAGAATGAGTGAGCGTATAAGAGGGGCAGAGAGAGAGGGAGAGAGAAATCTCAAGCAGGTTCCGCACTGCCAGCACAGAGCCTGATGTGGTTTGATCCCACAAACTCTGAGATGAGGGCCTGAGCTGAAATCAGGAGCTGAAGTTTAACCAATTGGGCCACGCAGGTGTTCTTAATATCATCTCTCTTTGAGTGCCTTAGGCTTTCCTAGCCCTGCTCCTGTGTTTGATGCTGTCCTAGAATCTGGCCTAATGTATTTATGTACTACTTTAGGAACGTTTATTCATATAATATGTATACTGCAACATAAACATAATTTATGTAATATAAGGTATATCCACCATATTGCCTTTCCAAAATCTGAAAAATTTAGAGTTCTAAAGCACAAATGGCCAGAGGATTTTGCTGGGACTGTGAACATGTGTTAAGATTATTCACTTGTGTCTAGACCTCCCGGAGGGCCCTGTGCACACAGGAGGTCCATGAGACCCCAGTGAGGGTGGGGGCTGGGCACTTTGACTCAGGCTGTGTCGGTGGTCCTTTTCCACTCCAGGTTCACCAGATTCGAAGAGCGTCTGTAGCAAATTCAATAATGACCAAGGTCGGTGTCCAAGAGTTTCAACTCCATGAATGAGAAGGTCCAGGGAGGTCCGTTTAATCAACACGGCTCCTGTAAGATGACAGCATGGAATCCAGAAACAGAGTTCAGCTCCAGGCAGGGCCTGGGAAGAGGTTTCCAGATTTAGCAAATGACAATGCAGGACTTCCAGCTTGTTTGAGTTTCAGATAAATGAAATTTTTAAAGTACAACTATACCCAAGATACAGTAAATCAGAAAGTACTGGGACACACTTACACTAACAGAATAATTTGTATTTTCCTTGTGACTCAAATTTCACTGGTGTCTTGTATGTCATCTAGCCACGCTGTGCTGAGGGCAGTTAGCAAAGGTCAGGCCTTTGACTGTTTGTGGACATGAAGGAGAAGGTAGGACGGGTCCAGATGGTGGAGATGGGGCTCAGTCCACTCCTTGCTCTGCCTACGCTGGCCCCTGGGTGGTGGCTGAGTCAGCCTGCAGGCAGCACCTTGGTGGCTGCCTCTGGGAGTGGAAGCTGGTAGTTGATGCCACAGCGTGGACTCGGTCACCTGCCCTATGCAGGGCCCGTCCCCCCGCCCCCAGACAGCAGGGGTGCACCTGTGGAAGCTGGCACGACGAGGCCACAGGAGCCCAGCCCCCCTCCCCTCTGCCCAGAGGAAACCACACAGACACCTGTCCACTGGGCTCCCCTTAGTCCACGGAAAGCAAAGCCCCACCCACGCAGAAGTCAACTCTACCTGGTTAATGCTTTTTTTTTTTTTTCTTTCTTGTTCTTGTTCTTCTCCTCCCCCTCCTGTTCCTCTTCCTCCTCCTCTTCCTCCTCTTCCTCCTCCTCCTCCTCTTCCTCCTCGTCCTCCTTTCCCTTCTCCTCCTCCCCCTCCCCCTCCTTCTTTATTAACTTGTTCTAGGCAAATTCTGTAGAGCTAATATTGTTAGCTTAAGAACCGAAGATTGACTGTGTGGAGCCTTTTCCTCTTCATTGCGGAATGTAATTGCAGTATTAAGTCAAAACTAAATGGTTGGCAGAGGGTATCTGTCAACCTGTTTTAAGGCTGTACTCAGAGCCGATTTAATGCCTTTGCAAGTTACACAGAACCAGTCTGGGTTGATTTTTCTAGATGGTGGTAGCATTTTCCAGAAGCACCTACGTTAAACTGATATTGTGTGACATGGTACAAAACCTTAGGACGTCTTCATTGGACTTATAGAAATTCCACTCACCTTAGGGACTTGATCCAGTCCCAAAGGCCCCGGCGAAATGGCGCCCACGGTGTCTGTAAGGGTCTCTCAGGCTACAGAGCAGGGGATGGATCTGTTTTCTCGCCTCACAATCTCTGTTGTGGGCGGGAATCTTAGATAAATGAACAAAAGCCCCATTCCGTATTGTTAAACGATGGCCAAAGCCCCTGCTGCACCCCTTTACGGCCCGTGTGCTGGGCGCCGGTGGGGTCAGCCTGGCGGAAACCGCCCCAGGTCTGCAGCCGGCCCTCCCTGGCCTCCATGCCTGCTCAGGATGGCACATGTGGCGCTCGAGAATGAATTCTGGGGCGATTTCTGACCCCCCCCCAATCATGAAGGGGACACAGATTCTTAGGGGTGGTTTGAATGCTTTGGAGGCTCCGGCAGCAGCGGCCTCCTCTGGGACACAGGACGTGACGGTTGAGCAGCGGCTGACCCGGGGCAGGCAGAGGCATCGGGAGAGACTGCACATACACACGTGGGCCAGGGGGTGGTCTGCCTGGAGGAAGTGGGAGAAACGCCTTGAGATGGTGCATGTGGGGCTCTGGGAGGGCGCTCGGGCTCCCTAGAAGCGAGCCTACCAGTGTGGGGCTGTGTGGTCTGCTAGCCCCCGGGTCCTCGGACTCCACCAGCCTCGCTGCCCACCACCCTGCTCACCTCTTAGCCCCGTGCACGCAGCCTTCGAGGTCGTCCGTCCCTGGGCCACAGTCTGAGTGTCCTGCCTACCAGCCCCATACCGATGGCCCAGACCCACGTGGAGTGGGCAAGAGTGATGCAAAGCCTGTGCCTACACTCAATCCCTCTGCCGTCTGCTGCCCCTCCCAAATGCTGGTGACTTCCTAGGGTGAAGGTCTCCTTCGTTGGGTCCTCACTGCAACCATGGGTAGTGGCTAGTTGTGTTTGAGATTTTATTACTTTTTAAAAAATCTTATTTTTTAAAACTTTTTTTAATGTTTATTTAATTAAAAATTTTTTTTATGTATTATTTATTTTTGATACAGAGAGAGACAGAGCATGAGAGGGGGAGCGGCAGAGAGAGAAGGAGACACAGAACCAGAAGCAGGCTCCAGGCTCTGAGCTAGCTGTCAGCACAGAGCCTGACGTGGGGCTCAGAACCCACGAAGGTGAGATCTGACCTGAGCCGAAGTCGGAGGCTCAACTGACTGAGCCACCCAGGTGTCCCTTGAAATTTTACTTCCTAGGGCACTTTCAGGTTTCACTTACAGGTTTACTGAGTGGAAAGTATAGAGATCCAATTTACCTTCTCTCTCCCTGACTCCCAGCTTCCCCGGCTACTCACCTCTTGCATCGGTGTGGTACATTCTTTAGAACTGATGACTCCGCTGGGGCACTGGGTGGCTCAGTTGGTTAAGCGTCTGACTTCAGCTAGGGTCATGATCTCACGTTCGTGGGTTCGAGCCCCGTGTTGGGCTCTGTGCCGACACCTAGCTCAAAGCTTGGAACCTGCTTCAGATTCTGTGTCTCCCCTCTCTCTGACCCTCCTCTGCTCATGCTGTCTCTCTCTCTCTCTCTCTGAAAAATAAATAAAACATTGAAAAATAATTTAAAAAAAAGGAACTGATGACTTAGTATTGATACATTTGTACTAAGCATCACGCGCAGGTTACCTTTGGGGCCCTCTCCGTGTCGCACATCCCGTGGGTTTTGACAAATGCCCTAATGGCATGAATCTGCTGTCACAGTACAACACAGGACTGTCTCACTGCCCTGCAGGTCCTCTGTGCTCTGCCCGCACACCCCCCCATGCTGACCCTGGACACCCACCCATCATTTTAGTCTATGGTTTTGCCTTTTCCAGATTATCATATAGCTGGAGTCACACAGTAAGTAGACTTTCCAACTGCCTTCTTTAAGCAATATGCCTGTACGATTCTACCATGTCTTTTCCTAGCTTGATGGCTCACTTCTTTTCATCGCTGAATAATATTCCATTGTCTATAGAGAGGGGGTAAGCATTTTGCTTGAGGCCACACCATTCTGGGGATATCACAACAGGATCTGAATCCAATCCAGGTGTTTTGACTCCAAATCTGCTATGCCGTTGCACCCCACCTGGGGCTGCGGAAATCTGAGTCATCACTGTCACTTACATTCCGAGTCGGTGGGGGTTGGTCACTGACATGTCCTTTTGCATCACTTTCTTTTTAAAAAAAAATGTTTATTTTTGAAAGAGAGAGGGAAGGAGGCAAAGAGAGAGAGGGAGGCAGAGAATCCCAAGCAGGCTCTGTGCTCTCAGTGCTGGTCCCCATGTGGGACTCAATCTCACGAACCATGAGATCATGATCTGACCCGAAATCAAGAGTCAGATGCTTAATGGGCTGAGCCAGGGTCCCTCGCATCGCTTTCTGAACATGGTCAGGTGTGTGACTCTCACACCCCGGGACTGTGAATGCGGCCTGGGCCACCTGGCTTGGCACGACGTTTGCCCGAAGCAGTGCAGGGCCACCCCCAGAGGCCCAAGGAGCAGTGCCGCGGGGTGGGGCCAGACGACTGTTCCTCTTGGTGAAACCTGAGGGGGAACGGATCATTTGAGACGAGGCATCTAAATCTTCGCTTTCGCTGCAGAAGCCTCCGGAATCACCCCCTTCGTCCTGTGTGAGAGCCCAGTGTTGCCCACTTCCTTCCCAGGGTCTCAGATTTCCGCATCAAGAAAACCTCTGTGTGTGTTAGCAGGAAACCCCTGATCAAACCGGTCTCCCGGCACCGCGGCCTCCACGTCCCCGGGCGAAGCCGCAGGAGCGGTCTGCATGTCGCCCGCGCTGTTTGTGGACGGGCTGCGGTGTGCGTCCCTCCGCTTTGGCTCAGCCCCCCAGACAGAGCTACTTAAGTTTCCCTCATAAATCAGCCACCCTGAGCATCGTAATCATCCTTCCACTTCGTCTCCAGCTCTCTGCCCTCCAACAAATAAATTACCCGCAATTACTTAAAGTTAGTAATTGAATTTATTTTAGTGGTAGAGAGAAAATTTATCCATTTTGCTAGTAATTTGTAGTCATTTTTAGTAATTGATAGTAATTTTCTAGTAAATACTAATTAAATGTTTCACTAAGTAAAAGAAGTACAGAGTAATGTATTCGCTAAGCATTAGTTTTTCTAATTTATCTTTATACCAGCAAGTGATTTAGGTTGAGTTGACAGGATCTAGTGGAATTATTCTCATTGTTTAAGCTTTAAAAAAGCCACAGACGCGGGGAATTAAGGAGAGCAGCTGTGATGATGCGTGGTCGTGTTACAGATGGGGAAACTGACGCAGGGAGGCCTCGGGTGCTTGTCCAGGATCGGCCGGGCCGCTGGCGGAAGGCCGGAGGCCCTGACCCCGCGCGTCCTGGCCGGGGCTCCACACAGCTCCCCGGAGAGAGACGGACCCCGAGGGAGAGGGTCCCGGCACCGGTGCGGCCGAACACGGAGGCGCCCTTCCCAGCCCGCCCTCGCCTGCGCCGGCCAAGCCCGGCCCCGCTGTTTTCCGTGGGCAAGCGCTTCTTCCTTTTAAAATCTCCTCTCCGGGGGGATCGTGCGCGTGGGGTTTTCCATCCTTACTGCGCGGGCACCGCAATCATTCCTTGTCTCGTTTTTGCAGCCGGAGCCCCGCAGCGTGTTTGTTGGGTGGAAAAGCCAGGAGCGGTGATTTTCCCCAGGACATGCTTCTGGTTAGAAAGTAATATCCCTCTAGAATTAATTAATTAATAGGAGTTGATACAATTAACAAACACTGAGCGACAAATCCTATAGAGGCACCTCTGTAATGAGCGCTGTGACTTGGAGCCTGCGCGCCCCCTCAGCTCCGCGTCCTGACCAGTGCGGAGGGGTCGGCCTGGAACTTTCCACTAGAACCCGTGGCACCAGTTTCTTGCCAGTGGAAAAGCATGCTTAATATTTGTTTCCGTGTTTATTTTAGATTTTAAGTGTAAACTAAAACAACACCACCACCACCAAGATGTGGAGTCATCTATGGTTCCCCAGTGGGATGACTGTGGGTAGATTTTCTTTCAGGTTTAATTTTGTCTGTAGGTGTGGTTTTTCACTGTAGCCAATCAGGAGATAAAATTTCACTTTGTTTTAGTTTTGCCTTGGATGTAATTGAAGTTTAAAAGTGTCATACAATCATCCTTGTAAATGGGGTTTTTGATGATTACATAATATTCCATCAAAGGAAAGAAGGTGATTTGCTTCGTCCCTTCCCTATTTTTCCCCACATGTATTATTTTACATGTTGTAAAGTTTTCATTATTATAAATGACACTTCTGTGAACATCTTTACAGAAGCTTTTGCATACTTAGATCGTTTTCTGTGGTGAGATTCCCAGAACAAAATTATGAGGTCAAAGGGGGTGAATATTTTAAGACTCTTAATACTTATCTCCAAGCTGGTTTATCACGCACCTAACGATCTGACATTTTCTATTCCACTGTTTGTCCCGTGCCTGGGCTGCCGTCTGCTCGTGGCGGGAAAGACTTGTGTCATGCTTGACACTCACTTTTTGGTTAACCATGCACTTACATATTTTTCTTCGTGTTAAAATTTGCATTCTCTCCTCTTGGAATTGCTTGTTTCTGTCCTTTTCCTACTGCTCTATTGGGACATTTACGTTTTTCTTACCCATTTAGATGAGCTATTTATATCCTAAGGATATTAACCTTAATTGTATTTCCGCACTTTTCTTTTTTTAATGGCCCTGATTTTGAAGTTGGCTTTCAAACCTACAGTAATTCTTACAAATAATTTGGGGACAATGAGGCCTTTCTAATTTCTTCCCTCCCATTGAACACCACGTTTAGAAGACAGGGGCCACCAGAACAGAAATCTGCACAGTGAAGGTGTTGGGTGTTTGAAATATCCGAGGGAGCCTGGCTTTTAGCAGCAATCTTTCTTTCCTGACCCCGGGATCCTTGTATGAATTAAATACGAAACTTCCATCTCTCAAAAAATGAACGTGCAACACTGGCTACACTTCTTGTCCCCGTTACAAATCTGAGGGGAGCCTGCTCTCTGATCGCACATGAAACAGGACACCCCTCAAGTAAGCGGACATTTTAAGTTAGAGCACAGCCCTTGGGTGGTGGACGGCTGCCCCTTCCCTGGCGGGACAGGGCCTGCTGGTGGCCTCAGCGTTGGTCAGCTCAGCACGGGGCTTTGAGGTTCCTTGAAAATAGACCTTCCAGGGGGAGATGGCAACGTCCAGCGATGCTTGGGCACTTTCTGCAAAACGTGTGCCCATTGAGGCCCTCTGCTCATTGTTCTCAGCCACAGTGAGCTGAAAAGACACAGGCTCAGCTGCATAACAATTTTTTTAAAGTCACTGAACTTGAGGGGCACTTGGGTGGCTCAGTCAGTTGAATGTCTGACTTCAGCTCAGGTCATGATCTCACGGTTTGTGGGTTTGAGCCGTGCCTCTGGGTCTGTGCTGACGGCTCAGAGCCTGGAGCCTGCCTCAGACTCTGTGTCTCCCTCTCTCCCTGCCCTTCTCCTGCTCATGTTTTGTCTCTCTGTGTCTCTCAATAATAAATAAAATGTTAAAAAAATTAAAAAGAAAAAAAACTCACTGAACTTAAGAACTTGCAACAATCAAGGAGAATCAGATCCCCCTTGAACCCTCTCTGTCTCCCCTGCCCTGAGTCCCTCCCATAAGGACTTATTGGGGTCCATGCTCTGTGTATCCGGCTAGATACTCTGCTATGCCTGCACGTGCAGGTGCACACGCCTAGCGACGCAGTGTGTGCGTGAGTGCGTGTCATTGTGCACACACGTGTGCCTTATGCATGCGCACACGTGTGTCACAGTCCGTGCTCTTTTCACTTAATCCGATGGAGACCTTCCCCCGTCACACCTCGGTCTACCTCCTGGTGCGCCTCCTGTGGGAATTCGGCCGGTCGGGGTGCAGGAACACGCTTCGGCACCCCCAGAGCCTGGGACCCAGCACTGAGCTGGACGCTAAACTCCCATGATGCAAGTTCATCCCTTCCCTTCTGCATTTTCATTTTCTTACCTCTGTGATGACCCTAATCCTCCTCCTAGTTCCTTCTGATGGAAGAGTCAAGAGATGCTTGGAAAATTTATGTCAGAAGGGATCTAAAATATTTTTCTGTTTATTCTTTAAGAAAAGAGAAGAATGACCACAATCATGATGTACCGTTTGGTTAGCATGGATAATACGATACAGTTGCAGGTGTCCGAAAGTGACTTGACAACCTAGGAATCAGGGACACGTCATGGCACGTGATGGGAAACAGCTGGGTCCAGAAGCAGGCAGACTCAGAGGACCAGGGTGTGAGCCTGGACCCCTCCCCCCACAACTGCTCAGCGGGCTTGTCCTGGCCACTCCCTGGCTCCATGTGCTCATGCGTGTGATGGGATGGTCTCCCACGGTTGTGACAACAGAATGAAGTCGCGTGTGTGAGAGTGTGTGCAAACCATGGTAAGATCTGCACACGTTGGCCACCATCACTCCACAGGCGGTGTTCGACATGACATGTTAGATGGGGGAGAAGCTTGAGGGTCATCCGTCGCGTTTCTGTGTGGAAATTGACCAGTGACCCACAATCTCCCCAGAAGGAGCTGCTGCAGGAGCGTTGAGGGGGTTCCGCCTGCAGCGACCCGCCTGTCCCATGCTGAAAGTTCCAAGAGGTCACACCTGCCTGCTACCGGTGACCTTGTTCCACGGGAGGCGCGAGGCCTTCCAAAGGAAGGGAGGATCAGTCAGCTGGAAGGCGCGGCACCATGGAGCCCTTTCGCTGGTTCAGAGAGCTCTTGGCGAATGTGTTAGAAATTCTACAGGTCACTCGAGGACCTGCCTCCCCGGCGTGGCCTCGTACCCCAGGCATTCTGAGACTAGATGGACGGTTGTGGGCAGGTTGGAGCTAAGAGGTGGGGTCTCCTTCTCAGAGAACTGCAGGGACAGTAGCCCTCGACCCCCAGCAGGAGTGTCCACTACACTGGTTCTCGAGGCCGCACCTGCCCTCCGGACTGGTCTTCTCCTGGACCATCAGCCCAGCAAGCCCCAGGATCGGGGGAGTCTGGGGGAGCTGCCCGGACCCCACTGCGCTAGCTGCTGTTCCCACTGGGGGTGCACTCTGGTCCCGCGCTGCCTTCCTCTTCTCAGTGTCCTCGTGTCATTTGGGAAGAAGGAAAAGGAGGATATAATGCTCATCTTTTCCTCAAAGCAGTGTTATACTTAACGGAAGTCAAGTAAGATGGCGGGATGCGCTAACAGCTTTCAGAAGAAACTATGTTCAAAGTGTACAAATAAGTTATTGTAAAAGATTGGCCGAGTCCCCAGCAGGTGGTTGAATGTTGAACGTATAAGCGAGCAAACTGGCTCTCCCATGAAGATCATTCTTTTCCTAAAAAAAAAAAAAGGCAAAGTTGAGCCGGCATAGACGTGTGTGGCATTTAAAATTCAACAATGCTCACCTACCACAGGCTGATGCATGCTTAAAAAGATCGACTTCTTAAACAGATCTATTTAATTAAGAAAAACTAATATCAAAGCAGTTTTTTGCATTTAAAATTCGTGTTTAAACTTCTCCGAGATTAAGTGAGCTTAAACAGTTGGTATTCCCGACTTTAACAGCATTATAAAATACATTAGCGACGGAGAGGATAAAATTCTGCCATGTTAGGTTATAACCTAACTGCTATTTGCAGTTGTAAGAAGTACTAATGGCACAGGGACAAGATTTATTGTCGCAAAGACATCCTGCTTAACATTAGCCTTGTCATTCCATTAATAATGACTGCTTATGAGCCATCGCCTTGGCATCTTTGTTGTCCTGAAAACTTAAAACTCACAGCACAATTCTTTACAACGTGTTACATTGCCCCCTCTGGGTATTCCTGACCATTATCCCATTTGGTTATATTCAAAACTGCTGCCTCCGGAGAGAGCATTAGGCCGACCTTTCACCTCCCAATATTCTTGGTTCAAATGGCGTAATAACATGTAGTGAATATTTACAAGCACACTTATGCTATAATAGAGTACCGCTGTGAACATTAGCACATATTTTCTGCTCAATCAGGCTTTGATGTAGAGCTCACTGCGCACCCCGGAGAAAATGCAGTCCCCAGTAAGCTGTCCTGGTAAGACACCCTTGAACCCAAACAGCTTACATCACAGAAACTGACTGGATGCAGATGCGCCAGGCGACACATTCCGCTGAGCCACCGGTTCCTTGGGTGCCTGACTCAGGGCGGCTGGAGCAGGAGCCCCGGTGCCCGGAACTCTGAATGGATCAGCACCAGGAAAAGGAAATTGAAGGGCATAGGGAAGGGTGGAGGTTGTCACTTTTTTTTAATATAACAATAAAAATAATTTAATTTAGAAGACGTAGAAGCCCTGGGGAAGATCACTGGCTCACCTGGTGCCCCATCCTTCTAGAATAAATTGTAAAATACCTCCCTGTCCTGCCCCTCCCCTGATGCCAGTCCCGCCCCCTTCTAGCCCCGCCCATGCCCCAGCCCTGCCCCCCCCACGTGACGCCCTCACCACTAGCCCCACCCTCCACGGACCGCCCGCCCCTTCGGTGAAGCCCCGCCCCTTCCCTACCTTCCTCGGGCAGTAGCTGCTGCCAGGGTTCCAGCCCTCTTCGGCCCCCGGCTGTGGTCGCGCCCACGCCCCGGGAACAGGGAAGCAGAGCAGGTACGGCGGAGCTCTGTTTGCGTTCTTGTGCTTGTCCTCTCCTCCTCTGTGATGAAGGAGGACTAGAACCTTCTCTGCAGAGCCTACAGCAGGAACGGGAAGCGTGGTTCACTTTGTGCTCCCAGCCATTCTTGGTGTGAAAAGAGCCCTCCGGGGTAAGCGGGGTCCTACATCCCTGAACTCAGAAATGTGGACAGAAATGCCTCTACATGTCTGTCTGTCTGCATATAGTCACTTTTTTTCCTTTTTGCAGAGTTAGCATAAATAAGAGTATTGGATTTTCAGGCGATTTCTACCCCGCAAACTCGAGGTCAGAGGCTTCTAATAAGATTCCTATAATTCAAAGGAACCTCGTTGGAAGGTCGGCCATCAGCAGTAATTGCATAGCTGTCACGGGGCTTGTCTGTCAGGAGTCCCTGGGAGATTTATGCTTAAAATTACCGGTGCCGCAGGGGTCCCGAGGCCTGACCAGCGGCTCGCCCGAACTTCTGTGTCCTGACGCGTTGCCCACTGATCTGTGAGCAGGAGCAGGTGGGCGTCTCTCCTCCAGGCCTGCCCAGGGTTTGGGCAGGCGCAGAGCCTAGGGCTCTGGGAGACGGTGTTTTCGGCTCTGTGGGCAAATGTTTGTAGTGTGGGAGGCTTGCTTGGCCTAGATTAATGGGGATTTGTCCCTTGTCAGGGGGACAAGGCCTTGACACCCTTGGTCAGCGTCCAGCACTACACGATGCATGCATGCATGTTTGATAAATACCCCACTGATCTAGTTCGTCAGTTTGTGTTGTGAGTTATCAGCATGAATGACATAGTAATGGGACGCGAGCCTACTTCCTCTCCTGGGAACTTTTATTTATGGTAGGAGCTTGTTCTAATACAAGTCATTAAACAGATTTAAATTTACCGCAGGTTAAGCCACGTGGCCCCTGGAACACCACATATAATGAAAGCCTGATATAATATTGTTGGGTTATAACACAGCATTAGTCTGTCTCCTGGTTTTATTGTTGGGTCAGCGTGGAGGTGGGGTGAGCCATCGCTACTTAGTGGGAACTAACAAGGCCTTCTGGCATTTCCTGTATTTTTTGAATCTGTTCTTGTCCTCCTCTGGGTGTATGGTGGTGCCTCTGTTGAATGTCCCCTTTTTTCCTTCTGTACCGTGTCTTTATTTTACTTTTCCTGGGGAATGAGTTTGAACTATCATTTATTCCATGCATTTTATGTGCCACATGCTGCCCTTAGCACTGGACATGATCTATGTGATTTGGTTTCCTCCATAACTGAGAGGGAGAGAGAGGGAGAGAGAGAGAGAGAGAGAGAGAGAGAGAACTTTTACTGTCTCCCTCTGGTGGTTGAAGAACCTGATGCTCAGACAAGGTAAGAGACTTTCTTAGGGTCACACAGCGAATAAGTGGCAGGGCCCCCAATTCCAACAAACAGAAGCGTCCTCCACACTGAGCTCAGTGGTCTTAAATGTTGTGAGAATCACATTCTATGTTTCAAAAATGTCTAGGGGTTTTAAGGAGACACAGGGAACTTACAGAAGTCTTGGTTTGGAAGTTGAAGTTTGAGTATATGAGTCCTTCTGTTTTCTAGTTACACACCAGTGTGCTTTATTGTCAAGACCCTGTCTGGAGTCCATAAACGTTTACAGAGCATCTACCATGGAACCTTCCTTGGCTGCCACAGTGCAGATGGTCTAGCCCCAGTGAGATGGGGAAGCCAGTGACGCAAGAGCGAGTGTTTACGTGCAGGAAGGAATTCTTGGAGGTTTTCAGGAGAGGAGGATCACCGAACTCCTTCAGTGATGCCTGAGAAAAATCTGGCCGATGCTTCAGGAACAAGGCAAGTCTTTCTTTTGAGCTGGCATTTTATTAGACAATGCCAGCAGCTTGCATGACACCTGCAGTGAAAGGCAGGGTCAGGTCATCTGGGGAGAGAGTGCAAGGGGACAGCTGGATGTGTCCTGGGAAATTCCAGTGTTTAAAGGAGAAAGATGAGGAGCAGAGAAGCAGCCACAGGAAGGAAGGAAAGCCAGAGCGGATGGACCAGAGCGTCCTACAGAAGGAAGCAGAGCTTCACGGTGTCGGGCGGAGGGGAGAGGCTGTGGAGGACATGAATGTGGTGGTCCCCGTTTGCAGGAAGGACTGGGAGGTCCCTGGGGACTGTGCCGAGAGAGGTGGTGCAGGAACAGAGCCAGGCTAGAGGGTGAGGGAGGCTGGCGAGCGCGGACAGCACACGCCTGTGGCTTTGGGAGGAGGTTGACGTTGAGGTGAAGGGCATGATGGGAGGTCTGGAAGGGCGTGTCGGTTCAGGGAGCTTTTTCTGTTGGGGGTTTTTATAGACTCACCAGTGAAGGAACCTAGACAGGAGGGAGAAGGAATGATTATCAGGAAAGGTCTCTACAAGGCGCCCAGGTGGCTCAGTCGGTTGAGCGTCAGGCTCTTGATTTCCACCCAGGTCATGATCCCAGGGTTCACGAGATGGAGCCCCACACCAAGCTCTGCACTGACAGCGTGGATCCTACTTGGGATTCTCTCTCTCTCCTTCCCTCTCTGTCCCTCCTCTGCTCTCTCTCTCTCTAAATAAATAAACTTTAAAAAAAACCCTTTACTATGGACACAGAAACTTGAATTTCATACAACTTTTATGTCACAAAATATTCTTCTTTGGAATTTTTCAACCATTTAAAGATGTAAACCACACATACGACACAGGTGGTGGCTGGATCTGGCCTGCGGGAGGCGCTGTGCTGGCCTGCCCGGCCAGTTCACCTTGGGGGGGAGGGTCTGTGACCTCTGGGTGGTAGTTTCTGGCTCTAGCCCAGTGATGAGTGACGGGGACCTGTTCAAGCCTTCATATTTTCATCGACAGAGGGTCCCCACTGGTAAAGCTCCTTTATCTAAAGGTAGTTTCCTACGGATCTTGTTGGGGCCCCCCCGGGGGTGGGGGGTGGGGAGGCAGGCCAGTATAAACCACGATGCCTCTGAGAGCCAGGCCTTCCTCTCCAATATTAATTAAGTTCCAAGTAATGGAGTTCTGGTATGTTCCTTAGTAGGAGATGAAACTCTTCTCTCCAGGACCCCAGAAGTATAAGTATAAAATAAAATTTTTGTCTTTCTGCCTGGACCTTTATGTGCATGTGCAGAAACAGCGACTTCACCTGCTTTGGATCCCCTCCTGAGCCAGGCGGCATGGCCTCTGTGGGGATCACGTGTGGGGGGGGAGCGCAGGGACCCCGGCCCCTGGGAGCCACGTTTCTCCCCAAAGCCACACCAGAGATGGTGGATAAGGGCCCCGCTCATCCCTGGTCTCCCCTCTCTCACCTGCGAAGGAGAGAGCCGGGACTTTTCCCCACCTCCCTCCCTCCCAGGGCGAGTTAAGTTAGAAAATCCTGGGAAAATAAGACATAATATTTTTAGTAGGTTTTTACTCTAAGTAGACTCAAAACTTTTTGTTCTAAGTCATCATTCATTGTTTACCTGAAATTTCGGTGCAGCTGGGCATGTGGGGTTTGTTCGTTGCATCGGCCCCCACCCCCTGCAAGGATGTGAAAGTCGCTTGTGAACAGGTATGGCCCCTGCACTCACACCACCTTCTGTGGGTTTCTAGTCTGTTCTCTTTCTCTTTTGGTTTTCTATCTCCCTGCCCTTAGGCTCTTTGAAGATGCTAGAAAGGAAGGCCCACACACCCAAGTACTGGCTGTGTGCAAGAGCGCCGCATGCAGATGCACGGACTTCGTCTCTCCAATCCGGTCGTCCCTGGGGCCCCACTGAAGGTGGGCAGTTTAACCCTCATTTAGGGGATAACGTAACGGGGTCTCTGAGAGGGTCCCGACCACCTGAGGCGCTTGGGTAGATGTAGGGGAGATGCCATGGAGGACCAGCAGCCCCTCTAGGGTGGTGCTCTCTGTGCCCCTCCAGGCTGGGAAGCAGGTGGCAGCGGTGGGGTCCCTGCCGGGGGTGGGCCTGGCCTGGAGGAATCAGAGTGAGCTCTGCACAGACCACACACATGGAGGAGAGCTGCCAGGAAGGCATCTGGAAGGGAAAACAGCGGCGAGTGTGCAGAGGTCGGCAGGAGCATGGGAGCCACAGCTCTGCAGGCGGGTGATCGTAAGAACGGACAATGGGGTCAAGAAAGCTTCTCCGCAGAGCACCTTGAACCCAGAGCTGAGGTCCACCCCTTCTGAGACTGACCCCGACCCTCCGCTCTGAGAACCGCTCGGCCAGGGACATGTACAGACTCCGGCTAACGTCGTCCAGGGCTCAGAGAGCGCAGGACGCCACATCTGGGCTTCGGCAAAGCAGAGGCGGCCGGGACGAACATGGGCTTGGGTATGTGTCTCTCCCTCCTGGCTCATGTGACCCCCCGGAGAAGTTTTTGGACACAGATCATTATTGATATATTGGAAGTGTCTTCAGCCGTATCGGGAGGGGGGCGCGGGGACCAGGATGCCAGTGGCTGATGTGTCTGCACGAGCCATCTTGGTGATTGATGCCCGCTCCCGCTGCCAAGGCGGATGCGCGGCGGTGCTCATTCATCTCAGCCTAAATGTGGGTGTATATCGACGTACCCATTAAGTGACCCAGGCTGCGGAGACACAAGATCAGATTAGATAAGCCCCTAAATTTCTTCTTTTAAAATATGCAGAGCAAAAGGAGTTCAAAATACCAAATGCTGATGAGGACTGAGGGTCCAGGAGGAATTGGCAAACATCTCAGAATTCAGAATTAATGCTTTACACTTTAGGTTTCTTTGGCAATCAATACGTGCACAAAACTCCCATTAATGTTCACAGGGGTTAAAACACGCATTTCAACCACAGACCATTTATTCCCGAGCCTGATGCGGGCTCTCTCCTGTGGAAGACGGGCAGGGCGCGGACCAAGGGCCGCCAGCCGTGGCATTTTACACCATTAAGGGCAGAGGCGGCTTAATTGCAGATTTCTTCACACTGACCACATTTTTATTCCTGGCCGACCTCCCCCAAATCCGTCTGTTTTTCCAGCTGACAGCTCTCGAGGGTTGGAACTTCCTACACTCTCCCTGACCCCTGACAAGTTCAGGGGGCTACCCCTCCTTTCCCACCTCTGTCTGGGCTATGAAGTCCTCCGGAAGGAGGGGCCGGGCCACCTCCTCCAGCCCCAGGACCACTGACACACAGCCTATAATTTATCATAAAAGGTTACCAGGCTTAGCTAGCCCACTCTATTATTAATCAGATCGTTTTGGCAGGTTGGATTTCGTTACCTATAAATATTCATTACATTTGGACTGCTTTATAAACAGTAACATTTCCTTCTGTTTTTAGAGAAACATTTGTATCATCTTGCCCACTCATCATGCCTGGCTGTGGCATAAAGCAAGCTGATGTCTTAAAAACCTGGCCCCGTTCTCCGTGGCAAGTTGTGTCTGAGTGGTTACAAGGCACTTGTGTGAGTCCATAGAACGGGGGCTGGCTGGGGCTCCCAGCCACGGACGGATATTCCCTGCAGAGGGGCTGCCGTTTTCTTTACAAAAATACATTCTTTTTTAAAATGTTTATTTTTGAGCGTGAGAGAGAGACAGGAGAGGGGGAGGGGCAGAGAGAAAAGGGACACAGAATCCGAAGCAGGCTCCAGGCTTTGAGCTGTCAGCACAGAGCCGGATATGGGGCTCAAACCCACGAACCGCAAGATCATGACCTAAGCTGAAGTCCGACACTTAACCAACTGAGCCACCCAGGGGCCCCTGAAAATGTGTCCTTTAAATTTAGGGAATATTTCAAGCATTCTGAGAAAATAGAGAGTAGTAGACAAATACTCACTCACCGACTATCTTTACCAAATCTTAATGTTGTAGATGAAACGGAGGACCCGGGTGCCCCTCTGTGATGCCAATCCCTCCCTCCATGCTGAAGGGACCCCAATGTGAAGTTTTCATTCCTATGTACAGTTTTACACTTTTACAACATATTTACATATCAATAAGTGTTACCTGTGATAATGGTTTACAGATTAAGAGTATATACATGGTATAGACTGTCTATATCCTTTTCCCCCCACTCAACGTAATTTTGAGGTTGCCTGTGTAACTCCAGCACATGTGTTTTATCTGCCTTACGTCCTCTCATTGTAGGAATGAACACAATGTATCCATCCTCCCATTGCGGGCTATTAGCTTGTTTCCCGTTGGTCCCTAGGAGCAATGATGTGGTCTGGGACATTCTGGTACACGTCTCATTCAGACTCTTGCTTGGGAGCAAGAGTCTCTACCAAGAAGTCATGTTGCTAAGTTATCAGATACAAGTGTTTTCAACTCTGTTAGATATTCTCAAATTATTAACAAAATTAGAAACCATTGAGCATAGTGGGTATAAAGGTTTCTTTCTTCCCCTTCCTTCTTGACCCACTGCTGTCATTGCCAAATTTTCGTATGTTTGCCCATTTGATGGGTGTGACTTGGTAGCTCATTGTTGGAATTTCCCCTTCCTTAATTTCTCCTGAGGCCACAACAAATATAAATACAGGCTCTTGTTCTGTCTATATTTACTGGCCATTTATATTTCTTTTCTGCCAACTACCTGTTCATATTATGTGGTCATTTTTCTGTTGGAATGTCTTTTTTTCTTATTGATTTGAAAGAGGCTTTAAAAAAACAAAATGTAGGTATCTGGGTATAATTATTTATTATGCTCATTGTAAATATTTACTCCCCATCTATGGCTTTTTTTTGCTAATTTTTTTCACATCATCTTTTGATGGACAGCTACATTAATGCCAGTATTGTCGAAATTATTAATCTTTTAATTTACACTTTATGCTTTTTATGTTTAAGAATTTTTTTTTCCATAAGAGCAAAATATTCTGCTGAATGTCACCCTAAACATGATAAAGTTTTTACATTTGGGTCTTAAGTCCATTTGTGATGCACTTGAATGTACGGTGTGAGGTAGTGATCTAATTTCACATTGTTGTTATGATGACAGGTTGTCACAGCTCTATTTATTGGATAGCGCATCATCTCACTTGTCATTAAAATATTTCAATTGTGAAACTTACCATGTGAGCAGGAAAGGGACATGAACACATAATTAAGGATTATAATGAACCAACAAAGCAAAATAAACCGTCGGCAATACGATGACATGACATTTCCAGAATCTTAAAATGTTTCTGCAGCCATTGCCTGATCGTACCCCCTCCCCCGTCTCTCCAAAATTTCATAATTGCTCCCTTGGTTTCCTTTACTGTTTTCCATATGTACATATATCCTTACACCACATTCTTGAGCTTTGCCTTTCTTTCAGGATGGAAATATACTGTATGCATTGTTCTTCTGTCCCATTGGTATTCCGTCTTTCCCTGCGGCAAGAACTTTTTTGTTGTCTAATATAACTTAAAAACAGCGTTGATCCCTGGGAAGACAAGTTTCCTCACATTGCTTATCTCCTTCAGCATTCTTTAAAAAATTTTTTTTAATGTTTTATTTATTTTTGAGACAGAGAGAGACAGAGGATGAGCAGAGAGGGGCAGAGAGAGAGGGAGACAGACTCTGAAGCAGACTCCAGGCTCTGAGCTTATTAGCACAGAGCCTGACGTGGGCCTTAAACCCACAAACGTGAGATCTCACCTGAGCCGAAGTCGGAGGCTTAACGGACTGAGTACCCAGGTGCCCCTTATCTGAATTTTAAGATAAGTTTGTGATGTTCCATGAAAGATCCTGTTAGCACTATTGATGTGATCACATTGACTTTAGAGATGAATTTTGGCTGAGTTTACGTATTTATGACAAAAAGCGTTCTAATTCCTGTCCATGATCTGTCTTCTCCTTTATCCAAGTCTTGTTTTATATCCTTTGATAATATTTTGTACTGTTTTCAGACACGTATTTTTTAGGTTTATCTCTCTAAGGACTTTTCCCATTTTGCTGTTACTGTGAATAAGAACTAGGATGTTTGGTGATGGATGTACTGTTGACTTTTATTTGTTTATTTGTGTGTAGTTATTATCTATTGCTGCCATAAAAAAAGCATCATAAACTTAGTGGTTTAAAACAACACAAACTTGGGGCCCCTGGGTGGCTCTGTCAGTTAAGCATTTGACTCTTGATTTCAGCTCAGGTCATGATCTTACAGTTCATGAGTTTGAGCCCCGCATTGGGTCTGCTCAGAATTCTCTCTCTGCCCCCGCCCTTCTCTTTCTCAAAAATAAATAAACATAAAAAAAAAACACCCAAAACTAGTTTATTGTTATGCAGTTTTGTAGGTCAGAAGTCTCATTGGGGTAAAAATGAAGAGGTAGTAGGGACGAATTTTTTTCTGGAGGCTCTGGGGAGAAATCTGCTTCCTGGCCTTTTTTTCCACTCTCTTGAGGCCACTCACATTCCTCAGGCCCATGGCCACCTTCTTCCATCTTCAAAGCAACCAATATTGCGTCTCTCAGACTCTCCTTCCATTGCCACGGCTCTACTTTTAAGGACTTGGGGAATCAGACTGCGCTGACCTTGGATAACCCAGGATGATCTCTCCTCTCCAGGTCCAGACCTTCGTTATATATACAAAGTCCATTTTACCACATAAGGTAGCGTATTCATAGGTTTTGGGAATTAGGATGCAGACATATTTGGGGGCCATTACTATTCCTACCACAATTTGGTATCTAGTGACCATGCTGAACTCTATTTCTCGTATTTATCAATAGGTTCCCTGGAATTTATGAACAGACTGGCATGTCATCTCTTCCTTGGCTATTTCTAATGCATTAACTTATTTTTCTTTTCTTATCACATTGTCTGGAGCCTCCAGAACAATGTTAAATACAAGTGATAATAACAGGCATCCTTGTCCTTGTTGTAAGGAGAACTTTTAAAGTCTCGTGTGGTGTGTGTGTGATGTATTGAGTAGGTGTTGAATAAGTGTCCTTTATCAGGTTAAGGAACTTCCTTATTATTTTTCAGTTTTTAGTTTACAAATTTTGCAATTGGGGATTTGTTAATTTATTCTTATAATGTTGCCAGTTTGGGCTTGATGTTGCATTTTTGGAGCTATGTTATTAGAAGTGTACACAGTTTATAATTGTTAATACCTTCCTGATGAAGTTTTTCCCTATAATATGGTGTCACTTTTTATAGTAATTACAACTTTTCACCTTAAATTGCATTTCATTTTATATTAATATAGTGTGCCCCCTTTATTTTTGGATAATATGTGTATGTTATATATTTTTCTTTATTTTCCCTTTATCTGTGTGGATTTTCCTCATGTGTGTTTCTTATAAGTCACATACACCTAGATTTCTTAAAAGTCCAGTGAGATAATATCTTCTTCAAATTTAATCTGCTAAGATAGATCTATTATTATATATTATGTTATTAAACTATTATTAAATAATATTTATTATAGAAAATAATATATAATATAATTATAATTAATATCTGTTGTGATTAATGAACATGTTTGGTATTCTAGCTACATCTTATTTTATTTTCTTTTGATACCTGTTTTTTTGGTTTGTTTGTTTCTTCTTTCTCCCCTCCCTCCATTCCTTTGCCTTTTAAAAATCTTTTCCACTTGAAAAATGATTAAATGTTTTTATGGTAATTCCTCTTCTCCCCGCCCCGTTCCTTTGGAAGCTATAGATTACCATTCTTTTGGTGATTATCCTTAAAATATTAAGATATTTGGCCAAAACTGTCCTAAGAAAGGCTAGAGTTGTTGAGTATTGACTCCTTTCTTCTGACCCTGGTAAAGACCTTGGTATGCGTGGGACAGGTTTCTGTCTTGTGCACTGTTGTTACTGTAGGTTTGACCATTACTGCTTCATACAAAAATCTCTTTTCTAAAGTAATAATTAAATTTACTATTATCTTTGATCCGTTGCAGTGTTTACTTTTCTTCTCATTTCCCATAGTTCCTTTTGCATTTCCTTTTCTCCCTCCAAAAAGCCATCACAGATCTCTCCCTGGGATCTGTAGGTTGTAAAATTCTTTAAATCTTTGTATACAGGACAACGTCTTTAGTTTGCTTCCAGTATTTTTTTTTATGGTTGCCCTTTTACATGGTGATGAAAATACATAATGTAAAGTTTACTATTTTAAACACACTTAAGTGTGCAGTCCGATGGCATAATTGTGTAGCCATAACTACTACTAACTTCAGAACTTTCAGCTTCCCAAACTCACACTGTTCACCCATTAAACACTAACTCCCCATTCCCTCCTCCCAGCCCCTGGCAGCCACCATTCCACTTTCCGTCTCTATGACCTTGACTACTCCAGGGACCCCTGGGTAAGTCCAACCATACAGTATCTGTCCCCTTTGTGTGTGGCTTATTCCACTTCGGCATAGTCTCTTCAAGGTCATTCATGTTGTACCAGGTGTCAGGACTTCAGTCCCTTTGAGAGCTAATACCCCATCAAAGCATAGACCCCATTTGGTTTATCCATTCATTCAGCAGCGGACATTTGGGTGGCTTCCACCTTTCGGCTATCGCGAATAATACCGCTATGAACATGAGTGTGCAAATATCTATTCAAGTCCCTGCTTTCAGTTCTTTTGGGTAGATACCCAGAAGTGGGGTTCCTGGGTCATGTGGCAATTCTGTACTTATATTTTGAGGAGGGACCCTCCCCCCCAACTGTTTTCTTAATGGCTTTATCATTTTAGATTCCCACCAGCAATGCGTAAGAGTTCCCATTTCTCCAACTTCCCACCAAGACTTATTTGTTTGTTTTTTAAATATAGCCATCCTAATGAGTGCAGAGAACTATCTCATTGTAATTTTGATTCACATTTCCCTAGTGATTAGTGATATCGAACATCTTTTCATTTATTAGCCATGTGTATATCTTCTTTGGAGAAATGTGTTTTAAGGGATTTTGCCTATTTTTTAATCAGATAATTTTGTTTTTGTAGTTGATTGCTTCACTCCTGATTGATAGTTCAACTGATTTGAAATCCTTGGTTAAGGTTATTTATTTTTTAATTTTTTTCCCATCACTTTAAAGATATTACTTCATTACCTTCTGGAATCTCTTGTTGCTGATGAGAAATCTATTGCTATTGTAATTATCATTCCTTCATAGGCAATTGCTTTTTTTTTTTCTGGAAGCTTTTGAGGTTAATTTTCTTATTTTCCATGTTCTGCATATCATTATGCTACTTAGACATACATTTTAAGATCTATTCTGCTGGGCCACTCTTGCTAGCTAAGGACTATGTCTATCTCCAGTTCTCTAAAATTCTTAGCTCTTTTTTATTTTAAGTTCTCAAATATGAATTCTCTGTTATTCCCAGATTCAAGAGCTTCAGTGTGATAAATCTTAGAGTCTCTCAATCTGTTATTCCTGCGCTTTTTTTAAAAAAAAATGAAGTACAATTGATATGCAATAGCCTATTAGTTTCTGGTATGCATCATAGTAATTTGATATCTTTATATATTACAGAGTCATCTCCACAATATCCTCTTGACTTTCAGTAGGTTTTTTTGTACATTAAAAAAATCAGTGATGGGGCGCCTGGGTGGCTCAGTTGGTTAAGCGTTCGACTTTGGCTCAGGTCATGATCTCATGGTTCGAGAGTTCGAGCCCCGCGTCGGGCTCTGTGCTGATGCTTTAGTGCCTGGAGCCTGCTTCCGATTCTATGTCTCCTTCGCTCTCTGCCCCTCCCCACTCATACTTTGTGTCTCTCTGTCTCTCTCTCTCAAAATAAATAAACATTAAAAATTTAAAAAAAGGCAGTGGCATACTTCACACTTGGTGTGACCTTCAGTTCTGTGTTCATTTCACTCTTCGCTCTGGACGTGCTCCTGTTAGACTTTATCCCGTCTCGTGCATGTGAGACATTTTTATCAGCTACACATCTCGTTTTTAAGACGTTATAACTGGTTCTCGTTCATATGGATCTATTCTTATTTATTTACTTTTTATTCCTAATTTAAAATTATTTATGGAGATATGGGATGCTTTGTTTACCCCTTTAAAATTTTAAACGTGCTTATGTTAAAGTTTTTGCTAGTCTTTCCTATGCACTTGGCTCTATCTGCAGTGAATTCACACTGTTGTCTTTATCACGGACATGTCTTTCTTTCTTTCAGCTTTGCTTTATGCGCTTTGAAAGTTTGGTGTGCGGGCTCCTTTTGGGTGGGGAATTGTTTCTGCGGATTCCACTGCGTTCATATTCCCTCTCTCGCTCATCTGTCCTCCTGTGAGGGTTTGCCTGGTGCCTCTCTGCACAGCTCACCACGCCTTCAACGCGACGGCGACGTGAGCTCCCGGACGGAGCGTATTGCTGACGTGCTGGTCACGAAGCCAGTGGGGGGCGGACTTGGCCTTGGCCTCTTTTGAGTCTCCTTTCTGAGTCGGGGGAGAAGTGGAGGCCCTCGCTCCCCCGCCCCCTCGCCTTCCACAGCAGTGATGCTGTCTGTTTGCCTCTGCCGTTGTTGGAAAGCTCTGTGGTCCCTTCACCCTGTCGGCGTCTAAGTCCCGCTGCCGGGCTGCTTCCCGCTGCCCGCGCCGTCTCCGGCGTCTGCTCCGCTCGGCGTCCACCCAGGGTTTCTCCTGTGTCCCAGCCTGGCCGGGCCCCTTCAGTTCTGTTGGGAGTGTCGAAGCGCAGGTGTATTTAGTTGTTTGCAGCAGACGCCAACACTCCAGCAGTGGACGCTCTTGATTGGCTCAGACTTCATCTCTCGAGTTTCTTTTTTTTAATGTTTATTTATTTTTGAGAGTGAGACAGAGTGTGAGCAGGGCAGGGGCAGAGAGAGAGGGAGACACAGAATCGGAAGCAGGCTCCAGGCTCGGAGCCATCGGCACAGGGCCCCACGCGGGGCTTGAACTCACGAACCATGAGATCATGACCTGAGCTGGAGTCGGATGCTTAAGTGACTGAGCCACCCAGGTGCCCCTCGAGTTGAGTTTCATATTTAAGTTGTCTTTCCTGTTAAAAAAAATCTAATTTTTGCATCCCATTGCTGCTTTCCTGATCATCATTTATATTTGTTCTTGCTTTAGGTGTGACTTTTGAAAACATGTGTGAGTGTGCCTCCATTGGCAGGAACACACCCCTTTGCCTGGAGCCTCCCTACCACCCTGGCCTTACGGGCTTCATGACGTGGGTCTCCTTATCTGACAACTTCTTGTTCACCTAACAAATACATCCCGAGTCCCTGCTGTGTGCGCGCAGGTTGACTGCCCTGCGGTCCGGGGACCCGCAGATTCGGTGTGACCTGAGGAAGCGTGCTGCGTCGCCAGGCAGATCAGACGGGACATGTTCCCCGTGAAGGATGGATATATGAAGACATTTGTCTAAAACAAAGGGGTTGCGGAGTATTTGGGGGCTGCCCCCTGCTCCTCTCATGCAGACCCCTCATTAGCGCTGGCTCAGCCCCGATTTTGTGCCCGGAGCTTCTCAGATCTTATCTCAGCTGAGAAGGTGCAGGCCGTTCAGTGACTTGTGCATATTATCCTGCGAGAGGCGGGTGTGGCAAAGTGGATTCTAAGCCAAGGCCATTCCCAGTAGGCTCAACTAGGAAAGGAAAATGGTTTTGTCTGGCAGGCTGTGGAGGGCGGAAAGGACTGTGTGCATAATGGAAAAGCCGGACTGGAAGTTGGGATTGGGATTCAGGACCCCCACGGGTGAAAGGGCCCGTGTGGGGTCTTGTACAAGCCTCTCCCTTTTTGGCTGCGGTCCTCTGTGAACTGAAGGTTATGTTCTGGGCGCCCATCTGAAGGCGCATTTGGTTAAGGAGCCGGAGCCCCCTCGCGGGGCACTGAGGGGTACCTGGACAGGGTGTGCTCTGGACCCACACACTCCCGTTCTCACCTGCTTCGGACATGGAGCCTTTCTGTCTTTTTGGTCTCCATGGAGGGTTGCCCAGTCTTGACAGTTTTACGTTTCACCCCTGTCCCCGCTTTCGGACGTGAGGGCTGTGAGGGGGGCATCTGTGCTTCCGTTGTCCCTGGCTGGGACCCCCGGGAGCAGGAATTGGGGCGGATCAAACCGAGGGGTGTTGCGGACACTGCATTGTGGGGTGTGGTGCGGGTGTGCCCCTCAAGGGCCATGGCGTGTATGCGGCTCAGGAAAGGCAATGTCCCTTCGTCACTCCGGGTGCACCAGGTGGAGGCCGAGGCTGAATTCTGTGGTTTAATTTAAAACAGAAACTCTTAGGCTTTGGCTGCATGTATTTATATTTAAAGACTTAAAACACGTCTATTTATTTTTAGAGAGTTTATGTATAAATAAATACTTATTTTGTGCATGCGCACGAGCAGGGGAGAGGCAGAGGGGGAGAGAGGGAACCCAAGCAGGCTCTGTGCTGTCAGCACAAAGCCCGATGTGGGGCTTGATCTCACGAACCTGAGCTGAAATCCAGAGTTGGATGCTTAAATGCCTGTGTCACCTGGGCACCTCAGGCTGTGTGTATTGAATTCAGATTCCGGGTTCTGGTGTGTTAACCGGGCTGGGTAGGCACTGGACAAAAGTTAGGGGTGTTTTCTCTGTTGGGGCAAAAGCCAGCCGGTGGTGTCTGTGACCCCGTGGGGGATGCCAACCAAGGTGGGGGCCCTGTGCCCTTGCCTTCCTTTTGGAGACACATGCCCTGTGCGGACTGCTCTCTGTGCTTTTTTTTTTTTTTTTAAATGTTTTGTTTATGTTTGAGAGAGAGAGAGAGAGAGAGAGAGAGAGAGACAGTGTGAGCAGGAGAGGGTCAGAGAGAGAGAGAGATACAGAATCCGAGACAGGCTCCAGGCTCTGAGCTAGCTGTCAGCACAGAGCCTGATGCGGGGCTCGAACCCATGAACCGTGAGATCATGACCTGAGCCAAAGCCGGATGCTTAACTGACTGAGCCCCCCGGGCACCCCTCTAAATGTGTTTTCTGAGCACACGCCCCGTCCCTGGCCGCCCAGAGGGCTGAGTGCAGGGCCAGAGGCGGCGGGAGGACAGGGCAGACTGAGGGCAGGGCAGGGCGGCTTTGCCAGGCCGGCTCCCTCCTCCTGCAGGGGGTGCGCTGAGGCCTTGGGGCTGCTCTTTGAAAGCCTGCCAGGGGGAGCCGCTCCCCCACGTCCAAGGCTGGTGTGGGTTATAACCCCCCCGCAGATGAGTTCACTTGATTACGGTGTTTTACACTTTCCTCTGTAGAACGTTGGTGACTTAATTAAGCTACGTGTAGATGTAGGGGCTGAAAGATACATTTCCCGATGCATCTACATCTCTTTTTCAGTCATCATACACTTAAATTGCAAATTCTCATGAACTGTAACCCAGTGTCTTATGGCTCTTGATTCTACATTTCCCTGTAGATCTTCCATCTTTAAATGTGTCAAAGTTAGAGTATGTGGCTGTTGGAAAAAGGTAGAGCTATATTAAACTGCACAAAAGAACCTCCATTGCAATAATGTTAAGAATATAGCCTCGTACCCCTAATGATGGACAATTCCAAGTTTGGTTTCAAAGCCTGTTGTTTCCCAGGGCCACGGTGCCCAGGTATCAGGCGGGGGGCGTAGACCTGACATCAGTACACGCACGTGCTCTTTCTCCAACAGCGTGAGAGATTTCACAGGCTTCCTTGTTTGCCGTGTCTTATAAAACCCTTGCTTCCCTCCCCACAAACTCATTCTCTCCCTCTCCATCTCCAGGAGACCTTCTCCCAATCATTTAGGGAAGGTTATCTTATGACTTCACGTTTTTTCACATTTAGAAACAATTTGATCATCACTGAATTATGATCAAAACTAGGACTGATTAACTTGTGTGTGATTGTTTTCCCTTAAGGGAGTGAGGAGACATTTGCAGGTCCCATCCCCACCTCCCACCTCCCCTCAAAACTCCACAATTGATTCTTTTGAGCTCAAAAAGTTGTACCGTAAGCACATTTTTTATGGCTAAAAATTGGGGTTTACAAAGGGAACACGACAAGCCTGTAATTGGCATGCTTGGCATGGAAGTTTGCTCGCATAGAAGAGATTCATGTTTGTAATTTCGTTTTCGGAAACCATCCTAAGCATCCGGAGAAACCACAGGAGGGCAAGGGCTGTGGGAACTCTCTTCCCAGAACCACCTGGTTTCAGATTCACCCATAAAAATGGAACCACATGGAGTTTTATTCCAGCGTCCTGGGGTCCACGGACATTTCCACCCAAGTGGAGACGGAATTCTAAGTGCAAACGGTTGGCCGCTGACATTTTCTGAATATATCCACCATTGTATTACACTTTTCGTTTTGTTTTTGTTCAGTTGGTTTTTGTTTTGTTTTGTTTTTTAATCTCCACTCTGAGTCCTAATTAGGCCTGTTTCACCCTTGGCTCCTTTGTATTCTCGTGCGCTCGGTGTCGGTGTCGCTGGGGCTTGGCCGCAGCCCGAACACCTCGCGGACACAAAGGAGACGGCGACGCACAATTAACCGTGTCTCACGTCATCGGTGAGCACAGCCGCGTCCTGACCCGGCTGTTTGTCTGTAGTCTCCTGGTTCCTGCGCTCTCTACCCCCCTCCTCTCTCTCCCTCTCTCCCTCTCTCTCTCCTCGGCACGTCACCACAAATTCTCCTACGCTGATCCTGTTCTCTCTGTTCCATGAAGACAAGATGCAAAGATCTTTGCTCTGACCGTAGGAAACCTCTTTCGGCTCTAATGTGTCTTGCATACAGCACGAAAGGAGTCGAATGCAAGGTAATCTTACTTTCTGTGCACGTGTGCGTCGGCGATGCTCTTCCATCTGTGATTCTGTCTGCCCGTCTGCCTCTTTCCGTCTTCCTGAACAAACGGGACCTTACTGCATGTACTGCTTTGCGGGCTTGCTTCCCCCTCCCTCGGACGTCATCCCTGGGAGCCCATTTCCCTGCCGGCTGCACCGAGTGCGCGGCAGGGCCACGGCGTGACTTTCCCAGCCTCTCCTGGCCCTGCGCTTCTGGAGCTGCTGCCGCGGGCATCTGTGCTCCTGCTCTGGGCGCACTTGTGAGCTGACTCGGGAGGATGCGCGTACGTGACCAGGGCGGGGATCAGACAGGTGCGCAGAGCAGGTCCTGTGAGGGTTTGCGCTGGGAGTGGACAGCCGTCCTGTGCATCTGAGAAGACAAACGGCCGTGGAATTAGGCTCGCTCGGGATCATCTCACATCCTCCTCGCCGTGGTCCCACGTAGGCAGCGTGACTTGCTATTTACAGACACTGGAGCTGATGCTCACTCAATAGCACCTGCCTTTTCGGGTCCTGTCCTCAGCTCTTTCTCCCACAAGGCCCGTCTTTGCCGATGGCTGGGCGAATTTAAGTGATGTTCCGGCTTAATCACCTACAACTGCCACTGACTGCGCTCACCTGACAAGGGCAACGTCCTTATCAGCAGCTCCTTGGAAACTCATCCAAGGGAAGACCAGATTCAGCCACCACTCCTTCTCTTGCTTACGTCCTTAGTAACTTTGATTTATCTTAATGACAGGTGCACATGGAGTTTTGTCCTGTCCCTGACCTCCTGAGGGCGGGGGTCCTGGGTCCCCGGTCCTCCGTGCTCATGGCAGGGGCTTCGGGTTCAGAGTGGGTGGGGGGCTTGGGATGCAGGGGCAGATGGGGGCACTGTCGGACGGGTGGGTTTGGCACAGAAATGTGCTGGTGGAGAAGAGGAGGTCATGCTCGCTCTAGGGAGATGGTGTGAGGGACGGGCCGGTCTGGGCATCTCCCTCTAATGCGACCATGGCCAACCTTTAAGGCCAGCCTCCAGCTCAGGAGGCTTCCAGAGTCAGGACACTTCCGGCCCCTGCCCCTCGCAGCCGGTTCTGCCATGCTTGTGTTTCTTCTGGGATTCCCGCAGCAGAAACAAAGTCCTTCAAAGCATTTCTCCTTAAAGATGAGAGTGAAGACAATGACAAGATTGATAGGCTGCTCCTGGTATAAGACACTCGGGGTGGGCTGGCAGCAAGGACATGGAGGCAGTGCCCTCTGCCCTAGCCACCGGCATCCCTGGGGACCCGCTGTCCCTCTCGGGGTGACTGGTTCTCCTTCACGGCCTGCACCCCACAGTCTCTGTTCTCAGGCGATGAGGTCTGAGGAAGGGGGCTGTCCCCACCCGGCTTGGAGCCCTCGACTGGTTAAGTGGCTCAGGCCAGGGCCGGTGGCTGAACGGCCAGCCCTTTGCAGTACCGTTCTTTGCCTCACTCAGCTTTGGCCCCGTGTGTCTTGGCAGATCCCTTTGTCAAGAAGAACCTGTCCGTGAGGAAGCCAACCGAGGATGAGGTGGTGTTGATGTGGGCGATGCTGACAGGAGCCGCTTAGGGTGCTGGCGGCCGGGCCCTCTCCCCGCTCCACATCCACCCTGAATACCACCAGGTGCCAGGGCTGAAGGAGACCCATTTCCATGCATTTTGCTCGTTTTCATCTTTGCCAACTGTGGGTGAGGTCGGGGTCATGCAAGTCAGTGACACAAGATCTCTATTTGATGGGTCCACAGGAGAATGTGTGCGGGGTCAGGTGGGCCCCATGGGGGCCAGGAGGGCATCGAATTGGCCTGGAAGCGGGACAGGCTCCCTGGGCAGGTGGTTCCAAGGTGCGCTCTCTCTCGAAGCTTAAACGGGAGGCAGCTTGCCCCTCCCAACCCTGGAGACCCTGACAGGACTGCTGTAGAAGGATCGCTGGCTTCTGAAAACTTAGGGCACCAGCCAATAACACCTGACCAGCACCAGCAAACACCAAGCTCCAGATGAAGATGCAGAACAACGCCAAGAACAAAGGTGGGTCCTCCCGCACACCCTGCTGCCCGACGGTGGGGGCCAGGGGTGGTGTTCGGGCAGCATCTGGAGAAGGAGGCTGCTCTAGCGTCGGAAGTCAACCCTTCTCGACACAAGTAGCTAAGAAAGGCCCGATGCATTGCTTCTGAGAGTCTCGGTGGTTGAGATGTTGTTGGTAACATAGTTTCTGTCTCAGAAAATGGAGACTGGACTTCCAGCCTAATGGGCAGAATTCATTTCCCTTTCCTGTTTCCCCCCAGATTCATCGTAATCAAGTGCACATATATTTGCCTCTTGTCCTTAAAAAGCCGTTACATTAAATTTTTTTTTTTGCTTTTGTACTGTCATTTCAAAGAATCAAACAATTTTTAATAATCAGTGTTAGCAGCTTAAGATAATATTGGTTGAATTTTTCACATTCAAAGACAAGTTTCAACCTTTAATATCTACCAAACTTCAATTAATTTATTTCCTCTTTAAGGACCTAAAGGCAATCTGAATCATTTTTACTGTCATGTAACACCCCCAAACAATATTTTATGAGTCTGAGTTTAGTTAGTGGTTAATAGATTCAGGCTTAGTTAAGGCTTGCACACGGGCACCTCCTTGTTTTAGAAACGTCGGTTTATTATCACTTTAATGTGGATGAAGCTGCTTATTCACTCTTCAGAAACCCGTTATGACTCCTAATTAAAGCCTTTGTCTGAACACAGAATAATTAATACATAAAATGAAGCCACGGGAAAGAGACAACTGTGAAATAGTTACTCGGTTGTGTGTTGAGCAGTATTTAATCATTAGAGTAACACAGTGTTTGCACTTTTGGAAAGAAAACAAGGCACAGACTTCATGTTTATTTAACACTTCGACTAGTCCTTCTTGGAGGTATGAAATGAGGCTAGAGAGCATCACCACAGTAAATCATGTGTTCTGAAAATTACTGGGTCTTAAACAGTAGTGTCATTTTAAACCTAAATAGTTTGGTGGTGCTCCGGCATGTAAAACTGACCTCTTAGAACAACATCGGCAGTTTACACTGAAAGACAAGTTAAGGAAATAAAAACAAGACATAAAACCCGGTGCTGCCAGGATGCCGTTTCTTCTGGTTTGGTTTCGGCTTGAAACCTGATGCTCTTGATGGACATGGGCCTGTATCGTGCCACAGAGAGGGGTCCGAGTGTGCACCCACGGATCAGCCGGGCCCCTTCCGACCCAGGACGGCTTCTGCGGAGGGCAGCCGCCTTTTGTGGGCACTGAGAAGCTGCAGGCCCCCCAGAAGTGGAGATAAGTCCACATGAGATGGGACCTCATTCGTGGGCATATGAGGGAGAGTGGAGATTCGCGGCACGGTCTTTTTACGGGAACCGTAAATAAAGGTGACTGGCTGGCCCAAGGGACTGGTCACCGGGCAAGGGATTTACACCTCTGGGTCACTGCTTCCAACATACCACGACAGAGACAGTCAGTTCTTGAGTGCGGGGAGGAGTGAGTGGGGAGGAGCGGGCACCCCCGGCTTGGGTTTGCCTCTGGCAGGAGGGATGCGGGTGTCCCAGAGAGGACGCAGACAGGCCTGGAAGTGGGGGACAGTGGAGGGACGGCCCTGGTACTAGCCCGTGGCCTCTGCCTTGGGTCTGTTTCTGGGAAAGTGGGAGCAGGGCCATGGACGAGGGTGAAGGAAGGCGGCCAGGAGCTCTGGACTCCTAGCACTTTGCTCTGGCTTTTCTGAGACGCCTCCGTGTTTCAGCTGCCCAAGGAGGGGCAGCTCCGAATTGCTCAGGAGGCCCAGGGATGCTGCTGGTGCGGCCTCTCCTCTGGGTCCTCGGCTGCCACACGTGCTGTGGCTCAGAGCACATGACCAGTTCCTTGAATTTTTATAGCAATTCCTGTCACCCTCCCGGAGCCAAAGGTGAATCCCACCACACTTCTTTCTCCCTCGGGCAGTGGATATTCATTTTAGAAAACTCGGAACATACAGAGAAGCAGACATTGTAAAATAGAAAATGTCAGCTGTGATCCCACGGCCTGGTCACAGCCACTGTTCGCGTTTTTGTACATCGGGCTGTCCTCTGGCTCCGTGTTTTGGTTCTACCGTGCATGCTGCTTTATGCTTACTAGAACACGATTCTGGAATCTTTTGTTGAGTATACGTGCCCTCATTATGGAACTGATCCCTACCGTTGGACACTTCACTGTTTCCAATGTGGTGCCACCCTAAAGTCCCCAGCTGTCTTAGACTTATCAAGGTGGGTACCAAGGTTTCCCTGGGGAGCCCATCTGTGACATGCCCATGTCATGGACCCTGGGGCCCCCCATTCATCTGCACCCCACTCAGCCTGCCCCTGCAACTCGGAACAGAGTGCTCACTCCCCACCTACACATCCAATTCACCAGGCTTTTCTTCACACCTACTGTAAGCAGGTCACCTGGCTGAGAATGTGCAGGGTGGAGTGGGGGTCACCCAGCCCAGCCCATAAGTAGCTTCTAGTGCACAGGGAAGCAGGGGGAAGACAAGACCCATGTCTACCGTCCAAGCTGACTGCCATCAAGGAGAGGCAAGTCATGTGCTATTGGTACAGAAGAAGATGCAACTTGAATTTTGAGATTGGGTGGGAAGGTGCTCTGGACCCAGTGGTAGTTCGTCTGCATTTTGAGGCTGGATGAGGCTCACGGTGTCATGAGAGCCGGAAGAAGCAGGAGAGCTCAGGGGGCAAGCTCGAAGGCTGGGGTCCGCAGGCCCACTGGTCATATTGCCAGTACAAATGCACTGGGTCCTACTCCTCAGTAGGGCTTTCATTGTCATGGTGGGGACAGGAGACTGCTGAAGAGGTAGGGGCATGCTCAGTTTGGGTCACGGAGGAGCTTGTTGGCCACAAAGGTACAGAAAAGGCAATGGAATATTTTGACTGGCCAGGAGCTATTTTCCCACATCGGATAAACACAAAGTCATCGTGCGAATTTCTCTAGGCGCCCTCAGCATCTTCCCTAGTTGTCTCCCATCTGCCGTGGCTGGGCAGCACTGGTCTTCGAAGTCCCAGACTCTGGGAGGCCTGTTGCCCCCCGCTAATGCGGTTGAGATAGCCCTTCCTTCCCAAAGTCAAAGTTCAAGTCTTTGGCGTGGTCTCAAGCACATCTTTTTCCGGTGACAGCCAGAGCATCTCAGCGGCTCTCTCCAGCATGGAATGTGTTTCCTTCTCTCCAGGCCCTAGCTTTGCACGGAGAGCAGGAACTCAAAGGGCTGAGGTTCTGATTCAGATATGAAGGCAGCCTAGAGGGGCCTCTTTTAGCATTTATTAAACCTCTGATGAACAGGCCACTGTAAGTCTAATTATTAATCTTTGGGAAACTTGACCCTTCAATTAACTAAGTAATAATTGCATTGTGGACCACCAAGAGCCCCGCATTATTAATGAGCACTTAAGGTCAATATTCGTTCGCTTCACTTTATTGTCTGTGATATTTATCACTTGTAATATGACTTCCTGGTTAATTATACAGAATCACGAAGCATTCACTTTTGATTAATGCAGAAAGTTCATACAGACTTTGTTAAAAAACATTTATTATGTGTGATGTATTATAATAAACCTTCTTTTTTTCTCTGAGCTTTGTCCTATGTACATATGTTTTCAATATTTAGAAAATTTTCCTGTGTGGAGGAACTTCCTATACATGAAATTGAGAAAATTTAATAAATCATGTTGGCCACCTGCACCATGTGTGTTTTTTATTGTGATACGATCTTCTTTTGGGACGGTTGGGGTCATAACTTATGCAAGATGATAAACACATTTTAACTTGAGGGAACTGCTGTGAAATCGTATTCCAGGCGTCCCTTTATTGCACAGGGGACCACGAGGGGTAGTCGAAGGAGCATGTTTCTGGAGTCTCAAGACTTGGGCCATAATTAGCTGTGTGACCTTGGGCAACTTACTCTGCATCTCGTCATCTCATAAATTAATCTGTGTTCATTGATTAATACCTCCCCAGCCTCCCTCGCTGAGTGGGTTGGAGGATCAAAGATTGCAGGCCTGTGAGCAGGCTTTGTGCTGTGAAATATGCCACCCCAGGCTGGCCTGGGCGTTTGGGTAGGGTTCCCTCCAATTCCTCCTACAGCCGTGGCATTGCCACTTGTCATTTCTGGGCAGACGTTGTTTCCAGTTGGCTGCAGCCGGTTTGGTAATGAACTCTTTGTAGCATAAACAAGCTTCTCGGAACGGGGAGGAAAGCCAGGTTGGTACATGTGAGGGATTGAACTGTGCAGCTCCCCCCACCCCCAACCAAATTCACATGTTAAAGTCCTAGCAGGGTCCCAGAGTGTTGACTGCATTGGGATATAGGGCCCTTAAAGGGGTGATTAAAGTAAAATGAGGCCACATGGATGGGCCATGATCTAGCATGACTAATCCGTCATGGCGGGGTCCTTCGAAGAGAGGAGATTTGGACCCAGACACACACAGAGAGAAGTCTGTGAGAACACAGGGAGAAGGTGGTCTACACGCCAATGAGAGAAGCCAACCTTGAGTTAACACTACGTGACAGGGGCCCTAGAAGACCGAGACGGGCATGTTTGTGGGGAACTCTCCAGGGTCTGGGCATAGCGTTGCCTTGTTTGGCTTTCCTGGCACAAAAGGACAAGCCAGAGCAGAGAACACCCTCTGGTCCTGCTGGTGGGGAGGGACAGAGAATGTGCACTCATGGGATCTCCTAAGCATTTAGTGTTGTGGGGCGGGGCTGGGAGGGGAAGGGGGGAGGCTATTTCCAGGCCCCCTCTCTGGGCAAAGGGCCAAGCGGTCTTGCTGTCACCCCCCTCCCAACACAGATCTTGAGGAGACCCACACCTTCAGCTCTTGCTTGAGATCCTGCTGATAAAAAAGTGGATTTGCAAAGCGTGGCTGGGTCCCGGGTCAGGCTGGCCATCGTGGGTGAGGCCGAAGCCTGTGTCCGGGGAAAACACAGCCTAGATGTTTGATTCTTGGCCCACTTGGTGTGCCAGTCTTGGAGGCAGCGGCTCTGATCAACACTGAGGATGGAGCGTGTTTTCAGTTCCTGCCCATCTCCGCAATAGGCCCGTAGTCCTCCAGCCAGGCAGCCCAGAAAAGGGATTCATGTGAAACTTTTGCAGTCAATGAGAGCAAGGAAGGACTTCCAAATTCTGATGTGCAGTAGCAGGGCTGCTAAGGGATGACCACAGTCATGGTCGAAAGGTATATCACAAGCAAATGGTCTGTCTGCAGCCTGATGGACGTGGTCTCTTGTGTGATGATGGGTGCGTATCTGGTGGACAAGTCTCCCCGTCTTTGCAGAGGGGACGTATTTTGTACATTCATGCACCAGAGGGAAATGGGCATGAACATTAAAAAAACACATAATTTCTGGGACTGTCAGGTCAAAAGGAACATTCCAGAACACCATGCCTCATCGAGATGCCCCAAGAGGTGATCTGCTTCTCTCACGCATCCACGTGTAGGAGGGGGACATTATAAGGACATATGAGGAGACCTCACCAGTCACCTGGAAAAGCAGGCAATGTGAATTTCAGGTCAGATATTAGGTCAGATGACTTCCCACTACTGGATGCCAATAGATATGAATGGCAGGAGGTGTAAGTGTTTGGACCCACAGTGTGTGTGGCATTGCCAGCCAGTCAGCTGTTGGGTAGCGGCCATGGGATTAGGGGGTAAGCAATAAAGTTCCATTAGAAGGACTTGGCATGGGAATCACTGGACAAAAGAGAAAAGTCAGCATGACTTACTCTGATAGCAGACCGAAGGCTGTGAAGTCTGGGGACTTGTGGGGGGGACACATTTCTAAGTGCTTGACACATGTAGACCTAGAAGGGTTATCTTGAGAAAGAGGAGTCTTATTCTTTTGTATGTTGAGTGTTCTTGGGCGAGAAAGTGGGGGGTCACGTGGAATTGCCCGGTGGGGTGAAGCCTCACCTGCACCCACCCTTCAGCCACGTTCCCCTCCGCACCCTCCCCCACACCCCGCCATCGGCTTTCCTCCTTTCCCTTAGGCTGGGGTCTAGTCATCTCACAGATGACGCCCCACTGCCCTCCTGGGGGGCAGCTCAGGCCTAAAGGCCAGTCACCAATTTCCCGAGCCACCTTAGCTACGAAATATTCTCTTATTTAAAACATTTTTTTGATAAATTATCTGTCAACAGCAGATGAAGTTAACATTTCTTCTGATCAATAAAACAAATATTGAGGTTATGAGCTAAATGCTGTCTAAATTTCTAAAGACTACTGCATACTTCGGTGTTCCTTCAACCCCCGCCCACCTGCTCTAACGGATTCTGCAGAGCTGTTATAATTACCATTCATAATATATGATGGGCTTGTACGAATTTCTTCCATGTGCGAAAGCTATTTAATGTTAACATTCTCAAATTGGAGCTGGTTATAAATAATGCACCAAGAGATGTGAAATGGGGCAAGCTGTTTCTTTGTGTTGTACCTGTCAGGGCAATGGTTACATTTTTAGTGTTTGTGACTAGTGTTGCACAGCCTGGACCCAGATTACTTCTATCGAAGGGAGTAGGCTCTTTGTCCCACTCTATGTAAATTAAAAACCTTTAGCCAATTTGTGGCCCAAAAAATAAATAGTGTAAAGAGCTTGCAGACAACATTTATTTTGTATGTACATTAATGGGCACTTCCATTTTTCCTGGAGGCCAGAATCCACTTTGAAATTCATGTTTGATAAATTCCCCGGCTTTCTGAGTAATTTAACCGTCTGTAGGACTGCTGATCCTCTGAGTGTATCGCTGAACCGTAGGGACCTGTGTACCGTTTCTGCATATCCAAGTTCAAATATATGCTCAAGATTGGTTTAAATTTTAAGTTGTTGATCTTATTTCTGATAGATTTGTTAGCTTATCCTCCATTTCATTTCTAAAACCTGCTCCTAATCCTCAAATACTCTCTTCTTAAACACGTCTTTGCTAAATTCATTGATTGTGTTAGTAAAATGTATATTGAACATTTGCCCTGCAAGAATGCTGTCCCGTGAATCCTGCTGGTGGCTTCACTCAAAGACCAGAAGTTTCGATAGCCTGGCTGTCAATTATCACCTGCTTTTTCATTCATTCTTAGTCTCGGATAGACTATTAGTTTCCAAGTCTGTTGTGGAATTTCTTTGAATTTCTTCACCAGCTCTAATAGAATTTTACTGACTTGCTTGCTACTGGTTCTGTCATATAAAATGTAAGCCTACTTGAAATGTCTTCTGTTTGTTTTTATAATTTTTGAGGTTTGGCTGATATTACAAACATTTCTTTTTAAATAACGTTTCAAACTCCTTGCTGATCGATAAAAGTCAGTAGCTGACTTTTCCTCCTGAGGTCACTCTAAAGGAAATGTTTAGCATTAAGCAGGTGAGTTCCACAAATGTTGAATTTAAGCCATTTGCCAGGTTCAGAAACGACTTTCTCTTTTCTGAGAGTCTCCAAGCACTTTAATAAATTTGCATTTTTTGAAGCTGTGACCCTCTCAGTGGCCTGGGACTATAGCTTCTACATGGCGGACCACGAGACCCTGGGTCGGGTGGGGTGGTCAGCGGGCGGTGTGTCCAGGGGAGAGCGCGTTCCGTGCAGAATGGGATTTGTTTCTCTCCCAACTGGACTGCTTTCTCCTGCCGTCTTTCCAAAGCAGCTCTTCCGATGAACTAGGTTTTACTCCGCATCGCAGGATCTCACCTCTACTTCTGAACTCTTTCCTTCTTGCCCTCGTCCGTCCCGGCTTCCGCAGCCAGGCCGAGCACAGGTGTTGGGGGAGCCCCTTTCTCTGCTTCTTTACGGCTCATTTCTCCTCATAAGTCAGCTCAGAATTTTAAGGCCTTACCTCATTATATTTTTCTTCTCCACGAGGAAATTAGTCTAAAGAAAAAAAGACCCGTCTGTGTGGCCTGTTCAGCAAGACTTAGGAACTTCCTCTCCTTAGTTTTCAGGCCCAACCTGACCAGCAGCACCAGAATTCAAATTTACAGTCTCTGGGGCAACATTTTAATAGAGTTTTTGCTGGTGTTAAAGCTTAACTCTGGGGTTATACTCCTACTCTACCATGGAGGTTTCACCACCCAATTTTATTAGCAGCAAAATAAAAGTATCAGGAAAATGAAATCGTGGTGTTTGTGTCTTGGGAGAGAGCAGGCTTGCCCCCTTCTCCCACTGGTAATTTACATCTTCCAGGATCATGGTGCACGTAAACTTGGAGAGTGGGAAAAAAAGAAGCCATCTGAGAACATTTCTGACTTAAATGAATTATGTGTAGGGAAAGAATACCCAGCCCGTATTATCTTTGCCTTTTAAGGAGAGAAAGCTTTGATACCAGGAGTATTCGATACAGTTATGCACCCTGGACAAAGATTACTTTAGAGGCTAAATTAATAGATCTGGAACATGGAGATGAGAATAATGAATCTACCTTGTTCTAAAAAATTTTTTTTTCAAATCATTTCTATTCTAAGCTTTGGGCCTTCAGAAGAGTTTGGGTCCTGTGCTCTCCGTGCGATTTCGGTGTGCGTTTGCTACACTTCTGCATCACAGACTAGGAGCCGACCGATGACGTTGATCTGGCCTACGTGGTTCACGTCCTCATGATGTTGGATTCAAAATGGGAAAAGAAAACTGCATCCGTGGCTCTGAAGAGCACGGAATGGTGTCAGGTCAATGGCTGAAGGCTGGTCAGGGCGTAATCTCTGATTTTAAACAGAAAGCCCTGGACTCCTACGCAGAGGGCTTGTGCCCTGGCTCGGTCACTAACTTTCCTAAGTCACTTCAAGCTCAGTGACAGCTTCCTTCATCCACGATGTGGGGATAACGTGTCCATGTCCCAGTTCTGTGGGGAGGAGCTGACGAACTAATAGGAGAAAGTGGTTCAAAGAGAACGAAGGGCCCTCCAGGGCCCGGCCTCTGGGAAGGGCATGTCGCTGTGTACTTTTCACCTGTTCCAGGGCTTTCCCCCCGGGTCGGAAGGAAGTACCCGACTTCTAGATCATACGCCAAGCACCCAGTTAAATTTGCCTTTCAGAGAGACCACGAATAAAAATTTTTTTTTGCATAAGTATGTCTCAGATATTGCATGGGATATACTTATACTAAAAAATATCTGGTCTGAGTTTCAGATTTAACTGGAATCCTATATTTTCAATGGCTAAGTCTGGCAACCTTCTTGCCTTTGCTCTGCAAGGCCTTCCCTCCTCTCAAGGTGTCCCAGCAGGCCCCCAGAACCCAGCCATTGGCTGTGACACGGGACGGGGTGGCACCTGAAGTCAGAAGTCAGATGTTCCGCTATGCCTATGACCTACATTAGCATGTGGTTTTCTGCCTCGGTGTCCAGCACACCACGTGACCTTGCCGCGCTCAGATCAGCTTTAAGAAGGACATCAGCGCTCACTGGACAAGGCTGCAGGGAGGGCCCAGCAAGCTGACGTGACTGTTGGGGAAGCTTAAAGCGCCTCTGGCAGCAGTGCCTCTGTGGGCCTTGCTCGGGGACACACGCATCTCTGTCTATTTGATCTCCGCGCTAGGGCTGAGCTGGCCAGGTGCAGCAGTGGGAGGGCTCGCTTGGGCCTCTCTGCCAACAAAAAATATTGATACAACCCATTTCCCCCCGATTGAAGACTTGCATGTCTTACATCGGCTTCACGTGCATGATCAGAAAATTGTTTTTATTTGCTTTGTCTGCGGCTTGCAGGAGCTGGGTTTCTGGTTCCATTTCTGGCGCCATCGCTAAGGTGCCTGGCCCCTTACGCCTGTGCAAAGGAAAACACGGTTTGTGGGCCTGGCTCCTAGAAAAGCCAGTCAGAGCCACCCGTCCCCAGCTGTCACAGTGTCTGATTCCTCCACGAAAGCAATGAAGCATGCCATCGTCACCTCTAGAAGATGGCGGCAGGGGACCTGCGGGCGGGAGGGGTCCAGCTCTGGCTGCGTGTGCAGCAGCAGCCGCGGGCAGGCTGATGGGGCCAGGAGCCAGCCGGGCACGATGGCGGCAGGCGTGGCTGGAAGGCCTGGGAGCAGGGCAGAGGGGGTTGGGGTGAGGCTGGGGGTGGCTGGTGCTCCCCACCTGTGGGCCCTGCCCTGGGGGGCGTGGGGGCGGCCGCCCTCTGCCCTCCCCTCACTGGGCCTGTCCCTGCCGCCTGACTCTCTCCAGGCTTTTCGCGGCTTCTGCGAGAGCCGGGGTGAACTTTTACAATCCCTCCCTTTTCCTCTCCACCGAGGCTCGTGTTTTCTCAGCCATTCTGGGCACTTCCCTTTCATTTCCTGCGAAAGGAAAGCTCAATCTGTCTTCTCCGGGCCGCGGTAATCCTCCCTGTCGGGCTGTGACTCGTGCCCGTCCACCCGCAGACCCATCTGGTCCGGCACCTTGGCGACTTTCTTCTTGGCTCTTCCTCTCAGCCGTGCTTGGCCTTCTGATGCTTTTGCGATTCTTTCTGCTCTCATGGAGCCGTTCGCAAGGCTTCCCCCGGGTCCTCCGAAGCCTCCGCGCTCTTCCCCTTCTCCACTCTCCCCTGCACTCTCTTTGTTTGCCATTGTTCCGGCAGGCTTTCCGGGGTAGAAATCCATTCTTCCTTTTCGGCTTAATTTTGCTTTATACTCACAAAAGAGCACAGTTTTACTGTTCCCCACCCCTGTGATTGATGGAAAAGAATATTGTACCAATTGATCGAGATAAAAAATTAGTGCTTCGCCATAGGGAAGCCAAATTAGCCATCAGAAGTAGGTGCATAGAGTATTTTAAGAGTTTTCTGATTAATTCTCATGGTGTGAGACCTTTTGACACAAAGTTTTATGTGCTGCGATGTGGGAGGGGGAGAAGCGGTGAGGGGTTATTACAGATTTTACTTTTACCTTCAGGTGATTTATTGGCCTCCTCTTTTGTGATAGGAAACAAGGACCCTGCAGAGCCCAGGGTGCCGTCTCCTTGGGGAGGACGGTTCCTGTGTGTGCATTTTCCAGAATGCGGGCTCAGAATTGCAGGGACGAAGCCAAAAAGACTCAGAACAGAACTTTAGTCAAAACGCATGGTTGTGGAAACAAAACGGTCAAAAGAGGCCCTTCCAACTCAGATAGGTGTCACTCAGCACCTGAAAGTGACAGCTAATCAATTCTTTTATAGCCCAGGCAGAAGGAGAAAATCCCAATTTAACAGAGTGTTGATAGCAAATAATTATTAACAAGAAGCATTTTTGACAGTGACTCATTTGTTCTTATTTTAAAAACATAAAAACCTGCTGTTTCTTAAAACCTGTTGTCACGTCGAGGGCTCCTACTGCATCATTTAGGACTGAGTTTTAGTATCCGGCCTCGCTCGGTCAGCAGCTGCTGTTTACTTTTCTGTCACAAAACCCAGCGATCCCGGTCAGGGCACGCCGAAAGTTTCCTTGGCCATCCTCTTGAACGCATGCTTTAAAAATAAGGACTTTGTAAGCTGAAAGCATTCGCTGATGGAAAAGCAGTGTTACATATACGAGCTTGAATAGATAAACAGGTGCACTGAATTCATAGTTCCAGTTAATAAGCAAGAACTGTGATGCCAGCTCTGGGTTTTTATCTCGAGGCTGCAGACATTTTTGCGCTGGTGAGGATATGTTTAAATATTTCACCCCAAAATACATATACATGTGTTTGTGTGTGTATGTACACATTTACGTATTAAAATTTTTTGTAATGTTTATCTAGTTTTGAGACAGAGAGAGACAGAGAGACAGAGCACAAGTCAAGGAGGGGCAGAGAGAGAGGGAGACTCAGAATCCGAAGCAGGCTCCAGGCACAGAGCTGTCAGCGCAGAGCCTGATGCGGGGCTCGAACCCACAAACTGTGAGATCATGACCTGAGCCGAAGTCAGATGCATAACTGACTGAGCGCCCCAGGCGCCCCCGTCACACATTTACTTATTGAGGCTAGTTTACAAATGTCTTGTATGAAATATACCACCACAAATTATGGTTCAGGGCAACAGTATGTTAATATGTCTTGGCAATTTAGGCCAGAAAGCTCTACTGATGCTTCTGCTTAGAGCTATTTCTGGTAAAAACGCTGGGGTTCTCTTTTCCACCTTCCCTTTGTGAGGGAAGGTTTGGCACATATATATACAGTGCGCTTTCCCTAATCTGTTAGTCAAGTTTGAATTCATAGGAGTCGTTTGGGAGCACGTTAGGGTCCTTGTCCACCTCTTTGATTTGTAACTGTTCTGATAGCTTTTTATATCTTCCGCTTTCCGGTTGAAAACAGCTGAAGTTGTGAAGGATGCGCTGCGTCTTCCTGCCCTGACCGCGCGTTTGGGGCGCAGGGGCCCGGGGAGTGCCTAGCGCCCTGCCAGGAGGTGCCCCTCTGCAGGTAAGGGTTTGCCAGTTTTTCCAAACAAGAATGCACTTTTCCGGGACAGCGGGTGGCGTGGCACAGCCCGCTGCTTCACGTCCTTGCGGGTGCCTCCGGCCGCCAGCTCTGTTCTGCAGACTCGCCCGGGGCAGCTGCTCCGAGGGGGTCATGAACGAATTCACCTTGAGACTCTTGCTGGCTGCCTCTGGGCAGAAGATGGCCGGCTTTCTCCAAAGACCGCTTCCTCCTGGTTTTTGGTTGAATCGTTGGGGGCAAGAGTGATGTTCATCAGGTTGCACCTCGGAGTTGAAAGAGACAAGGTCTGGCACACTTTGGAGCAGGTGGTCTGAGCCTGTTGGCTCCGTCTTGCCTCAGACCCCAAGGCCAAGCCCAGAGGGGCCCCGAGTACTGTGCAGCCCGGAGTTCGGGGTTCGGCCCGGCAGGATGGGAGGGAGTGACCCTGGATGGCCAGCAGAAGGGGGCCCTACGCTGCTCTTGCCCGGCCTCCCGGCGCCTGGCTTCGCTCCGCACCCCTCTCTGGGGGCAGGAGGGGAGCCTGCCGCGGCGTCCCGCTCTGATCCCTCAGGGGCACATTTTTAGCGGCAGAATTTATGAGTTGCACATTTGTTTGATTTTGGCTTTTGGTTAATTCTTTTTCTCCTCTCGTCAACCCGACAATATGTGGGCAGACGGACGCAGTCCCCACAGTGGAGGCGGTAAACGGCGCTCCGGTGGCGGCTTTATCGGGGGGGCTTCTAGCTGGTCCCCTTCTCTCTCCACCGCTGGCTCTGCCAGGCGCATGCCGCCAGAACACTCCAATCTAAATAAGTAAATCCTGAAATAAATACTGATGTGCGTCTCATTAACATTACCTGTCAAATCCCCAAGTACAGGACCCCAAATGGCCCCCTGGGTCTCCCAGTAATTTCTGCAAAGCACATAAAAAAAGATGATCAGTGGGTGTATTTGTGGAAATCATTAGCAGGGTGGGGGAAGATATGCTTATAGGTCAATAATTCTTCTTGACAGAACCTTAGCCCCGGTTACGTGACGACTCTCCTTAATGGAAGGAAAAGACGTATGGCCTGAGTTTTATGACAGGTGTCAGGGATCCTGAAAAGTGGCACAGGGAAGATCTTGGCTGTTTTTTTCCCTTTTAACTGACATGGATGTATGGGACATTTTGTCAACTTAATGACTGTTTTCTTTGGTTCTTCTGATCACTCTGTGGCAGGAGAATATAGTGACCCACTTTTCAAAGGATGGTAAATATCACTGAAGGCAAAATTCATGTTAAAAAGGTCCAAAGCACAGACACTCAATCTGAACTCTTAAAAATCCCCTAGTATTGGAGTTATTCCACATTCCCTCTACAGTGTGTTAATCTTTGGGGTTTAAAAGCCAGTGCAGTGAGATTCATATTTTAGCCCTCTGCAGAAGTTTCTATAGTTCATCTGTTGTTCATTCTGGAGAATGTGGAGTTAGTGGTTCAACCACTAAAGGGGTTCTCCAACCATTTTGCTTTTTGCGATTTATGAACGTGAGCCTCCGTGTGACACCCTCTCAAAGGTGTGGTCATTGGATCCCAAGAAACGCTGAGTCACCAGAGCACAAAGGTGACATGCCAGCTCATGTGAGGCTCTTGATTATTTCTTTGAAGGAGTCAGATCAAGTGCAAAACATGCAGAATTGTATTTCCAAGAGAACAGATTATGGGCGATCACCAAAGTGTAGACATTCCCAAGGCATAACCCTTGGATTTGATTCGGGAGGAAAGAAGGTAGGAAGTGCAGGACTTTGTAATCATTCATGAGTTCTGGAAAGAGTCCTGGACGTACTTGAGGTATAACAGAAAACAGCGGCTGTAAATCAGGCCCTCGGTGCAAACAGCTCACCATGGAGGTTACGGCCTTGGCTTAGGGTCTGTGGTTTCCTGGCCTTTGCCCTGACTTGCGAGCAGAAAGGAGCCCTCACTGGCATCCAGATGCCCTGGATTTTCTTCTTTCCTTTTTTTCTGTTCTGCACTGGAGCGATCCCAGCCGCCTTCCACCTCGCCACGCCTGGGTCGGTGAACCGACGACACCCAGTGTTTGCTCAAGAGTGGGGATCCGAGCACTTCCGGCTGCTTGGCTGGCTGGCAGGGCCCCTGACTTGTGCAGACCATGCTCCAAACTGCTTTATTTAACACACCCAACTCTCCACATCCGAGTATCTTCTTTCTCTGGCTACTGACCTCATCGCCCCATTCAGGCTCTGCTCACTTTCCTTCCAAATGCCTCCTGTCTAATTATCTCCCTGCATCCTCCTCCCAGACTTCCTTTTCTTGGTCCACCTTCACCCTATTCATTTCTCTTCCTCCTTTACTGTCTCCGTTCCTGTCCCTCTCACTTCTCCCGCGCAAGGGGAGGGCGCAGTGTGGCATCAGTCTTGACCCCCTCTGTGAAGCAGCAGAAGCGGGGTCAGCAGCAGGTCTTGTGGGGGGGATCTGGGAGCCCTCCTGGGGGTGGGGGTGGGGATCTGGCCACCTCCTGGCCCCAGGACTCCCTTCGGTGGAGGCAGTTCCTCTTTACCTGCCGTCAGCCGGGCCCAACCTGACACGGCTTTCCGGTTCTGTGGAGGAATAGGATGCAGGCGACACTTTTCAATTGATTTTGAGCCTCTTCCAAGTTTGCTGTTTT